>CM035842.1:347527345-347967345 GCA_020510985.1 Pholidichthys leucotaenia | reverse complement strand
ATGGCACAGCTCAGACGATGGTTGATCTCAGAGTCAATGTCCACTTTGGAGGAGAGAAGACTGCCGAGGTAGGGGAAGTGGTCAACATTTTTGAGAGGGGTGTTGTCCACTTTTATAACAGGTGAAATAAATGGCTGACTGGGTGGAGGTTGATGTAGCACCTGGGTCTTCTTGATGTTTAAGGTTAGACCCAGGGCTCTATATGCCTTGGCAAAGGCATTCAGGATACCCTGTAGGTCTTCTGCGGAGTGTGCTACTATGGCGTTGTCATCTGCATACTGGAGCTCCATAATGGTGGTGTTTCTAACCTTGCTTTTGGCTTTGAACCTAGCAAGGTTAAAGAGCCTACCGTCGGTTCTGTACTGGATCGGAATTCCCTGTGGTAGGTCTTTGCCAATGAGGTGAAGTATGGCAGCAATAAAGATAGAAAACAGGGTGGGTGCAATGATGCATCCCTGTTTGACCCGTCTCCACAGTGAAAGGCTCAGACATGGAACCGCTGTTACTTAGCACCGTGGCTGTCATTCCATCATGCAGTAGCCTCGGAATCCTGATGTATTTCTCTGGGCAGCCATACCTCAACAGTATGCTCCACAGAGCCTGGCGATCTACTGAGTCAAAGGCCTTTGTCAGGTCTATAAAAGCCATATACAATGGCAACTTGTGCTCACAGCATTTCTCCTGAAGTTGGCGGGCAGTGAGGATCATATCTGCTGTGCCTCTAGATGGATGAAAGCCGCACTGTGATTCTGGGAGTATTTCCTCAGAAAGTGGCAGTAAACGGTTAGCGAGAACACAAGCAAGTACCTTGCCAGTTGTTGACAGGAGTGAGATGCCTCTGTAATTTCCACAATCAGCTTTGTCCCCCTTCTTAAATATGGTCACGATCAGAGCATCCCTGAGCTCTAAGGGGAGTTCTTCCTTTTCCCAGACCTTCAGAAGGAGGGCATGGAGACGGCACAGGAGTTCTGGACCACCTTCCTTTAGGACCTCAGCTGGGATCCCATCTGGACCGGTGGCCTTGTTGTTCTTCAGGCTCCTGATGGCATCTTGGACCTCGGATAAGGTGGGAGATGCCCCTATGTCTTCCCTGATGGGACTCTGAGGAATGTAACAGATGAAATTTGATTGGATTGCAGTGTTACGGTTGAGGAGTTCCTGAAAGTGCTCTTTCCATCGTTTATTAATAGACTCACTGTCCTTCAGCAGCTCCTGTCCATCCTTTAAGCGTAATGGGTTAAAGCCACGACGGCTTGGGCCGTAGACAGCCTTAATGGCACTGAAAAAGCCTCTGGTGTCTCCAGAGTCTGCCAGATGCTGGATTTCCATTGCCCTTTCTGTCCACCAGGAGTTCTTAATCTGTCTCACCCGGCTCTGGATGTCAGCCTTGGCTCTAGAGTGAGCCAGTCTCTTGGCCTTGCAGGTAATGTCATTTTGCCAGGCATGAAAGGCTTCCCTTTTTTTGGAGATGAGCAGTTCTATCTCTGCATCATTTTCATCAAACCAGTCCTGATGTTTTCTGGACTTGTACCCAAGGGTGGTTTGGCAGGTGTTGAGGATAGTGGACTTAAGCAGGTTCCAGTGCTCTTTGAAGTTCTCTGGATATTCCTGTTTGAGACTTTCTCCAAGAGAAGCCTGAAGCTGCTGCTGGATGGTAGTTTCATTAAGGCTTTCAAGGTTTAGTCTCAGCCAGTTGTGCTTCTTCTGCAATCTCCTCTTCCTCTTAAGTTTGATGGACATCATGGATCGTATAAGGCGGTGGTCTGTCCAGCAGTCGTCGGAGTTTGATCATGGCCTTAGTGATGTTTACATCGCGCAGATCCCTGGTTCTGACAATGACATAATCAATAAGATGCCACTGTTTAGAACGAGGATGTCTCCATGAAGCCTTAAATTTGTTCTTCTGGCGAAAGATGGTATTAGTGATGGTGAGATCATACTGAGCACATTTGCCAAGAAGCAGAACTCCATTGGAGTTGATGTTTCCAATGCCTTCCTTGCCAATGGTGCCCTTCCAGAGGTGGTGGTCTCGGCCGACTCTAGCATTGAAATCTCCCAGAAGAATGATCTTATCCTCCTTGGGGATTTTTGACAGTGTCTCATCCAGACAGGCATAGAAGGTCTCTTTCACTTCCTCCTCGGAGACAAGGGTAGGTGCGTAGGCACTCACGACTGTTGCCATCTGGTTGTTGGCAAGCACCAGACGGAGGGTCATCAGACGTTCACTGATTCCCACAGGGAGTTCAGAGAGATGACTGATCAGTTGGTTCCTGATGGCAAACCCAACCCCATGGATCCTGGGCTCATCTGCTGCTTTTCCTTTCCAGAAGAAAGTATAGCCACCCTTCTCCTCCTTCAGATGGCCTTCCTCTGCCCGTCGTGTTTCTGATAGAGCAGCTATGTCAATCCGGCATCTTCTCAGTTCTCTGGCAATGATGGCGGTTCTCCTCTCTGGCCTGTCACTGGTTGCACTGTCCATCAGTGTGCGCACATTCCAGACTCCAAAATTCATAGTTCTGTGTTTGACTGCAAATTGGTGATCCCTCTGAACGCGGTAATCCAGACGGGAGATTTGAGGCAGGCTATTTTTAGGGCACCTTTTCTAGCCCCTTCCCTATCAAGGGTGAGCAGAGTGGATCCTAAAAAGGACTGCTCAGTCGTGGATGTAGCTACCGAAGGGCTCTTTCTGCCTCGGTCCAAGAGCCCAGCGATCATCTGGCATCCACCGCCTGATGTGCCAGCTTGTGACTAGGGGCTTCCAGACTTCACAATCCTGCCCCCATCGCCACTTACTGGTCGCCACAGGACTTAACCCGGGATGTTAGGTGGATTCCCATGAAGAAGACGCCTGTGCATGAATTTGTTTAGTGTGGGGAGGCTGGTGCACATATAGCCACCACACAGACCTTGACAGATCGGGGTCAGGATCCAGTGGCATGGACTCCAAGACGACTGGTGACCCGTTTCTGCTGCAGCCTTCGTCCGCCTTCCCAGCCGTTGTGATGTTTCCCAAAGGTCAACCATCATCCTCCGCCTGGTCCACCGTTGAGGTCTTTGCTATTTGCCCATAACTGGGGCTGTTTACCCACAACCGGGCCAGGGGTTGACGGGCAGCAGGGCGTATCCACATACCAGTGGGCCTGCATGCCGCAACTCTGGGGCCCACTGCTGCTCCGAGATCCCGTACAACTTGGCCTGGAAACTGCAAGGTACCAGTTACCGTGTGTGGCCACGAGGAGGCGTGTACATTGATAAAGGTGTACTTACCTTTATCAATGTCTACTATTCAATTTACAGTACAACTGTACAACTGCTGTAGAACTGCTTATAACTTAATATAAAAACCTGACCTGATCGAGAGAAACGGATGTCATTTTCAGATTCAACGGTGCAAAATTATCTTAAATCAGTTGAAAAAACACAGACAACTTACAAAAAAATTATTTTTGTTATGTTGTGTAATCAGTCATAACTAGGACCCGTCATTGTGGAGGAATTTTCCATGCAACGATGGTGGTAGCTCAACAGTACAATATGCAGTGTTATCACAAATTAATTTTAGGGCCCTGTGATTAGATTCTGAGACAAATCAACAGAAAAACTGTACAGTAAGAGTTGCTGCAGCTCCACTCTGTGTGTAACAGGAAGGTGGAACAGGTTTCCCCAAAGACAGAGTCCTGTTGGGCCAAAGAGAAGCCTGCAGATTGGTAACTAACCACCTGCAGCCTCAGAGGTCCTGCACACAAAAAGCGTTTCCATTTAAACAGGAAAAAAAAGATCTGCGTGCACTGGTGGCCTAGAGGTAGGGCATCTGCCCCACAGCCGGTAGGTCATGAGTTCAAGCCCTGGCCGGGTCATACCAAAGACCATACAAAAATGGTACTTCCCAACTTCTAGCTTGGTGCTCAGCATAATAGAATGGGGGAAGAAAAAGTTGTTTGTGGCAGCGCCTTGCATGGCAGCGTCCCCTCTGATTAACACTGTAGATAGGAGAAACATAATTTCGTACTGTACTGTCATTCAGTCCATACTGGCTGTATGGACTGAATGACAATAAAGTTGGTTTCTTCTTGTGAATGTTACAGAAACAAAGCTAGTGCATACAGATCCATGAAGACGTGAAAACTGCTGTTGTACTAACAGATGACAAGTAGACATTTTACTCAGGGGGACTTTTATTATAAAACTGCAACTATAAATGCCAGATTCCCCCTGCAAAAAAATCTACATATATTTACTTTTTTAAATTGACAGAATGTACAAGTTGTAAATAAATAACCTGTGTACACTGCAGGCAGTAAAAAACAAAAAACTGACAGATGGTTAGAATACTTGATGAGTCTTCAGTCATAACTTTTAGGAAAGGATTATTATTAATAAAAAAGGTGATATGATGTAGCAGGCTGAGGAGCTGTGCAAAACTGGATTTAAAAGGTTTTTATTTCAGCTGCTCCTGAGCATTTTTTTCATATTTCAGCAAAAGTAAGCATCATTTTAGGGATGTATTTCAGTCTGTAAAAACCTCCTTGGTTATAAATTTGGTCATTATTTTTATCTATAAGGCTTTCTTTGAAAAGCCAAAGGCCCTGGAGCAGCACTCCGATGGCAGGCCACCACAGAGGTTGTCCATCCATCAGTGTGGAGAAGAAAAAGGGCAGTGGAGGCTGTGAGACTGTCAGGGAAGCTGCAGGGCTGATACCTTCCAGAAACTGTCTTGGCTTGCTTGAAAAAACATTCTGCCAACTTTTTTGTAGTTGATAATTTATTCAATATTAAATATAGTCACATACAGTAAATAGCAAACAAGAAGGTGAAAGAATAAAAAGTGTGCACTGCCATTATGATTACATCTGATACAAAGTGATTTTATTTCATTTTAATATATTTTTTCTCCATCCATCCATCCATCCATCCATCTTCTACCGCTTTTCCGGAGGTCCGGGTCGCGGAGGCAGCAGTTCAAGCAGAGAAGCCCAGACTTCCCTCTCCCCAGCCACCTGCTCCAGCTCTTCAGAGAGGATAACAAGGCATTCCCAGACCAGCTGGGAGACAGTCTCTCCACCGAGTCCTGGGTCTGCCCCGGGGTCTCCTCCCAGTGGGACGTGCCCGAAACACCTCAAGTGGGAGGCGTCCAGGAAGCATCCTAATCAGATGCTCATACCACCTCAACTGACTCCTTTCAATGTGGAGGAGCAGTGGTTCTACTCTGAGCCTCTTCCGGATGACTGAGCTCCTCACCCTATCTCTGAGGGTGAGTCCAGCAATATTTTTATATATATTTTTTTTTATTTATATATTTTTTCTAATAAAAATAATTTTTTCCTAACGAAAAAATATTTGTAAATAATAAAAAAGTTCATACAAATAATTCCCATGCCACAAAGACTCATAAGAAAAAAGTGAGCAGACAGGCAGAAAACATACAGCCGTGGACAAAATTGTTGGTACCCCTCTGTTAATGAAAGAAAAGCCCACAATGGTCACAGAAATAACTTGAATCTGACAAAAGTGGTAATAAATAAAAATTATATGAAAATTAACCAATGAAAATCAGACAATGCTTTTGAATTGTGGTTCAACAGAATTACTTTAAAAAACAAACTCATGAAACAGGACAAAAATGATGGTGCCCCTAGAAAAGATTGAAAATAATGTGACCATAGGGATATGTTCAACCAAGATGTGTCCTCTAATTAACATCACAGGTGTCTACAAACTTGTAATCAGTTGGCCTATTTAAAGGGTGACAAGTAGTCACTGTGCTGTTTGTTGACATGGTGTGTACCACACTAAACATGGACCAGAGGAAGTAAAGGAGACAGTTGTCTCAGGAGATTAGAAAGAAAATTACTGACAAGCATGTTAAAGGTAAAGGCTATAAGACCATCTCCAAGCAGCTTGATGTTGCTGTGATTACAGTTGCACATACTGTATTATTCAGAAATTTAAGATCCACGGGACTGTAGCCAACCTTCCTGGATGTGGCCGCAGGAGGAGACGGATAATACCAATGGTAACAAAAGAGCCCAGAACAACCTCTAAACACATTCATGGTGAACTCCAAGGTCAAGGTACATCAGTGTCAGATCGCACCATCTGTCGTTGTTTGAGCCAAAGTGGACTTCATGGGAGACGACCAAGGAGGACACCACTGTTGAAAACAAATCATAAAAAAGCCAGACTGCAATTTGCCAAACTGCATGTTGACAAGCCACAAAGCTTCTGGGAGAACGTCCTATGGACAGATGAGACAAAACTGGAACTTTTTTGGCAAGGCACATCAGCTCTATGTTCACAGACGCAAAAATGAAGCATACCAAGAAAAGAACACTGTCCCTACTGTGAAACATGGAGGAGGTTCTGTTATGTTCTGGGGCTGCTTTGCTGCATCTGGCACAGGGTGTCTTGAATCTGTGCAGGGTACAATGAAATCTCAAGACTATCAAGGTATTCTAGAGAGAAATGTGCTGCCCAGTGTCAGACAGCTTGTTCTCAGTCGCAGGTCATGGGTCTTGCAACAGGATAATGACCCAAAACACACAGCTAAAAACACCCAAGAATGGCTAAGAGTGAAACATTGGACTATTCTAAAGTGGCCTTCTATGAGCCCTGATCTAAATCCTATTGAACATCTGTGGAAGGAGCTGAAACATGCTGTCTGGAGAAGGCACCCTTCAAACCTGAGACAACTGGAGCAGTTTGCTCATGAGGAGTGGGCCAAAATACCTGCTGAGAGGTGCAGAAGTCTCATTGACAGTTACAGAAATCGTTTGATTGCAGTGATTGCCTCAAAAGGTTGTGCAACAAAATATTAAGTTAAGGGTACCATCATTTTTGTCCAGGCCTGTTTCATGAGTTTGTTTTTTAAAATAATTCTGTTGAACCACAATTCAAAAGCATTGTCTGATTTTCATTGGTTAACTGTCATAGAATTTTTATTTATTACCACTTTTGTCAGATTCAAGTTATTTCTGTGACCATTGTGGGTTTTTCTTTCATTAACAGAGGGGTACCAACAATTTTGTCCATGTGTGTATGTGTCTGTCTGTTATTTCTGTTGTGTCTGTCCTGGAATTTCCCCATTGTGGGACTAATGAAGGCTTATCTTATCTTATCTTATTTTCCTCATCTCCCTTCATCCCCACCAGCAGCCATTGTTTCTCCAGAATTTGTGAGAAAATATTGACTTATCTTGTTCTCCTTCTCCTACCTGTAGCTTGTGTGGTGTTATTTTTCCACAGGCAAGTTTGTTAAAATCCACAAGAACAATAAACCCTCACGACTAGTTAGCTGATTAATTAGAAAGCATTGAATTTGAATTAAATAGGTCTCGGTCGCCAGTTCTATTTAATGGTACAGAAACTGTATCAGTGATATAAAAAGACACTGAAGGTTTTTATTCACATTTTGATTTTCAACCATTAACTTTAAGAACAAGAATACAAATTAAACACCCGTTTATAATCAGACACAAATGAACAACACAACATAACAAGATAACATTACAATAAAAATATCAAATGTGTAAAAAATAACAGAACCTGATCTCAATGACATGTCTATACATCTGAATCAATCAATCAATCAATCAAACTATTTGTCTAGCACTTTTCAAACATTGGATGTTGTGCAAAGTGCTTAACACAGATAAAAACAGTAGACAAATTTAGTTACATATATTTACACAATACATTCCCCCCCTTTCAACCCTCCCATAAACATACCCACAAAACATACACACACAAACCACCTCCTACTTCTCTTACACACATATAAAATAAAAGAAGCATAGATCGGCACCGAGGCACCACGTGAAGGAGCAACCATCATGTGGAGCCCCCCAGGACATCACACAGCCCATAACCACAGGGCGTGCCACAGAGGCGACCCCAACCAGGAAAGGCTGGGGCCCACACCACAGCTGTAGGCAGTGGCATAAAGCCCCCATCCACCCAAGCTAGAGAAACCCATGAGACCAACACCCCTGCAGATGTGCCAAGCAGCATCCGGCATGAGGGGCTCCACTGAGGAAACACTGGAGCTAAAACACATAAAATACCAGATAAAACTAAGAACACATAAAACAAAGAGAACTAAAATCCCTTCCTTATAAACTGAGCTAAAAACACACCAAAATAAAAAAAGAAAATCTAAAAGCAAATGGAGCTAAGAAGAATGTAAAACAACAGAACATAAATCAAATCAAATCAAACTTTATTGTCATATTGCTGTACATACAACTGTAGTGCAGGCAAGATGAAATTGCGTTTCTCTCGGCATCCATATAAGAAGCAGCATGATTTAAGACACATTCCCACATAGCTCCCCCCCACCCCCACCCCCCATCCATTCACACATCCCTGAGACATACTTGGGAAAAAAAAAGAATAACTAACTATAATATACAAAATGTCCGTAGGTGCAGTAGTGTGTATGAGAGATTCCGGGTCAACTGTTCAGCATCCTGACAGCTTGTGGAAGGAAGCTGTTGATCAGTCTAGTGGTTCTGCCTCTGATGCTCCGGAATCGTTTACCAGATGGAAGAAGTTCAAAGTGTTTATGCAGAGGGTGAGAACGGTCCTTGACAATGTTTAGTGCCCCGCTCCTACAACGGTTCTGAAAAAGTTCTTGGACAGAGGGGAGGGAGACTCCAATTACCCTCTCCGCCCCCTTGACTATCCTCTGCAGGGCTTTTTTGTCTGACATACTGCAGCTGGAGTACCATGTAGCAATACAGTACGTCAGAACACTCTCCACCACACCTCTGTAGAAGGTCCTGAGGATGCAGATGGGGAGAGAGGCCTGTTTGAGTTTCCTCAAGAAGTGCAGTCTCTGCTGAGCCCGCTTCCTGATCTCCAAGGAAGTCTTGCTCCAGGTCAGGTCCTGCGAGATCTGCACTCCGAGGAACTTGATGTTCTCTACTCTCTCCACTAAACGGCCGCCGATGCTGAGGGGGGCGTGCTCAGGCTGCGACCGCCGGAAGTCGATAATCATCTCCTTCGTTTTGTCCACATTGAGCACCAGATTGTTCTCCCTGCACCAGCCCTCCAGGTCTCTCACTTCTTCCCTGTACATTGATTCCTGACTACTTCAATAATAGTTAAAGAGGTTTGTTAAAAGCCAAATTAAAAAGGTGGGTCTTTAGCCTGTTCTTCCACCCATCCATCCATCTTCTACCACTTTTCCGGAGGTCCGGGTCGCGGAGGCAGCAGTTCAAGCAGAGAAGCCCAGACTTCCCTCTCCCCAGCCACCTGCTCCAGCTCTCCAGAGAGGATACCAAGGCGTTTCCAGACCAGCTGGGAGACATAGTCTCTCCACCGAGTCCTGGGTCTGCCCCGGGGTCTCCTCCCAGTGGGACGTGCCCGAAACACCTCAAGTAGGAGGCGTCCAGGAGGCATCCTAATCAGATGCCCATACCACCTCAACTGACTCCTTTCAATGTGGAGGAGCAGTGGTTCTACTCTGAGCCTCTCCCGGATGACTGAGCTCCTCACCCTATCTCTGAGGGTGAGTCCAGCAATCCTACGGAGAAAACTCATTTCAGCCGCTTGTATCCGTGATCTTGTTCTTTCGGTCATTACCCAAAGCTCGTGACAATAGGTGAGAGTAGGAACGTAGATTGACTGGTAAATCGACAGCTTTGCTGTAGAACTAAGCTCCCTCTTCACCACAACAGACCGGTACAACGGCCGCATCACTGCAGATGCTGCTCCGATCCATCCGTCAATCTCTCGCTCCATTTTCCCCTCACTTGTGAACAAGACCCCAAGATACTTAAACTCCTCCACTTGGGGCAGGAGCCTGTCCCCAACCCAGAGAGGACAATACACCTTTTTCTGGCTGAGGACCATGGACTCGGACTTGGAGGTGCTGATTCTCATCCCAGCCGCTTCACACTCAGCGGCAAACTGTCCCAGCAAGAGCTGTAGGTCATTGCTGGATGAAGCCAACAGGACAACATCATCTGCAAACAACAGAGATGAGATCCTGTGGTCATCAAGCATGACACCCTCCATTCCCTGGCTGCGCCTAGAAATCCTGTCCATAAAAATTATGAACAGGATCGGTGACAAAGGGCAGCCCTGGCGGAGTCCCACTCTCACTGGGAATGACTCTGACCAAGTGTTGGCAATACGAACCAAACTCTCACAACGGTCGTACAGAGACCAAATATCTCGTAACAACAAGCCCGATACCCCATACTTCCGAAGCACCCTCCACAAAAAAACCACGAGGGACGCGTGTAGCCTGTTTTTAAAAACATCTATTGATGAATTCAAATCTTCCTCCGGGTGCACACAGATGTAAAGTGTGCCAGATTTGCATCTACCTCAGACAGTGGGCTTCTTGCAGCAGTTTTAATTCTGTTCTGGAGGCTGAATCCCGTGCTCTGCTGCCACACTGGAAAGTGGAATTACTGGAATTACCAGTGCCACTTCAGCCAAAGTTAGATGGGGTGGGAATTACAGTTCAGCGCAATCCGTCAAAATGACAGACAGCCCTTAAAATTTTCCTTCACTTCTAAAAATAACCTGTCAATGAAGGAGAATTCTCGGTTAACGTGGCCTCAGACGCAGACCCATCTGAGGATTATTGTCAGTGAGTTTGGTGAGCATCGGGGCAAATCCCTAGGAGGACTAGCAATTCCTGTGAAATGTGTACGGATAGATAGACAGATGGACGGAGGACGGATGCCACATCATTGAGTTAGCTCCTTGTGGCTTTACTGGAATGAGTTAAAAAAAAAAAAAAAAAAAAACAATGGTCCACTGAATAAATAAAAGCACCAGGGGGTGTGTGTGTCTGTGGACACACACACACACACAAAATGACAGACTACTGTATGCTTCCATTCATCAAGGCAAAATTAAAACAAGGATAATATAAGCACCAGGAAAAGTAATCTAAGAGCAGATTAAGAACTTTTCTGGGGGGAAAGGGTGTTTAAATACACAGTATAGAGTTCCTAAGACCCTCTCAATATAAACATATTGTGAAACTGATGAGTTTACAGTAATCCATGAGAATATACATAATGTGAGTTCTAAAGAGAAAAAACTGACATGCAAGTTGCTCAAGATTCCTTTGGGAAACATAAATACTTAAATACCTTTCAGGGCAATGAAGCAATAACCTTTTAAATCAATGTAGTTAAACAAACTGTCTCAAACCAGAATTATACAAGTTTATGCCGTACCTGTAAATGGAGACATCCTCTATGAGGTCTGCAGTCTCTGTGTCTGTGATAACGATCCCTTTTGGAGAGATGGTCAGTGTGACCTTCCGAAATTTCTTTGCACTTGCTCTGGCCTGAGGATACGAAATATAAAAAGACATGCATTAATTCAGATGGCAGAAACACTGCCTTGGGTATATGCGCAGCAAGCCCGGCGTCTGACACAAATATAAAATGATTTCTGATTAACCACCCCAAATCCTCCAATGCAACAGTATGCTGCAAAACTAAACAGGCTGCTTTTGTCCTAAAAATGCAGGGAATTTAGTAAAGGCAACAGTATTGGGAGGTGGAAAAGCTGTGGTGTGTAGCCCAGAATCAGCACTTGAGGTCGGGCTGGCTGCTACCAACTCCCCCTGTCGCTTTGCACCATCTGGGAGTTTCAGAAAATACACAGTGTTGAGCTGGTTTGTGTGAGCGTCTGTTGACAATGACATTGGCCTGTTTAACATGCAATTACATAGAAAATGAGAGTTCCAAATGATAAGCGTGTTAAGAATCAGTGGCGTGACTATAAGAAAATGGGGGAAAATGACATGTAAATGGCAATGATTTTCTGAATTGTTGTAGTAATGCATTTAAAATATAAGACCATTTTCCATAATGGGTTATAAAGGCCAACGATGACAAGAAGCAGAGAAAGAAAAGGAGTGAAGAAACTAGGACTTCTCAAAGGGGACAGGAATGGTGCCATAGCTTGATCTAAGAACCAAAATGCCCCAGAGATGGAGGCAATAAGCAGAAGATTCTGCTTAGCAGTTAAACATTTAAAATAAGAGAAGAAGACTGTAATAGGGAGGGGAAAGTTGCTGGAGCTGATTATGGTAGCTCATTCATGTAGGAAGCACTAAAAGCTGGTTTCTGCTGCTATGTTTAAGTGTGATGCCACGAGGCAAAAAACCAGGCTGTCAGCCTGAGATACGCCAAGTTCAGCTTTTCACTGCATGTATGCTCCTTCTGCCTTGTCTTATCGCGACTGACTGAAGCATGTAGCAAATGGAAAAGTCACAAATGTATTCAGCCTTCCCATTCAGGTTTATTGGTTACCAAGGGAACAGACAGAGACAAGTGAGCTTCCCTTTCTGTCTTGGAGTAAATCAGCTGAATCTTAATCCTGCCATTAGGTTTGGTTGGGTGTGTAAGTGAGAGGCGGGGGGCTGTTATGATTAGACTGCCTGTGCCAAAGAAAGCTTTCAAATGATTAGACATTCTTATTGTTGGTGATGCCAAATGAATAGGTGTTCGAGTACGTATGAGCATGAAAGGAAAGTGAGGAGCAAATCTGATTAGAACACACTCATGTATGCATAAAAACAGTTTAGCTACAGGTTTTTTGTCTGTCCCTAAACAAACTGACTGGTTTGGATCCAATAAAACCAACAAGAGATTTTAATAGCACTAGTGCATACAGTACCCGTGCATGCCCGTAAAAACCAAGTGTAAGCAAGTATTACTGCATGCCCGTAGAAAGCAGGTGTAAGCAAGCACATCAGCCTTTGATTGTGTCATAGCGAGTCCTATGATCTTTGATGATGTCATAGCGAGTCCTATGATCTTTGATGATGGCATAGCAAGTCCTATGATCTTTGATGATGTCATAGCGAGTCCTATGATCGTGAGTGATGACTGCCTTTGATCTTTGATGATGTCATAGTGAGTCCTATGTCTTTGATAATGTCAGTCATAGTAATAGTAGTAGATTAGTTTATTTGACAGGGACAGTGCAATAAGCAAGTCCTATGATCTTTGATGATGTCATAGCGAGTCCTATGATTGTGAGTGATGACTGCCTTTGATCTTTGATGATGTCATAGTGAGTCCTGTGTCTTTGATGATGTCAGTCATAGCAAGTCCTATGATCTTTGATGATGTCACAGCGAATCCTATGATCGTGAGTGATGACTGCCTTTGATCTTTGATGATGTCAGTCATAGCGAGTCCTATGATCTTTGATGATGTCAGTCATAGCGAGTCCTATGATCTTTGATGATGTCATAGCGACCCCTATGATGCCTGCATTTGATCTTTGATGATGTCATAGTGAGTCCTATGCTCTTTGCTGATGTCATAGCAAGTCCTATGATTGTGAGTGATGCCTGCCTTTGATCTTTGATGGTGTCATAGCGAGTCCTATGTCTGTGATGATGTCAGTCATAGCGAGTCCTATGATCTTTGATGATGTCATAGCGAGTCCTATTATCGTGAGTGATGACTGCCTTTGATCTTTGATGATGTCATAGTGAGTCCTATGATCGTGAGTGATGACTGCCTTTGATCTTTGATGATGTCATAGTGAGTCATATGTCTTTGATGATGTCAGTCATAGCGAGTCCTATGATCTTTGATGATGTCATAGCGAGTCCTGTTATCATGAGTGATGACTGTCTTTGATCTTTGATAATGTCATAGTGAGTCCTATGATCTTTGATGATGTCACAGCGACCCCTATGATGCCTGCATTTGATCTTTGATGATGTCATAGCGAGTCCTATGCTCTTTGCTGATGTCATAGCAAGTCCTATGATTGTGAGTGATGCCTGCCTTTGATCTTTGATGGTGTCATAGCGAGTCCTATGATCTTTGATGATGTCATAGCGAGTCCTATGATCGTGAGTGATGACTGCCTTTGATCTTTGATGATGTCATAGTGAGTCCTATGTCTGATGATGTCAGTCATAGCGAGTCCTATGATCTTTGATGATGTCATAGCGAGTCCTATTATCGTGAGTGATGACCGCCTTTGATCTTTGATGATGTCATAGTGAGTCCTATGATCGTGAGTGATGACTGCCTTTGATCTTTGATGATGTCATAGTGAGTCCTATGTCTTTGATGATGTCAGTCATAGCGAGTCCTATGATCTTTGATGATGTCATAGCGAGTCCTGTTATCATGAGTGATGACTGTCTTTGATCTTTACCTCCGCCAGGAGGTTATGTTTTTGCCAGCGTTTGTCTGTCTGTTGGTTAGCAAGATAACTCAAAAAGATGATCTTTGATGATGATCTTTGATGATCTTTGATGATGTCATAGCGACCCCTATGATGCCTGCATTTGCTCTTTGATGATGTCATAGCGAGTCCTATGATCTTTGCTGATGTCATAGTGAGTCCTATGATCTTTGATGATGTCATAGCGACTCCTGTGATGCCTGCATTTGACCTTTGATGATGTCATAGCGAGTCCTATGATCTTTGCTGATGTCATAGTGAGTCCTGTGATTGTGAGTGATGCCTGCCTTCGATCTTTGATGTCTTATGACCGTGAGTGAGCATGAGTGATGCCTCCCTTTGATTTCAATTCAATTCAATTCAACTTTATTTATATAGCGCCATTTCACAACAACAGTCATCTCATAGCACTATCAACTGTAGGGGGGAACCCCCACAGTTGCAGAAAGACCCCAGCAATCATGTGCATCATCATGATTTCTGATGATGTTATAGTGAGTCCTATGATCGTGAGTGACGCAGTCCAAGGATTAATTTTTTCACACATAAGTTGTTTAGAACTCCTTATACATAGGAACATCATAGGACATCATGTAGAAATCAAATAACATCATAGGCGGTCCTATGATCTTTTAGCGAGTCCTAAGCAAGTATTTCTGCATGCCCGTAGAAAGTGGGTGTAAGGGAGCACGTGACCACTCGTTCAGTGATGCCTGCATTTGATCTTTGATGATGTCATAGCGAGTCCTATGATCTTTGAAGATGTCATAGCGAGTCCTATGATTGTGAGTGATGCCTGCCTTTGATCTTTGATTTCATAGCGATTCCTATGATCGTGATGCCTGCCTTTGATCTTTGATGTATAGCAAGTCTTATGATCGTTTAGCGAGTCCTATGACCGTGAGTGATGACTGCCTTTGATCTTTGATGATGTCATAGTGAGACCTATGTCTTTGATGTCAGTCATAGCGAGTCCTATGATCTCTGATGAGGTCATAGCGGGTCCTATGATCGTGAGTGATGACTGCCTTTGATTTTTGATGATGTCATAGTGAGTTCTATGTCTTTGATGATGTCAGTCATAGCGAGTCATATGATCTTTGATGATGTCATAGCAAGTCCTGCCCCCCGCGCACCCGCGGAACCCGGCGCCCATCGTCCCTTGCTGGCTCAGAAAATGTGCCGTCATCACTGCAAGGGCTGCATGAATAATAAAGTAAACCATTTGGCACAGATCTTCCTGTGAGCAGTAAGTGGCACTATCCCTTTTGTCAAAGGGGGGCAATGCCTTGACCCAGTGGAGGACATAGGAGAGAGAAGGATGGTGGCTAAACTGTCATCTCTGCTGAAGTCCGAGTCCCACCCTATGCAGGACATATTGAACGCACTGAGGAGCTCATTTAGCAGTAGACTACATCATCCTAGGTGCGCAACCGAGAGGTTTCGCAGGTCCTTCCTACCTACGGCTGTCAGACTGTATAACCTAAGCAGGGCTGCTCGCAGAGATAGCAAAAAAACATGACGACGTAGTAGTATTGAATGCAAAAGACGTAACAGACTTACACAAATGGTCCCCTCCAGTATACAACTAGGACAATATCAGTCGCTACGGAGGGTGACAATATATATGGGTACATATTCATACTATGTAGGATAACTAAGTACAGTGATCCCTCACTTATCGCGGTTAATGGGTTCCAGAACCGACCACGAAAAGTGAAAAACCGCGAAGTAGCGTCACCCCTAATGACGTCACCCATAAATAATACGTACGTTCATTCTCTCACTCTCTCTCATATGATACGTGTGTGTGTGTGTGTGTAAGTATACATACATACGTAGATGTAAATAAAGTGTACATAAATATGTTTTTAGAACTCTTTTATTCTTATAACAAGATACGTAACTCAAGATGAAGATGATTTACTGCACAGGTTAATGAGAGCTTTACTGCTCCTCAGGTGACGCCTCATCGTCAGGTGCTAGAGGCGCAGGATCATCGAGGGCAGCTTCCGATAGAGCTGGAGAAGCTGCAGGAGGCAGCGTAGTGGCTCGACGGGAAGACTATTTTGCACAAAAAGGCACAAGAGAACAGCGAACAATGAATGCGGTCTTCCTTCGCTGGGTATGGGCGCTCGGCAGGGAGAGAAGCTGGGTAAAACGTCTCGGCCAATCAGCTTGCGAGATTCCCGAGCGGTGAAGAGGTGGGTGGAGAGGAGTGGAGCGGTGGTCAGAGAGGTGGATTTTGAGTTGTGCGGGCTCTCCGTGTTGATACCTGATGTTCTAATGTAGTCTCCCTGCCTTCTGCTAGCGCCCGCCCATTTTTTCTCAATTTTGAATTTTTGATGAATATTTTTGAAAAATCCGCGATGCACCGAGGGCGCGAAAGGTGAAGCGCGAAGTAGCGAGGGATCACTGTAGACGGTTATGCTGTTTATTCCATCTTGCTACAATGCGCCGCACTTTGTATATATATTTATATATTTATGTGTACGTAAGTATATCCACTGCTCTTATTTATATTTTTCGTATCTTCTTAATTATTGCTCTGAATGTTGCCATCCCTGTGCTGATGACTGCCTTTGATCTTTGATGATGTCATAGTGAGTCCTATGTCTTTGATAATGTCAGTCATAGTAATAGTAGTAGATTAGTTTATTTGACAGGGACAGTGCAATAAGCAAGTCCTATGATCTTTGATGATGTCATAGCGAGTCCTATGATTGTGAGTGATGACTGCCTTTGATCTTTGATGATGTCATAGTGAGTCCTGTGTCTTTGATGATGTCAGTCATAGCAAGTCCTATGATCTTTGATGATGTCACAGCGAATCCTATGATCGTGAGTGATGACTGCCTTTGATCTTTGATGATGTCAGTCATAGCGAGTCCTATGATCTTTGATGATGTCAGTCATAGCGAGTCCTATGATCTTTGATGATGTCATAGCGACCCCTATGATGCCTGCATTTGATCTTTGATGATGTCATAGTGAGTCCTATGCTCTTTGCTGATGTCATAGCAAGTCCTATGATTGTGAGTGATGCCTGCCTTTGATCTTTGATGGTGTCATAGCGAGTCCTATGTCTGTGATGATGTCAGTCATAGCGAGTCCTATGATCTTTGATGATGTCATAGCGAGTCCTATTATCGTGAGTGATGACTGCCTTTGATCTTTGATGATGTCATAGTGAGTCCTATGATCGTGAGTGATGACTGCCTTTGATCTTTGATGATGTCATAGTGAGTCCTATGTCTTTGATGATGTCAGTCATAGCGAGTCCTATGATCTTTGATGATGTCATAGCGAGTCCTGTAATCATGAGTGATGACTGTCTTTGATCTTTGATAATGTCATAGTGAGTCCTATGATCTTTGATGATGTCACAGCGACCCCTATGATGCCTGCATTTGATCTTTGATGATGTCATAGCGAGTCCTATGCTCTTTGCTGATGTCATAGCAAGTCCTATGATTGTGAGTGATGCCTGCCTTTGATCTTTGATGGTGTCATAGCGAGTCCTATGATCTTTGATGATGTCATAGCGAGTCCTATGATCGTGAGTGATGACTGCCTTTGATCTTTGATGATGTCATAGTGAGTCCTATGTCTGATGATGTCAGTCATAGCGAGTCCTATGATCTTTGATGATGTCATAGCGAGTCCTATTATCGTGAGTGATGACCGCCTTTGATCTTTGATGATGTCATAGTGAGTCCTATGATCGTGAGTGATGACTGCCTTTGATCTTTGATGATGTCATAGTGAGTCCTATGTCTTTGATGATGTCAGTCATAGCGAGTCCTATGATCTTTGATGATGTCATAGCGAGTCCTGTTATCATGAGTGATGACTGTCTTTGATCTTTACCTCCGCCAGGAGGTTATGTTTTTGCCAGCGTTTGTCTGTTTGTCTGTCTGTTGGTTAGCAAGATAACTCAAAAAAAGTACGAGCAGACTGGGCGGAGCGTCAGCAGGGACCAGATCTGACAAATCAACACAGAACATGCCGGGAGAAGCAGCGGCCAGACCTGGCTCAAAGGCATGCAAACTGATGGCGATTAAAAAAAAAGTTATTTTCAATAAAGTGAAAAAAAGATGATGCATGGAGTGTGCTTTTGCCCTGAGGTTGATTTATCATGGAAAACAGCTGAGCTCTGTGGTTCGAGCGATCAGCTGATTGGATCCATCGGTGTTTTGATGGCATATCTATCAGAACAGCTGATATACGTGCAGGACACACAGGAGAACTGAAATGGCGTTTCTCTCTGTCTTCAGTGGTGTGCGCAATATAAAAAAAGAAAAGGAATAAGGCTGGAAAAGCAACAACAGCAGTCCATGTACAGTAATGCTACCCGTAGTGCAAATAGCAACAAACGATAGACTTAAGGTTTAATGCTTAAAGAATTATACCATAAAGTTGCTATGACCGCGTAGGTCTAATGGATAATTCGGCATGAAGAACACTAGGTGCGCCGGGGGGGGGGGGGGGGGGGAGGTAGCCGCTGAATCGGTGGATCACAGTCCTTCGGAGGCACACGGGTAAAGCAGCAGCCAATGGGTCTCAAATATTTGTAAATGTGTCCTGTCATAATACTGGATGAGTTTATTGACAATGCCTGACAATGCCTTGACGATGCCTGCATTTGATCTTTGATGAAGTCATAGCGAGTCCTATGCTCTTTGCTGATGTCATAGCAAGTCCTATGATTGTGAGTGATGCCTGCCTTTGATCTTTGATGGTGTCATAGCGAGTCCTATGATCTTTGATGATGTCATAGCGAGTCCTATGATCGTGAGTGATGACTGCCTTTGATCTTTGATGATGTCATAGTGAGTCCTATGTCTGATGATGTCAGTCATAGCGAGTCCTATGATCTTTGATGATGTCATAGCGAGTCCTATTATCGTGAGTGATGACCGCCTTTGATCTTTGATGATGTCATAGTGAGTCCTATGATCGTGAGTGATGACTGCCTTTGATCTTTGATGATGTCATAGTGAGTCCTATGTCTTTGATGATGTCAGTCATAGCGAGTCCTATGATCTTTGATGATGTCATAGCGAGTCCTGTTATCATGAGTGATGACTGTCTTTGATCTTTACCTCCGCCAGGAGGTTATGTTTTTGCCAGCGTTTGTCTGTTTGTCTGTCTGTTGGTTAGCAAGATAACTCAAAAAGATGATCTTTGATGATGATCTTTGATGATCTTTGATGATGTCATAGCAACCCCTATGATGCCTGCATTTGCTCTTTGATGATGTCATAGCGAGTCCTATGATCTTTGCTGATGTCATAGTGAGTCCTATGATCTTTGATGATGTCATAGCGACTCCTGTGATGCCTGCATTTGACCTTTGATGATGTCATAGCGAGTCCTATGATCTTTGCTGATGTCATAGTGAGTCCTGTGATTGTGAGTGATGCCTGCCTTCGATCTTTGATGTCTTATGACCGTGAGTGAGCATGAGTGATGCCTCCCTTTGATTTCAATTCAATTCAATTCAACTTTATTTATATAGCGCCATTTCACAACAACAGTCATCTCATAGCACTATCAACTGTAGGGGGGAACCCCCACAGTTGCAGAAAGACCCCAGCAATCATGTGCATCATCATGATTTCTGATGATGTTATAGTGAGTCCTATGATCGTGAGTGACGCAGTCCAAGGATTAATTTTTTCACACATAAGTTGTTTAGAACTCCTTATACATAGGAACATCATAGGACATCATGTAGAAATCAAATAACATCATAGGCGGTCCTATGATCTTTTAGCGAGTCCTAAGCAAGTATTTCTGCATGCCCGTAGAAAGTGGGTGTAAGGGAGCACGTGACCACTCGTTCAGTGATGCCTGCATTTGATCTTTGATGATGTCATAGCGAGTCCTATGATCTTTGAAGATGTCATAGCGAGTCCTATGATTGTGAGTGATGCCTGCCTTTGATCTTTGATTTCATAGCGATTCCTATGATCGTGATGCCTGCCTTTGATCTTTGATGTATAGCAAGTCTTATGATCGTTTAGCGAGTCCTATGACCGTGAGTGATGACTGCCTTTGATCTTTGATGATGTCATAGTGAGACCTATGTCTTTGATGTCAGTCATAGCGAGTCCTATGATCTCTGATGAGGTCATAGCGGGTCCTATGATCGTGAGTGATGACTGCCTTTGATTTTTGATGATGTCATAGTGAGTTCTATGTCTTTGATGATGTCAGTCATAGCGAGTCATATGATCTTTGATGATGTCATAGCAAGTCCTGCCCCCCGCGCACCCGCGGAACCCGGCGCCCATCGTCCCTTGCTGGCTCAGAAAATGTGCCGTCATCACTGCAAGGGCTGCATGAATAATAAAGTAAACCATTTGGCACAGATCTTCCTGTGAGCAGTAAGTGGCACTATCCCTTTTGTCAAAGGGGGGCAATGCCTTGACCCAGTGGAGGACATAGGAGAGAGAAGGATGGTGGCTAAACTGTCATCTCTGCTGAAGTCCGAGTCCCACCCTATGCAGGACATATTGAACGCACTGAGGAGCTCATTTAGCAGTAGACTACATCATCCTAGGTGCGCAACCGAGAGGTTTCGCAGGTCCTTCCTACCTACGGCTGTCAGACTGTATAACCTAAGCAGGGCTGCTCGCAGAGATAGCAAAAAAACATGACGACGTAGTAGTATTGAATGCAAAAGACGTAACAGACTTACACAAATGGTCCCCTCCAGTATACAACTAGGACAATATCAGTCGCTACGGAGGGTGACAATATATATGGGTACATATTCATACTATGTAGGATAACTAAGTACAGTGATCCCTCACTTATCGCGGTTAATGGGTTCCAGAACCGACCACGAAAAGTGAAAAACCGCGAAGTAGCGTCACCCCTAATGACGTCACCCATAAATAATACGTACGTTCATTCTCTCACTCTCTCTCATATGATACGTGTGTGTGTGTGTGTGTAAGTATACATACATACGTAGATGTAAATAAAGTGTACATAAATATGTTTTTAGAACTCTTTTATTCTTATAACAAGATACGTAACTCAAGATGAAGATGATTTACTGCACAGGTTAATGAGAGCTTTACTGCTCCTCAGGTGACGCCTCATCGTCAGGTGCTAGAGGCGCAGGATCATCGAGGGCAGCTTCCGATAGAGCTGGAGAAGCTGCAGGAGGCAGCGTAGTGGCTCGACGGGAAGACTATTTTGCACAAAAAGGCACAAGAGAACAGCGAACAATGAATGCGGTCTTCCTTCGCTGGGTATGGGCGCTCGGCAGGGAGAGAAGCTGGGTAAAACGTCTCGGCCAATCAGCTTGCGAGATTCCCGAGCGGTGAAGAGGTGGGTGGAGAGGAGTGGAGCGGTGGTCAGAGAGGTGGATTTTGAGTTGTGCGGGCTCTCCGTGTTGATACCTGATGTTCTAATGTAGTCTCCCTGCCTTCTGCTAGCGCCCGCCCATTTTTTCTCAATTTTGAATTTTTGATGAATATTTTTGAAAAATCCGCGATGCACCGAGGGCGCGAAAGGTGAAGCGCGAAGTAGCGAGGGATCACTGTAGACGGTTATGCTGTTTATTCCATCTTGCTACAATGCGCCGCACTTTGTATATATATTTATATATTTATGTGTACGTAAGTATATCCACTGCTCTTATTTATATTTTTCGTATCTTCTTAATTATTGCTCTGAATGTTGCCATCCCTGTGCTGATGACTGCCTTTGATCTTTGATGATGTCATAGTGAGTCCTATGTCTTTGATAATGTCAGTCATAGTAATAGTAGTAGATTAGTTTATTTGACAGGGACAGTGCAATAAGCAAGTCCTATGATCTTTGATGATGTCATAGCGAGTCCTATGATTGTGAGTGATGACTGCCTTTGATCTTTGATGATGTCATAGTGAGTCCTGTGTCTTTGATGATGTCAGTCATAGCAAGTCCTATGATCTTTGATGATGTCACAGCGAATCCTATGATCGTGAGTGATGACTGCCTTTGATCTTTGATGATGTCAGTCATAGCGAGTCCTATGATCTTTGATGATGTCAGTCATAGCGAGTCCTATGATCTTTGATGATGTCATAGCGACCCCTATGATGCCTGCATTTGATCTTTGATGATGTCATAGTGAGTCCTATGCTCTTTGCTGATGTCATAGCAAGTCCTATGATTGTGAGTGATGCCTGCCTTTGATCTTTGATGGTGTCATAGCGAGTCCTATGTCTGTGATGATGTCAGTCATAGCGAGTCCTATGATCTTTGATGATGTCATAGCGAGTCCTATTATCGTGAGTGATGACTGCCTTTGATCTTTGATGATGTCATAGTGAGTCCTATGATCGTGAGTGATGACTGCCTTTGATCTTTGATGATGTCATAGTGAGTCCTATGTCTTTGATGATGTCAGTCATAGCGAGTCCTATGATCTTTGATGATGTCATAGCGAGTCCTGTAATCATGAGTGATGACTGTCTTTGATCTTTGATAATGTCATAGTGAGTCCTATGATCTTTGATGATGTCACAGCGACCCCTATGATGCCTGCATTTGATCTTTGATGATGTCATAGCGAGTCCTATGCTCTTTGCTGATGTCATAGCAAGTCCTATGATTGTGAGTGATGCCTGCCTTTGATCTTTGATGGTGTCATAGCGAGTCCTATGATCTTTGATGATGTCATAGCGAGTCCTATGATCGTGAGTGATGACTGCCTTTGATCTTTGATGATGTCATAGTGAGTCCTATGTCTGATGATGTCAGTCATAGCGAGTCCTATGATCTTTGATGATGTCATAGCGAGTCCTATTATCGTGAGTGATGACCGCCTTTGATCTTTGATGATGTCATAGTGAGTCCTATGATCGTGAGTGATGACTGCCTTTGATCTTTGATGATGTCATAGTGAGTCCTATGTCTTTGATGATGTCAGTCATAGCGAGTCCTATGATCTTTGATGATGTCATAGCGAGTCCTGTTATCATGAGTGATGACTGTCTTTGATCTTTACCTCCGCCAGGAGGTTATGTTTTTGCCAGCGTTTGTCTGTCTGTTGGTTAGCAAGATAACTCAAAAAGATGATCTTTGATGATGATCTTTGATGATCTTTGATGATGTCATAGCGACCCCTATGATGCCTGCATTTGCTCTTTGATGATGTCATAGCGAGTCCTATGATCTTTGCTGATGTCATAGTGAGTCCTATGATCTTTGATGATGTCATAGCGACTCCTGTGATGCCTGCATTTGACCTTTGATGATGTCATAGCGAGTCCTATGATCTTTGCTGATGTCATAGTGAGTCCTGTGATTGTGAGTGATGCCTGCCTTCGATCTTTGATGTCTTATGACCGTGAGTGAGCATGAGTGATGCCTCCCTTTGATTTCAATTCAATTCAATTCAACTTTATTTATATAGCGCCATTTCACAACAACAGTCATCTCATAGCACTATCAACTGTAGGGGGGAACCCCCACAGTTGCAGAAAGACCCCAGCAATCATGTGCATCATCATGATTTCTGATGATGTTATAGTGAGTCCTATGATCGTGAGTGACGCAGTCCAAGGATTAATTTTTTCACACATAAGTTGTTTAGAACTCCTTATACATAGGAACATCATAGGACATCATGTAGAAATCAAATAACATCATAGGCGGTCCTATGATCTTTTAGCGAGTCCTAAGCAAGTATTTCTGCATGCCCGTAGAAAGTGGGTGTAAGGGAGCACGTGACCACTCGTTCAGTGATGCCTGCATTTGATCTTTGATGATGTCATAGCGAGTCCTATGATCTTTGAAGATGTCATAGCGAGTCCTATGATTGTGAGTGATGCCTGCCTTTGATCTTTGATTTCATAGCGATTCCTATGATCGTGATGCCTGCCTTTGATCTTTGATGTATAGCAAGTCTTATGATCGTTTAGCGAGTCCTATGACCGTGAGTGATGACTGCCTTTGATCTTTGATGATGTCATAGTGAGACCTATGTCTTTGATGTCAGTCATAGCGAGTCCTATGATCTCTGATGAGGTCATAGCGGGTCCTATGATCGTGAGTGATGACTGCCTTTGATTTTTGATGATGTCATAGTGAGTTCTATGTCTTTGATGATGTCAGTCATAGCGAGTCATATGATCTTTGATGATGTCATAGCAAGTCCTGCCCCCCGCGCACCCGCGGAACCCGGCGCCCATCGTCCCTTGCTGGCTCAGAAAATGTGCCGTCATCACTGCAAGGGCTGCATGAATAATAAAGTAAACCATTTGGCACAGATCTTCCTGTGAGCAGTAAGTGGCACTATCCCTTTTGTCAAAGGGGGGCAATGCCTTGACCCAGTGGAGGACATAGGAGAGAGAAGGATGGTGGCTAAACTGTCATCTCTGCTGAAGTCCGAGTCCCACCCTATGCAGGACATATTGAACGCACTGAGGAGCTCATTTAGCAGTAGACTACATCATCCTAGGTGCGCAACCGAGAGGTTTCGCAGGTCCTTCCTACCTACGGCTGTCAGACTGTATAACCTAAGCAGGGCTGCTCGCAGAGATAGCAAAAAAACATGACGACGTAGTAGTATTGAATGCAAAAGACGTAACAGACTTACACAAATGGTCCCCTCCAGTATACAACTAGGACAATATCAGTCGCTACGGAGGGTGACAATATATATGGGTACATATTCATACTATGTAGGATAACTAAGTACAGTGATCCCTCACTTATCGCGGTTAATGGGTTCCAGAACCGACCACGAAAAGTGAAAAACCGCGAAGTAGCGTCACCCCTAATGACGTCACCCATAAATAATACGTACGTTCATTCTCTCACTCTCTCTCATATGATACGTGTGTGTGTGTGTGTGTAAGTATACATACATACGTAGATGTAAATAAAGTGTACATAAATATGTTTTTAGAACTCTTTTATTCTTATAACAAGATACGTAACTCAAGATGAAGATGATTTACTGCACAGGTTAATGAGAGCTTTACTGCTCCTCAGGTGACGCCTCATCGTCAGGTGCTAGAGGCGCAGGATCATCGAGGGCAGCTTCCGATAGAGCTGGAGAAGCTGCAGGAGGCAGCGTAGTGGCTCGACGGGAAGACTATTTTGCACAAAAAGGCACAAGAGAACAGCGAACAATGAATGCGGTCTTCCTTCGCTGGGTATGGGCGCTCGGCAGGGAGAGAAGCTGGGTAAAACGTCTCGGCCAATCAGCTTGCGAGATTCCCGAGCGGTGAAGAGGTGGGTGGAGAGGAGTGGAGCGGTGGTCAGAGAGGTGGATTTTGAGTTGTGCGGGCTCTCCGTGTTGATACCTGATGTTCTAATGTAGTCTCCCTGCCTTCTGCTAGCGCCCGCCCATTTTTTCTCAATTTTGAATTTTTGATGAATATTTTTGAAAAATCCGCGATGCACCGAGGGCGCGAAAGGTGAAGCGCGAAGTAGCGAGGGATCACTGTAGACGGTTATGCTGTTTATTCCATCTTGCTACAATGCGCCGCACTTTGTATATATATTTATATATTTATGTGTACGTAAGTATATCCACTGCTCTTATTTATATTTTTCGTATCTTCTTAATTATTGCTCTGAATGTTGCCATCCCTGTGCTGATGACTGCCTTTGATCTTTGATGATGTCATAGTGAGTCCTATGTCTTTGATAATGTCAGTCATAGTAATAGTAGTAGATTAGTTTATTTGACAGGGACAGTGCAATAAGCAAGTCCTATGATCTTTGATGATGTCATAGCGAGTCCTATGATTGTGAGTGATGACTGCCTTTGATCTTTGATGATGTCATAGTGAGTCCTGTGTCTTTGATGATGTCAGTCATAGCAAGTCCTATGATCTTTGATGATGTCACAGCGAATCCTATGATCGTGAGTGATGACTGCCTTTGATCTTTGATGATGTCAGTCATAGCGAGTCCTATGATCTTTGATGATGTCAGTCATAGCGAGTCCTATGATCTTTGATGATGTCATAGCGACCCCTATGATGCCTGCATTTGATCTTTGATGATGTCATAGTGAGTCCTATGCTCTTTGCTGATGTCATAGCAAGTCCTATGATTGTGAGTGATGCCTGCCTTTGATCTTTGATGGTGTCATAGCGAGTCCTATGTCTGTGATGATGTCAGTCATAGCGAGTCCTATGATCTTTGATGATGTCATAGCGAGTCCTATTATCGTGAGTGATGACTGCCTTTGATCTTTGATGATGTCATAGTGAGTCCTATGATCGTGAGTGATGACTGCCTTTGATCTTTGATGATGTCATAGTGAGTCCTATGTCTTTGATGATGTCAGTCATAGCGAGTCCTATGATCTTTGATGATGTCATAGCGAGTCCTGTAATCATGAGTGATGACTGTCTTTGATCTTTGATAATGTCATAGTGAGTCCTATGATCTTTGATGATGTCACAGCGACCCCTATGATGCCTGCATTTGATCTTTGATGATGTCATAGCGAGTCCTATGCTCTTTGCTGATGTCATAGCAAGTCCTATGATTGTGAGTGATGCCTGCCTTTGATCTTTGATGGTGTCATAGCGAGTCCTATGATCTTTGATGATGTCATAGCGAGTCCTATGATCGTGAGTGATGACTGCCTTTGATCTTTGATGATGTCATAGTGAGTCCTATGTCTGATGATGTCAGTCATAGCGAGTCCTATGATCTTTGATGATGTCATAGCGAGTCCTATTATCGTGAGTGATGACCGCCTTTGATCTTTGATGATGTCATAGTGAGTCCTATGATCGTGAGTGATGACTGCCTTTGATCTTTGATGATGTCATAGTGAGTCCTATGTCTTTGATGATGTCAGTCATAGCGAGTCCTATGATCTTTGATGATGTCATAGCGAGTCCTGTTATCATGAGTGATGACTGTCTTTGATCTTTACCTCCGCCAGGAGGTTATGTTTTTGCCAGCGTTTGTCTGTTTGTCTGTCTGTTGGTTAGCAAGATAACTCAAAAAAAGTACGAGCAGACTGGGCGGAGCGTCAGCAGGGACCAGATCTGACAAATCAACACAGAACATGCCGGGAGAAGCAGCGGCCAGACCTGGCTCAAAGGCATGCAAACTGATGGCGATTAAAAAAAAAGTTATTTTCAATAAAGTGAAAAAAAGATGATGCATGGAGTGTGCTTTTGCCCTGAGGTTGATTTATCATGGAAAACAGCTGAGCTCTGTGGTTCGAGCGATCAGCTGATTGGATCCATCGGTGTTTTGATGGCATATCTATCAGAACAGCTGATATACGTGCAGGACACACAGGAGAACTGAAATGGCGTTTCTCTCTGTCTTCAGTGGTGTGCGCAATATAAAAAAAGAAAAGGAATAAGGCTGGAAAAGCAACAACAGCAGTCCATGTACAGTAATGCTACCCGTAGTGCAAATAGCAACAAACGATAGACTTAAGGTTTAATGCTTAAAGAATTATACCATAAAGTTGCTATGACCGCGTAGGTCTAATGGATAATTCGGCATGAAGAACACTAGGTGCGCCGGGGGGGGGGGGGGGGGGGGGTAGCCGCTGAATCGGTGGATCACAGTCCTTCGGAGGCACACGGGTAAAGCAGCAGCCAATGGGTCTCAAATATTTGTAAATGTGTCCTGTCATAATACTGGATGAGTTTATTGACAATGCCTGACAATGCCTTGACGATGCCTGCATTTGATCTTTGATGAAGTCATAGCGAGTCCTATGCTCTTTGCTGATGTCATAGCAAGTCCTATGATTGTGAGTGATGCCTGCCTTTGATCTTTGATGGTGTCATAGCGAGTCCTATGATCTTTGATGATGTCATAGCGAGTCCTATGATCGTGAGTGATGACTGCCTTTGATCTTTGATGATGTCATAGTGAGTCCTATGTCTGATGATGTCAGTCATAGCGAGTCCTATGATCTTTGATGATGTCATAGCGAGTCCTATTATCGTGAGTGATGACCGCCTTTGATCTTTGATGATGTCATAGTGAGTCCTATGATCGTGAGTGATGACTGCCTTTGATCTTTGATGATGTCATAGTGAGTCCTATGTCTTTGATGATGTCAGTCATAGCGAGTCCTATGATCTTTGATGATGTCATAGCGAGTCCTGTTATCATGAGTGATGACTGTCTTTGATCTTTACCTCCGCCAGGAGGTTATGTTTTTGCCAGCGTTTGTCTGTTTGTCTGTCTGTTGGTTAGCAAGATAACTCAAAAAGATGATCTTTGATGATGATCTTTGATGATCTTTGATGATGTCATAGCGACCCCTATGATGCCTGCATTTGCTCTTTGATGATGTCATAGCGAGTCCTATGATCTTTGCTGATGTCATAGTGAGTCCTATGATCTTTGATGATGTCATAGCGACTCCTGTGATGCCTGCATTTGACCTTTGATGATGTCATAGCGAGTCCTATGATCTTTGCTGATGTCATAGTGAGTCCTGTGATTGTGAGTGATGCCTGCCTTCGATCTTTGATGTCTTATGACCGTGAGTGAGCATGAGTGATGCCTCCCTTTGATTTCAATTCAATTCAATTCAACTTTATTTATATAGCGCCATTTCACAACAACAGTCATCTCATAGCACTATCAACTGTAGGGGGGAACCCCCACAGTTGCAGAAAGACCCCAGCAATCATGTGCATCATCATGATTTCTGATGATGTTATAGTGAGTCCTATGATCGTGAGTGACGCAGTCCAAGGATTAATTTTTTCACACATAAGTTGTTTAGAACTCCTTATACATAGGAACATCATAGGACATCATGTAGAAATCAAATAACATCATAGGCGGTCCTATGATCTTTTAGCGAGTCCTAAGCAAGTATTTCTGCATGCCCGTAGAAAGTGGGTGTAAGGGAGCACGTGACCACTCGTTCAGTGATGCCTGCATTTGATCTTTGATGATGTCATAGCGAGTCCTATGATCTTTGAAGATGTCATAGCGAGTCCTATGATTGTGAGTGATGCCTGCCTTTGATCTTTGATTTCATAGCGATTCCTATGATCGTGATGCCTGCCTTTGATCTTTGATGTATAGCAAGTCTTATGATCGTTTAGCGAGTCCTATGACCGTGAGTGATGACTGCCTTTGATCTTTGATGATGTCATAGTGAGACCTATGTCTTTGATGTCAGTCATAGCGAGTCCTATGATCTCTGATGAGGTCATAGCGGGTCCTATGATCGTGAGTGATGACTGCCTTTGATTTTTGATGATGTCATAGTGAGTTCTATGTCTTTGATGATGTCAGTCATAGCGAGTCATATGATCTTTGATGATGTCATAGCAAGTCCTGCCCCCCGCGCACCCGCGGAACCCGGCGCCCATCGTCCCTTGCTGGCTCAGAAAATGTGCCGTCATCACTGCAAGGGCTGCATGAATAATAAAGTAAACCATTTGGCACAGATCTTCCTGTGAGCAGTAAGTGGCACTATCCCTTTTGTCAAAGGGGGGCAATGCCTTGACCCAGTGGAGGACATAGGAGAGAGAAGGATGGTGGCTAAACTGTCATCTCTGCTGAAGTCCGAGTCCCACCCTATGCAGGACATATTGAACGCACTGAGGAGCTCATTTAGCAGTAGACTACATCATCCTAGGTGCGCAACCGAGAGGTTTCGCAGGTCCTTCCTACCTACGGCTGTCAGACTGTATAACCTAAGCAGGGCTGCTCGCAGAGATAGCAAAAAAACATGACGACGTAGTAGTATTGAATGCAAAAGACGTAACAGACTTACACAAATGGTCCCCTCCAGTATACAACTAGGACAATATCAGTCGCTACGGAGGGTGACAATATATATGGGTACATATTCATACTATGTAGGATAACTAAGTACAGTGATCCCTCACTTATCGCGGTTAATGGGTTCCAGAACCGACCACGAAAAGTGAAAAACCGCGAAGTAGCGTCACCCCTAATGACGTCACCCATAAATAATACGTACGTTCATTCTCTCACTCTCTCTCATATGATACGTGTGTGTGTGTGTGTGTAAGTATACATACATACGTAGATGTAAATAAAGTGTACATAAATATGTTTTTAGAACTCTTTTATTCTTATAACAAGATACGTAACTCAAGATGAAGATGATTTACTGCACAGGTTAATGAGAGCTTTACTGCTCCTCAGGTGACGCCTCATCGTCAGGTGCTAGAGGCGCAGGATCATCGAGGGCAGCTTCCGATAGAGCTGGAGAAGCTGCAGGAGGCAGCGTAGTGGCTCGACGGGAAGACTATTTTGCACAAAAAGGCACAAGAGAACAGCGAACAATGAATGCGGTCTTCCTTCGCTGGGTATGGGCGCTCGGCAGGGAGAGAAGCTGGGTAAAACGTCTCGGCCAATCAGCTTGCGAGATTCCCGAGCGGTGAAGACCACCTCTTTGTATTCCACTTTCAAACACAGCCTAGATTTGGGCCTGTAAAGCCTGATTGGGATACTTGTTTCAGACAGAAGTACTTGCATTCTATGGGCAATGCCCTAGTAAACATAAACCATGTACAACTTCTGTTTGCAGGTGACTGACAATGGCGACTTAAGAAATTCCTGGTGGGTGTTGTATATGTCAGGAAATATGTAAATCAAAATGTTTTCCAAAAAGAACAATTTGTCCCCCATCCATCCATCTATCCGTCTGAGGCTCTAGATTATGAGAGGAACAGTCTAAGCACAAAAATGTCCAGACTTCCCAACCAGTCAAGGTACATAGTCTCTCCAGCTCATCCAACAGCCTTCAAGGAGTCATCCTGTTCTGATACCCAAACCACCCCAGCTGGCTCTTTTTGATTTGGAGGAGCAGTGATTCTTCTCTGAGCCTCTGCTGAATTGCTGAGCGCCTCACTTCCCCAAGACAATACAGTTCCGTCAAATAAAACCATTATGGCTGCTTATATCCACAGTCTTATCCCTTCAGAGACTATCCAAAAAGCGCAGGAAGGCAGACTGATGGATAAATCAACAACTTTGCTGTCAAGATCAGCTCTGCCTTCTTCGTAACAGCAACTGAAGCATCCAAATGGAGACACTGTGGCAATCTATCTATCAATCTCCAATGGTACTCTGTTTCTGTTAGTTACGGCCCCTTTACACAGCATGGAGATTGTTGGGTGACCATTTAGGGCTCATTTCCACCAAAATAAGAGCCAGTGCTAGTTCGGTTCTGGGGCTTGTGCCAGTGCTTAACCAGTTCATCTGTAGTGCCTCATAAGAACCAGTTGGTTTTCCACCAATATGGAGCTAGTCGGGGATTACGTCTGGGCTACGTCATTACGTAGTGTGAAGCGCCTTTATGCAGCCCTGCAGGAACACCACAGAAGAAGAAGTAGCAGCACTAGCTTGTCAACATGGAGAAGTTTGTTGTCTCTTTGGGAACACTGCTTTTATTATTCCAAACCTGTATTACCATCCAAAAACAGTTTTATTCTTAATCGCAGAGAACGGCGGCTACGTTTAAGGAGACCGGTAATAATCAATATTTCAGTTATCAGCCGTTGTTAGATCAAGTCTGGAGCGCGAGCATTGATTACAGTTTTAAACATAATATTTATGTCAGTTCTGTAATAGGTGGTGTTACAGTGCATTATGAGACGTAGGCCGCCTGTTATGTCATGCCAAAAAGTGATCAGCTGCCCAAAAAATGATCGCCAGGGGCCATATTGTTATGAGTTTATATTAGCCGTTAAATATATATTTCAACAGATAAACAGTACTTAGTTAGGTATAACAAGATATATTTAACACTTATGATCCATTTTGAACCCGGAACAAACTTGATCTAGAATTAAAAGCAATTAAAATAATGCAATCACAAGGTTACATGGAAAAATGCATAGATTTACTGCATATATAATCAAACTTTATTCCAGACTCATGGTCAATCAAAATAAATACAAAAACAAAAAAACAGACAAAAAACAAGACTATTAAAACAGTTAATAAAAAACAAGACAATTAAAACAGTTAAAAATAATTAAAAACAATTAATAAAAGAAGTACAAATACAGTACAGACTACAGATATACATGAAGATACTGTATCTATATATTCTATGAACCTCCAAACAACGTTTTTGCACATAAATATTGCAATCAGATAAATTCTATACGTTGTTTTCCAAACTGCAACACTTTGGCCAACACTATAATTTTTCAGATGTGATAAAACCTCAAAACCTTTAGACACATTGCAGGTGGACTGAGACCAGGCAGTACACCTTTAACAAGCGGGCGCTCCTGGCTTCTGTAGATGGTGATCACTTTTTGGCACGACACCGGATTTCACCACCCAGCCGACGCCACGTAGAAGTGGCTGATAAAACCCTTTTCGGACAAAGGCAGACTTACCCCTGAACAATGTATAGTAACTACAACTACCAGATGAGCTGTGCACGTTCAGTTGTGGAAATGTTTTTTGGCGGCTTGAAAAGATGATGGAGGTCCCTCCTGACGAGGAACGACTGCAAATTGGAGCTGAGCAAGAAAATGGTGCTCACCTGCTGCATACTTGAAAATATTTGTGAGGAACATGGTCAGCCTCCAGTTCAACCACTAGCTGACCATGCCAGTGTAGAAGGGGATGACATTAGGACAGCTTTTATGGAGTACTTTAACAGTGGGGAGCAATAATCTGTTTAATGCCTGCCATATCATTTACAAAATACAACGCGTGAAGTAGATCAAAATCATTAATGAATAAAACATTCAGCTGACAATCGGTCCTCAGTGTACTCTGTTTTAAAGTATTTATGGTGTATTTATATATTTTATAGGCACATTTACAGAGTTGTTAAAGGTATACTCCTTCTATACTTGTATGTCCTCTATTCTGGTTAAAGTACTGATTCAAGTTTTTATCCATGTAGAGGTAACAAGAGACAGACTGTAAAGTGTACAAGTTAAAAGTACTTTCCCCAGAAATGATCTTGTCCAGAGCTGATAGAATGTCATGTGGTACGTTGTCAAAAGAATATAAACTCATTATTATTTTTGAAGCTGGCAACTTAGAACATTTTCCACAGAAAAATTGCATAGATTTAAAGTTTGTTGCTGCTTGTTCTTTAGAAAATGTGAAAAAAGTTGTCAAAAATATGAGTAAGTCCACAAGTACCTGATATATTGTCCAATACTTGAAAAAATGAACTTAAGTGCAGTAATTCAGCACTTGTACTTTCACTTCCCACCACTACAATGTTATAGTGATTTTCATTGTTTATCCTAAATAGCTTTACAGTTCATGCATATGTTTGGTGTGAGGATAGCAATTACTTAATGTAGAAGCAGAAAAACACTTAAGGAAAGAAAGCTTTTATTTACAAAATGTGCAAAAACTTAAGACTGCTACATATGAAATATTATGTACACACAGCCAAAAATATCAACGCTGTGATAGCTACTTTGTTTGCAGTCCCTCAAGCACAGACACGTGTCCCATCAGTCCAACAAGGGTGTTGGTCCTGTCCTCCATCTTCTGGATGTTTTGCAGCAAAGCGGAGGTCAGCTGCTCCTCCCTCCTGCTCTGCTCCTGCTGTCTCTCATCTGACCTCTTGAGATAGTCAAGAAAGAGGTCCAGGTTTGTGTCCCGCTTCTGTTTCCGTGTTTTAAAGTACAAAAATAAGCAATATAAAATAACCACACACTGAAAAAGGCAGGAATTGTCAATCCAAGATTAAATGTGTCTATTCAACATCCATTTACTGTTAGTGGCATCACAACATTCAATTCAAGTGTATAACTGGTTTAATTCCCTCCCTCCTTTGTGTGAATGGGTCATGATCTGAACATACATTACCTAATCTGGTCTGATGAGAAGAGGAGGAAGAGCAGGAGGAGGACAAGCTTGGTGCTGGTGAAGGTGAGCTGGACACCACAGGTCTGGGTGGTTCTCCCTCATCATCCAGCTGTGATAAATCTGTAAATACAAAAAAAAAAGTGATTTAGTTTGTGCAGTGTACAACTTAAGCCTTCCATTAAATGTGCAGACATAGAAGGCAATTTTATTTAATATCAATATTAGCAAAGCTTACAAGTCTGATTATGGAATAGAAGAATAGGAATAGAATAGGCTTCATTGTCATTGTACAGTTGTACAGTACAATGAAATTGTAGGTGCTCCACCAGGCTACTGCACAATAAAGTAAGAGAAGGATGAGATAAAATACGTTTACACAACACACAAACACACAAGTGAAATTTTGAAAAAAAATGGCCTGATCATGGAAATATTACCAAAATAGGAAAAATGACAACGCTACTAGTGTCTTTGGAAGAAAAATCTCCCATAACACAACGCAAGCCACCCATTCATACGCGGTATTGATACCACAAAAAGCGTATTTTGCACTGGATATCTTTATTAAAAAAAGTATTCTGTAAGACGCTAAGATTTTTGTTCTAGTTTCTCAAACGCGCATTTCTTTATGGCGAGGAGAAACGTTCGTGGTAAAAACACTGTTAGCTTGTTAGCATAGCTAACCGAAAATACTATTAGGCACAAGAGTGGCTAAAAAAATATCTGCACTTTGGCCGTTACATATCAATACAAGTGATATACATTTGTCAGCAGAGACGGCCTGTTCATTTCTTTATGGCGAGAAGAAATGTTTGGTCGTAGTAAAAGCACTGTTAGCTTGTTAGCATAGCTAACGAAAAATATTATAGTATTTTAGTATACTATATACTGTATATCCGCACTTTGGCTGTTACATATCAATACAAGCGAATATATATGTTTATATAATCGTTAACTTTTGGCATTTTAAAGACAGTACACTTACCAGTGTGTTTTGAGCAGTTTGTTGTACGGACTAATCCATGGAGTTACGATGGTCCGGCTGGCTGGCCTATCCTCCAAAACAGTTCATCAGATGAGTGGCCCCCTCCAGCTTATCTTGTACTCCTGCTCATGTCCATACAGCCAAGAAATGTGTCTCCTCTTCGCTCCAGATCTGTTTGGTTTTGGAATCCATCGCTTGCTCAGCTGTTTGGAATGCAACATGGCGGTGGTCAGTAATGTTTTGAAGCTGGTCAGTTAACCACGCCCATGGCTGTGGACGAAACCAACATAAACTGGTGCTGCCGCTGACCCAGGTAGGAGTTGGGGCCATGATAGCCCCACTTTTGAAAGCCTGGGAATGGTGCTTCAGGCGGTGGAAAACCAAAGAACTGGTGCCAATCAGGCTCTGGCTCCAGTTAAGCACTGGAACCGTTTTGGTGGAAAAGACCTATTAGAGAGCAAAAATTGGCCCAATTGCTCAACGATCTGCTAAAGCCTGGAATAAGCCATTTCTGTGTAAATGTTTGGGAGATCAAAAATTCAATTTTCAGCATCTTTCATGGTGATCTACAGAGATCTCTGAAAGATCCTTGTGAGATCACTGCTCTCTCAGCACTCCTTGGCCACTCAATGAGCTCATCAATCTCCTAATAATCTCTCAGCAATCTTTCAATAAAAACCAAAAAGAAAATTCCACACCAAAGGTGGAGCTGCCTGAGAGATCAGTGAGGGATCGCTGAAAGTTCCATGAAAGGCCAATATAATTCATTGAAAGACTGTGATGAAGATTGCTGAGAGATCACAGGAAGACTGCTGACATTGTTGAGAGCTCCTTGAATGCAATGATCGCTCAACAATCTCCACCCCTTTCTAAAGCGGGTGCAAGAGCAAAAGATGCATGAACTCATTTGTTTGTAGCAGAATCACAGAGGCCAATGCAGACTTTTTCAGCTAAGGACCATGGATGCAAAATTGAAGATGCTACTTCTCATCCTGGTATCCTCACATTAGACTGAGAATCAACCCAATACCAAGTGTGAGGTAATCTCTATTGAAGGGGATTAAAAGCAGAGATGAGATTCCAGAGACAACTGAACATGATTCTGCTTTGTGGCTAACATCTAAAAATTCTGTCCATAAAAGTTGAAAAAAAAGGGCAGCCTTGACAGAATCCAACTGGGAGGGTGTTTGACTGACTGCTTCAAATATGAACCAGAGTCTCAGAACGGCTGTATAGGGACTGAATAGCCTATAGCAATAGGACAGATACCCCACACTCCCAAAGCACTAGCCCACCAAGACACCCCAAAGAACACACGTGAATGACTTCCACGTCCACAAAATGTCTACATTTGACTATGTAATGCAGATGAAAAAAAATAGTCACAAAAGAACAACATGATGATGATAATATTAAGGATAAGAGGCAGGAAGTAGCAGGAAGTGTTTTAAAATGTACGTTCCCATTATTCTGAAGCCTGTGCTGTAAAAGAATATGCGTACAGAATGATGTATACACTGTAAAAAGCAATGATTTAGTCTTGAATGATGAAACAGTACAGTACCAGTGCCCATAGCTGACACAGCAGGCATACAATATAATCATGGCTGATCAGAGAGCCGACTCACAGTGGCAACAATTCTCCGAATGGCTGCCGAGGCCATGTCCTCCCCTTTAGGCTGGCCCACCAGCGTCATACCGAGGTATTTCACGTTGAACACCATCCCCTCCAGCAGAGTCTCCTTAGTGTCTGTCCAGTTCTCTGACAGCTCTGAATAAAAAAAAAGACATAACAAGTAACTATTTATATAAGACTTTACAACTGCATTACAGTGAGATCTGCTTTACTAAAAAAAGCCAAACAAACAGGGCTGGGTATCATCAATGACTTCCAGAATCAATTCAGTTCTGATTCACAAGGTCCTGATTTGATTCAATTGTCAATTCAGTTTTGATTTGGTGAGTGATATATCCAGCCAGCCAGCCAACCATCCATCCATCCATCTTCTACCGCTTAATCCTTTTCAGGTTGTGGGGGTACTGGAGCCTATCCCAGCATCTTTGGGCAAGAGGCAGGGTACACCCTGGACAGACTGCCGGTCCACTGCAGTAATATATCCATTATAATTACTTTTTTTTTTTGCATATTCAACAATTTATTGCAGGGTAAATCCTCTAAATACCAGGGACTCTCTAACTTGGTGAATTAAATATCTGAATTGACCTTGTGAAAATGTGGAAAGGTATTGTTGAGATCAGATCATTAAAATGAAAATCAACTTGAATCAGATAACCAATTTTAAAACCATGCCTACAAACAAATGGATATGCTTTTGTATAAATACTTGTGATTAACTGCCTGCAAATGATCTAATGGCATAAAGGGCTTTACATTTTTTTAAAAGCCTGACAAGATTAGTTTGAGTGTCATTATCTTCACTGCATTTAGTACTCAACATGTGAGCTGGCAGTGACATAATAGCTGAGCAGACAGTAGTGTGAATATGCAGACATGGAACATTTGGTATGACACGATGTTCATTCAAACTGAACGCCTGTGGATGCTGATTACTAACATGTTTTTGATATTCAATCATAAGAAGAACCTTAAAAAAACCAAGGGTCTTTCAGTTATTGAAAACACAGAATTGTGAGCTTTAACAGTGATGCAGGCTCTACTGTACACTACTGTTGAAGGACAGGCTTGTGCAAAACATTATTCAACAATTGGTCCACATGCACATGTTCTGGGAATTTGTCAAAATACACCAAAGTTTGGTCTTATGAAGATCTGAAGATAAAGTGATTACTTTAATAGGATACAACTTGGATTATTATGATTCTCAAATTCTGGATGACCTACGGCCTCCATGACAATACTGAAGGTTTTAATACCTCTGCCAAGGAGGTAACATTTTTGCCGGCATTTGTTTGTTACTAGGATTATGCAAAAACTACTTGATGGATTTTGATGAAATTTTCACCAGAGGCGGCCCTTGGGCTACAGAGGAACCCTTTAGATTTTGGAGGTGATCCATGAGTGCATAATTCCATCAAGGCCCTATCTTGCAATGTACGGAGGGATGGAGGGAGGGAGGTATGGACAAATGGATGGAAAAAGGGAGGGAGGGAAGGATCCTTGGCGGAGATATGTGCTCTCTGATTGCTTTCCTAGTTAAGATATGGAAACCTGTCCTGGATAACTTGGACTGTTTGAGACTGGACTTTGTTCTGTAGGTTGATGGCTTGCAGTCCTTTCAAAAAGTTTCTTTTTTCTTTTTGATACCAGTTTGTTTATCCTCATCTGTGTCAGTTGTAAAAGTTAAAACCACTAATTAAAAAAAAGAAAAAAAATCATTGTTCTAATGCTTGAAATTATTAATTCATTGTTGATTCTCAACTAAAGTGACTTTTTAGACAAACAGATGAGCTTGAATTTATATGGTAGTGACAATGGTCAAGTACAGAAAACAGCAAAGGCCCAACAACACTAGCATCTGAGCTGTGATAAATGTTCAGAATGCCTGCAGTGTCCTGCTGTTACTGTGATTCCCAACAGGTAGAACCAAGCTGTCTGTGAGCTGCCAGTGTGGGACACTGCACCCAAGCAGAGAGCTGAAAATATCTCGCAGAGACACCTGAGCACCCAACAGTTGAGGAGGAAGGAATAAGTTACTAAACTCTGCAATCCATCTCTTTTTTGCGGTAATTCAAGGAGGCCCAATCACCAATTACTGTCCTATCAGAGCATTCTTTAAAAAAGAAAAGAAAAGAAAAGAAAAACAGCTGCAATACAGATAAAAATGTAATGAATACAAACCCACAGAGTAATATTTAATTGCCCATACAGAAGCATTCCTGCCTATGTGAAATGAGAGACGAAAAGGTTAACAGTTATTATGAATAAGAAGAACTCAGGCAAAGAACAAAAAGCACAAACAGTGTCCAACACTCCGCTGGGCAATACTGGCACTAAATGCTCCACTTGGGCTGAGCCATCTGTCACTGGCAGACCTCATGCAGCTGTGAAGGGGAACGGCAAGCATCACAATTCCCAATACACTGCTTCCAACAACTCTGAATTATTCACTAATGTTCAATCAAGTGATGAGATGTTATAAATTGGGGATTTTTAACTTCACCGTAGACAGTTTGGGTTGTTTGACAGTTCTGGAGTGGGAGTGGATGTTAATAATGAGCCCCATATTCTGTCTTTCATAGGGGATGTAGCCACAAATGTAATACATTTACTCTTCCCATTAGTATGGTCATTCAACTCTTTAACTGTCCATGAAGGAGAATTTTCCCCATTCACTTTCAATCCACTTTCCCTTCTCCACATGAAGTCAGAGGGCTAATTATGACAATTTTTCAACAAGTCCTCCAACAAAAATGTTAACATCGGTTGCTTTATCAATCCTCGATCTAAGACTCAGTGGACCATTTCCAATACAGTGATGTCACTACATCATACAGAGGCAGTCAGGTAATGAAAGGTGGTGTGAAAGCCCTCTACCATAAAAAAAGACTTCACATCTGTTTTTTTTTTTGTTTTTTTTTGGCGGGGGGGGGGGTGGTTTCCCATCTGTGTTTCCTTTCACTTCCACAATGGCGGTTCACTTAGTATATGTTGGCAATTCACTTACTTTAAGCATGAAATGTACATTTTTAGCTGAATAAGGACAGGATTAGGGTAAAGTGAGAGTGTACTTGAAATGGAGTTGGGCAATTAACTGAAATAAACCAAAACTGACGTTCTGGGTGTACAACCATCATAATCCTGCTCATGACAGCTTTTTCATTTTTGACCCTCTCCCTGTTGTGCATATAAGAGAGCTTTCATGTTCTTCGCCCTTAACCAGCTTGCGGGGTCACGTGACTCTGCACCCCATAAGCTGTGCTGTTAGCACTGTTTGGAAGTAGAAAAACACAGTAAAAAAAAAAAAAAAAAAAACTAGAAAAGCACTCATAGAGCGCATACCTCTGCCAAGGCTCCTTCTGTTTCTCATGGATCAACTCCAAAATGTAATGGGTTTGTGTGTAGGCCTATAGCCACTTGTGTTGAAAATTGCATCAAAGTCTGTCCATCAGTTTTGGAGTATTGTTGCTAACACACTGTGAGAAGATAAGAGCCTTGGCTGAGGTATGCATTCTCAGATCATCACCAAAATATAATGGGTTCCCCTCTAGCCCAAGAACCACCTCTGGTGAAAATTTCATCCAAATCCATCCAGTAGTTTTTGTGTAATCCTGCTGCACAAATACAAACAAAGCCCTTGGTGGAGGTATGCACTCTCAGATCATCACCAAAATCTAATCATCTGTTCCCCGTGCCATTACACACCTTTCCTGAAAATTTCGTCAAAATCCGTTCATAACTTTTTGAGTAATGTTGGTAACAGACAGACAGACAGACAAACCCCGGTAAAAACATTACCTCCTTGGCAGAGGTAATAAAATGACTTGTATCAAAAAGAAATGCAGCATACAGCCATATAGTATGAGATGACTAACTCTTTATTTCATCTGCAGATGCCAAGAAAAAGTGAGTGATGTGCACTTAAACTAGAAAGGAACGCCACAAAATCACTGTTAGCCGCTAATGGCTATCCACATCAACTGAACCATTTCACACTGGAAAATTAATGACAAAATGAACAAACTGAGGTCGGATTTCAGAACACCATCAGAGATTCATGGTGATAACATAATCATGATTGTGTAAAGGACTCCCCCCCAATGGGGCAAATAAGCTAATTAGCCACCACTGTGAGTCACTAGACCCACAAACCCTCAAGAGGTATGCAAACACTGACTTCTGTATGAACAATATTTAATTTGGTGTGAAATTATTTTATTATGCTCATTTACTACGGAATTCTGGCAGTGATATATTCATTGTTACCACACTCTTGTGTAATACTGCATAATTATGAGCCTTGTCAGTGAACTATAAGGGAGAAGAAAGGAGGTGGGAAAAAAAACTTAAAATAACTGTGATGCTCATTTAAGGTCAAATTGTCCATCCCTAATAAAAACACATTTCACATCTAACAGGGCCATGTCACTTCATGTAGTGATTTCTACAACCGATAGAGACTGTTTCAGGGTTTCCTCTGGTAACATTTCCGGGTGGCGGCCCACCTCGCCAGAAATATTACTGCCACGCTAATGAGGAGATATGAATTTAAGAAAAATATATGAAGCAATGACTTTCTGCAAGTGCACACACGAACAACGTGCGTGGCCTTCATCCGCGCAGAGTTTAGAAGCGCCTGTCCACACGAGCTTTCCAGTCAGGCAGAGTCTTTCGCTAGCGTGACTGTCCGAGACAAACATGAGTTTATTGCGATTTCTGAATAACGGAAAATGAAGAGCTTGTTCTGCTGTTCATAGAATATACTTTATTTAGCTCTACAGGTCAATATATACTCCTAGCCATATCCCACCTGACGTCACTCACTCCCAAACCCGGCTGACCTACGGCAAACCCCAAAGTAAAATTCTCATATGTAACATTTATTAAAGTACTTTAAACGCGGAAAAAACCCCAGAAGAGGTATTTAAGCACTGGAGGCATTTCTCATGGTTTTAACCCGCTGGAAACGGGAGCAATAATGGAAGAGTCGCTTAGCTAAGAGATGTGGTTAGAATTCAAATGCAGCCGGCTTCATATGAAGGGAAAGGCAAGGGGGACTGATGAATTGCTGAGGATATATTTCACCAGCCACTACAATATTAGGTTGTGTTCCCTATTATGTACCTGGCAAGTTAAGATGACCGAAATTCACCAAGTCAATGACTTCAATCCGTCAGCAGCCTTCAGACAAACTAAGCGTGCCAGCATTTGGATTTCAAAATAAGGGAGGTTTTTCCTGCTGTCTGGGTGGTGAGGAGATTTCTAAAAAAAAAAAAACAAACCTATAAATATATAGAAATATTATAACAGAAATAATGGCATCCTTGGTCATTTAAGTTAATTTATTTCTTTAAATATAATTTTAATAATTATATTTCTTTGAATTCAGAGTTAAAGTTATTCTTGTGTTCTGGCTCAACAAAATTATGGTCAAAAGTTTAAATTGTATGAGGAAAAAAGTAAAAAAAAAAAAATGCCACATTCTGTTTCAAATTTATTACAAAAACAGTAATTTTATACTAATCTGCCTTTGTCCATCAGACAGGCCTCTTCACTGTCCAGTTTTAAAACTCCTCTTAAAACCCATTTTTCTTCTCTGGCTTTTGACCCAGTTTGAGACATTGATTTTATTTGTTCTTATTGTCTCTATTGTATGACTATTGTTTTGTTTGTGCTGTTTTGTACTTTAGCTGTATTTTATTGATTTTATATTTTATTTATCGTTGATGTACAGCACTTTGTGTCAACTGTCCTTGTGTTTAAAAAGCTTTATAAATAAAGTTGGATTGGATTAAAAAAAGATAAAAAATTAGCCATAAAATAATCCACATTTATAATAGTCTCAAATGTACAAGAAAAGTCATAATTTTACAAGAGAAAATTACAAATTTGAGGAAAAGTGTTGCAATTTTAGATAAATTTATAGAAAAAAAGTAGAAAACTATAAGAAAATTGTTATAAATTTTGGAGAAAAACCTCAAACCTTCAAGACTGAAGTCATTACTCAAGTTTTTAAGTGGGTGCTCTTTGTACCCTTAACTCAACTAGAAATTTTTGGTTGTCTGCTTTTAATTATTAATTTCATAGTACTGCTTTTACATGAGTAGAATTTCTGGCTCATATACCCACCTCTGATCATATAATTTAAGTATGAATGAGTAAATTACTATTATGAATGTTTTATTCCTTTCCCTTCCCTTTACTACTCTTCGTTAATGGAAAAAAAAGAAACACTATAATAAAAATACACAAAAATACACTTTTTGGTTATTTATGTAACCCATGAAAAAAAAATCCTGCAGGACAAAACATGACACTTGGTATTTTCTAACCTGTTTGTATACCACCATAGACAGAGAGAACCTGAATTAGACAGAGCTCAGAGAGGGAAAGATGAGATAGAAGAGAGGAGCCAAGGAGAGGAAAGTGTTCAGGCAGAGGGTCCAGGAGAGGTGACAGCAGAGGAAGGACAGAAGGATGACACCACAAAAAAAAGTCAAAATACAGGACATCTGGGTGGGACCCCAACTGGCCCAATATCCAATATTCAAGCCTTGCTTGTACAATGCTTCAAATGGTAAGTTCCATTTTGCAATATTACTGTGCAAAATTTTTAAAAATAAAAATTAATAGTGTAAAATTAACATATTGTGGTTACAATTGCGTCACGTGTTTTCTGCCCCCCCCCCCCGAAAAATTTGTTGCCACCACGGCAAGATCTTTAAGCCACAGAAAACACTGTGTTTTTTTTCTTTTTTCAAAAAAGTACCCCTACATCATAACACCTGCTGGTAAAAATGTTTTCTATTGTCAATTTCTTTTGGAGAACAGCATCCAATTTTCAGTATGATAATATGCCACTACCCAAGAGCCGTGGACAGCTACAGTTGCCCATTTACATATGAAAACTCCTGCAGACAGAAAACAATGAAATAAATGTTATGAACTCACACAAAAATAAGAATTTCTATATTGCTTGTTTAATAAATCTCTCCACCAAGTAAAACTGACTAATAGTAGCACATCAGAGAAACTGGAGGTATGCAACACTGGAACCAAAGTGGGAGGAAAAGATTAAATGGTTCGTCTCTGATCTTGTGTTTTGCTGTGAGCGTTTCCAGCATTCTCAGGTAACAAGCTTACAGTCTACTTAAAAGAGCCACATTGCTACAGTGGCTCATTAGTATCCTATACATCACATTTGGCATGTTTATAGAGCTTTCTTTTCCTGGCACTGAAACCTGAAAATGTCTATGCTTTACCACTGGTGAAAAATCAAACACTTTGTTTCTTTGTTTCATGCAGACCCCACCTTGTAAGGTCACCCCAACAATCATGCTGTTTAATCAAAAGGAAGAGTTGCCAGTTTATTAGTAGTATGGTTATCTTTTTGGAAAAAGTTAGCTTCAAGCATCAGAATAAAGCTCACTCTTATATTCTGCCTGTCATATTACCCTCAAAAATAAAGCATCCACTTTTTTATTTACTTCAATGAAATCTGAGACCCATTGTTTAAAAAGATTGTCAAGCGTGTCTGCCGCAGCTGTCACTTTCAATTGCACGCATTCTGTCAGAATATAAATACTGACTGACATACCACCTCTAAGGACTGTGAGTGATAGCGAAGGGTCAGTCCAATGCGATTAAATACATTTAAACCCTGGTCAACTCCATTATCAATCTTTCAGTGTAGTTTGGGTCTTTCAAGTTGCAATACATCAAGTCCTGGTAAAGACATGTAGTGGACAGATTGCTTTTGTTAAAAAAAAAATGTCTCAGCAATACAAAGCCAAAGTGCCACAGTCTATGTTGCATCTCTGCCAAGCAACACACATGAATTATTTAAGAGCTTTATGTTGATGCTGCAGGGTTTCAAATATATCATCCGCCCAAAAGGGAAGCGCTTAAATTTTTAATAAATCCCGTGTGAGTCTACGGACGGTCTGGGACTGATAAGAGTGACAGGAACAAGCACAGGGAGGCTAATTGGATTCAACACATTGAAGAAAATCCTCAGACTGAAATATGAAATGTAAACTTTTAGCACACAAAGGTGGATATATTGCCATTGTCTCTGTGAGATAGTCTTCATCCAGGTGATTTAATTTGGAAGCGCACATAACGAGATTAGAGAGTCTTGGGGCTCAGTGGTGCACCGATGTTTGCATGTGCGATAAACGAATGCCTTGGCAACACTTTCGCACACAGGATATTGAGGCAAGAGCACTGATTCCATATGTTCACACAAATGCCTCACAGTTGTGATGCACACTAATGTCTTACAGTGTAGGAATGGTGTGCTTTATTGACATAAAACTACCCTCTATTATAACACTGCCCAAAGATGTTAGGCACTGCAAAACATTCTTGACTGTGTTAAATCAGCCATCGACAAGTGTAGCATTACACAGTAGCTGTTCTGACTGGAGGAAGCCCTGTTGTAATGTAAAAGGTGCCTTGTGTTCTGCACGCCTTTAGCTACATGCGGTGATCACCAGCTGTCTGTGAACTCCTCGCTCAGTAATTTAATTTGCTCTGCAAATTCAAAATTGCACCCGTGTGAATTCTGTCGTGGTTTAACACAGATGTTACATGGTTAACTAACAGAACAAACACAGACACAGATTTACAAACAATAAAGAAGAAGAGGGCAAATGCAAAAAAAAGAAGCAGGTGACAGTCGCACAAACTTGACAAATTTCTGATTTAACTGCAAAAACTGTTGGAACAAGCATATGCTCAAGGCTCTGAATTACAAAAGCATTCATCTCTCCCATGTTTTTACAGGTCAGTAAAGAAAGGAAAATCCTTTTGAGGTCTTTTTTTTTTAAATCTTAATTTTAGTCCAACAGAATGAGAACATCATCAGTATCTAAGAAAACATTCAGTTTGCTTTTAAGACCCCAAATGACATCCCCATCCTCCACATCTTTCTCAATTTAATCTCTGTGCCTTACTGTTTCACTGATCCAATGGAAGTTCGAATCTAGGACACCACCTTGACAGGGAAAATAGGCCGTACATTCAGGGAAGATGGTGGGCTGGGATAGTGTGGGTGTGTGAGAAGTGTTGGGGGGGGGGTGTAACTGGTTTTCTGAATTTTGCCTTAAGGGGGAATCAAGTAAAGCCAAGTCTTTCCATTCAAGCTCACACACTTCTTACTGCTCTCTTAAATCTGTCCATTAACTCACCTCCCTTACCTTTAGAGGTGTCATTTCCTCTGACTAAATACATATAAAAGATTAACTAATTTCTATACAGTGGGGCAAAAAAGTATTTAGTCAGCCACCAATTGTGCAAGTTCTCCCACTTAAAAGATGAGAGAGGTCTCCAATTTTCATCATAGGTATACTTCAACTATGAGAGACAAAATGAGAAAAAAAAAATCCAGAAAATCACATTGAAGGATTTTTAATGAATTAATTGGTAAATTTCTCGATAAAATAAGTATTTGGTCAATAACAAAAGTTCATCTCAATACTTTGTTATATACCCTTTGCTGGCAATGACAGAGGTCAAACGTTTTCTGTAAATCTTCACAAGGTTTTCACACACTGTTGCTGGTATTTTGGCCCATTCCTCCATGCAGATCTCCTCTAGAGCAGTGATGTTTTGGGGCTGTTGCTGGGCAACACAGACTTTCAACTCCCTCCAAAGATTTTCTATGGGGTTGAGATCTGGAGACTGGCTAGGCCACTCCAGGACCTTGAAATCCTTCTTACGAAGCCACTCCTTCGTTGCCCGGGCGGTGTGTTTGGGATCATTGTCGTGCTGAAAGACCCAGCCACGTTTCATCTTCAATGTCCTTGCTGATGGAAGGTGGTTTTCACTCAAAATCTCACGACACATGGCCCCATTCATTCTTTCCTTTACAAAGATCAGTCGTCCTGGTCCCTTTGCAGAAAAACAGCCCCAAAGCATGATGTTTCCACCCCCATGCTTCACAGTAGGTATGGTGTTCTTTCTCCTCCAAACACAACAAGCTGAGTTTTTACAATAAAGTTCTATTTTGGTTTCATCTGACCAAATGACATTCTCCCAATCCTCTTCTGGATCATCCAAATGCTCTCTAGCAAACTTCAGACGGGCCTGGACATGTACTGGCTTAAGCAGGGTGACACATCTGGCACTGCAGGATTTGAGTCCATGGTGGCGTAGTGTGTTACTGATGGTAGCCTTTGTTACTTTGGTCCCAGCTCTCTGCAGGTCATTCACTAGGTCCCCCCGTGTGGTTCTGGGATTTTTGCTCACCGTTCTCGTGATCATTTTGACCCCATGGGGTGAGATCTTGCGTGGAGCCCCAGATCGAGGGAGATTATCAGTGGTCTTGTATGTCTTCCATTTTCTAATAATTGCTCCCACAGTTGATTTCTTCACACCAAGCTGCTTACCTATTGCACATTCAGTCTTTCCAGCCTGGTGCAGGTCTACAATTTTGTTTCTGGTGTCCTTTGACAGCTCTTTGGTCTTGGCCATAGTGGAGTTTGGAGTCTGACTGTTTGAGGTTGTGGACAGGTGTCTTTTATACTGATAACGAGTTCAAACAGGTGCCATTAATACAGGTAACGAATGGAGGACAGAGGAGCCTCTTAAAGAAGAAGTTACGGGTCTGTGAGAGCCAGAAATCTTGCTTGTTTGTAGGTGACCAAATACTTATTTTACCAAGGAATTTACCAATTAATTCATTAAAAATCCTTCAATGTGATTTTCTGGATTTTTTTTTTCTCATTTTGTGTCTCATAGTTGAGGTATACCTATGATGAAAATTGGAGACTTCTCTCATCTTTTAAGTGGGAGAACTTGCACAATTGGTGGCTGACCAAATACTTTTTTGCCCCACTGTAACTTGGGACATACAGTAAGTGCCTCTCATCCAGGACTGCAATTATCATAAATTACTACACAAATTCAGACTAGACTCAACAACAGAAGAGAGAACTATGGCATCAAACAGATGTCTGTTGCAGGGAGGTGGTACTTGCAAACTGCATTTCTGAATATCTTGGCTAGTCATCAAAAGAAGTATACAAATTACACTGGAGCAGTTTTCCCTGTGTGCTCATGTGGAGCATTACAAAATCATGCCATTAATACAAAAAGGCTTATTTTAGGTACCTGAGTCAGCAATAATATAAAACAATATCGATATGATCTATAAGTGTGCTGGAATTACAGTTTTATAAGAGAAAATAACAACATCCAATCATTACTCCTTCTGGGTAGCTAAGTAGTATTTTTAAGATAGAAAATAATATTCCTGTAATGTATATACTGTCATAAGTAGCCCTCGGGGGCAGAATGAAGGACTCATGTACAGGCCGACCTTTTAACGTAATTTATTGATAGAAATAATAAACTACTCACAAGCAGCGGCATGGAGCATGCCGCCACAATGTAAACACAATATGCAAAGCAAGACAGGATCACAACAATAATAAAGGATAACCATAACTAGAAGTGAATAAACTGAAGTGAGGATACTGGTAATGATGATAATGACAAACAACACACGATCAACCAGAAAATAAGGATGCTGTCAACATGAGGGTAAACCTAGGATGATGAGCAGGACAAGAATAATGATAATAATGATAATGATCAGTTCGACAAAGAACAAAAGCCTGGACCGTGTCCAACCCTGTCCAGACCACTACAATTTTCATCAGTAATTAATCAGAAGTGTATGTTTATTGGGAGCAACCCTAGAAAAACTGAAGAACAGTAAACTTACAACAACTGGTCTGAAGGTATCTCCAAGGGACTATTATGCATTCAAGGTGACATATTGAAGCCAATAGCATTTTCAGACCTATTTTACAAGTTCATAATGACAAAATCAGCTTTCAGACAACTATAAACTCTGCTTTCATGTCATAATTTTCTCTTATTGTGGCCTAATACGCACCAATTTCCTGATGACAGAACAGGAAGAGGATACCTGTAGTGATCTGAGTTTTCTCTGAAATAGAAGAAGCAGGAGCTGTTATCAGTGACATAAAGACAAAACGTGATTTATGCCTTTATCTCAATGCTACAATCTCATGTCAGCTGCACATGCTCGCTCGTACGGTCTCTGGCGAGCAAAATGAGTGAACTACGGCTTCGGATCACCAACAATAAGAAATTTATGAACTGCAATATCATGATTTTTACGGAAACATGGCTTCACAGTGGAATACCCGACAATGCTATCGAGCTAGCCGGCCTACACACGCTCCGGGCAGACAGAGCAGCAGATGACTCCGGTAAGACAAGGGGGGGGGGGGGGGGTGTGCATTTATATTAACAAGGCTTGGTGCACAAACTCTGTCACTGTTGAGAGACACTGCTCAGCTAACCTGGAGTTTCTCATGGTTAAATGTAGACCTTTCTATCTGCCACGCGAGTTCACTTGTACCATCATAACAGCTGCTTACATTTCTCCGGATGCTAATGCTAAGCTTGCTATGAAAGAACTGCATGCAGCTATTAGCAAACAACAAACTGCACACAAAGAGGCAGCATTTATTGTGGCGGGTGATTTTAACCACTCTAACCTCAAGACAGTGCTTCCTAAATTCTACCAGCATGTCTCCTGTCACACAAGAGGGGACAAAACATTGGACCATGTTTACACCAATATTGTGGGAGCCTACACAGCAACTCCCCTCCCCCACCTAGGTCAGTCTGATCATTTATCCTTGTTCCTTACCCCCAAGTATGTACCGCTCATCAACCGGGTGAAGCCATCAGTGAGGACCATCAAAGTGTGGCCAGAGGGGGTTGACTCTGTACTCCAGGAGAAGTTTAGGAACACAGACTGGAGTATGTTCACCTCTCAGGCTACCTGTGGCTCCCACATAAACATCAACTCTTACACCCACTCAGTCCTGGACCATATCAACACCACTATTGACAGTGTCACCACGGAAAGACAGATCACCACGTACCCAAATCAGAAGCCGTGGATGAACAGAGAAGTGCGACTTCTGCTAAAAGCACGCAACAATGCCTTTAGATCTGGTGATGCACAGGCCTACAGTTCATCCAGGGCAGATCTGAAGAGGGGCATCAAGAAGGCCAAGCACAGCTACAAGCTGAAGGTGGAGGAACATTTTGGGGACTCTGACCCCCGACGTATGTGGCAGGGCATTCAAGCTATCTCTGATTATAAGCCCAGCAACTCCATACCTATAGCTATGACTGTGCCCTTTCTCAATGAGCTAAATAACTTCTATGCTCGTTTTGACAAGGACAACAACGAAAAGAACATCAATTTCCCACCCTCTGATGACCTCCACCACCTCACACTCACCCACACTGACGTCCGTAATGCACTGAGTCATGTCAACGTAGGTAAGGCTGCTGGCCCTGATGGCATTCCTGGGCGTGTGCTGAGGACATGCGCTGAGCAGCTGGCAGGGGTCTTCACAGACATCTTCAATCTGTCCCTGGCCCAGGCCGTGGTACCAGCGTGCTTCAAGACCACTTCAATAGTACCAGTGCCGAAACATTCAACACCATCGTGCCTAAATGACTATCGCCCTGTGGCACTGACGCCCATAGTCATGAAGTGCTTTGAGCGACTGGTCTTGGCACAGCTCAAAAAAAGCCTGCCCCCTACACTGGACCCTCATCAGTTTGCCTACCGGAGCAACAGGAGTACAGAGGATGCGGTTTCTACAGCGCTGCACTATGTACTCTCACACCTGGATGACAAGAACACCTATGCAAGAATGCTGTTTATTGACTTCAGCTCAGCATTCAACACAGTTATCCCCTCCAAGTTGCTCACTAAACTTGGGGACCTGGGAATCAGTACCTCCACCTGCAACTGGATCATGGATTTTCTGACCAACAGACCCCAGCATGTTAGGTCAGGCCCCAACCGTTCTTCCGTCATCACACTCAACACTGGTGTACCACAGGGCTGTGTGCTCAGCCCATTCCTCTACTCCCTCTACACCCCGCTGACTCTCTTACAATCATCTTTTACCATCCTCACCTGTACATAACTGCATAACTACATAACTACATCTAACTTATTGCACATTATTTGCACATAACAGTACTCTTAACTTTCTGCACTGCTGCATATATTTGCATATATTTGCTTAAATTGCACACACTGTTAATTACCGTATATACTGCACTGCTGTCCTTTGCACTTCTGATTGGACGCTAAACTGTGTTTCGTTACCTTGTATTCATACATGTGTAATGACAATAAAGTTGAATCTAATCTAATCTAATCATGCTATAGTCTTTGGAGGTACATGCCATGCATTGTTGCTAAGTAAAAAAGAAAACAAATTCACTCATTTCAATACAGCTTGAAATAGTAATGGTGCATTCAGACCAAACATGGAGTGAATTTTTTGCATGGTATGATTACATACAAAGTCACTGAAAAGATGCAAACATCTGAAAAGATGCAAACACATGAGAATTTGCACAAAATCTCAATTTTTTTAAAATTTATTTAACCCTTATTTATAAAGGGGAGCTCCATCGAGAGACAACCTCTCTTTTTCAGTGATGCCCTGTTCATACTCACACAGTTAAGCTGGGTTCACACTATAACGTTTGGACCGACTTTTACTGAAGTTTTGAAAAATGAGAGAATCAGTACAAACGCTGGTGAAATGACTTTTACAAACTTTTGTTAGCATTTCCCAGCGTTGCATTCAGCGTTGTCAATCTTTTACCAACTTAGGCTAGCGTATGTGTAGCAGTTGCCAACTTAGGTTAACTTAAGCTAAGAATACTCAGCGCAGTTCAGCTGACATCAGCGTCAGGCGACGCTCAAAAAGATCAGCATTTGTGGAGGCTTCCTGCCATCCTGGACCTGCTTTTTTGGTGGATTCACACTACAACGTTTGGACCAACTTTTACTGACGTTTTGGCAAACGTCTGGCTCTGCTGGCAAAAGTTGATAAAAGTTAATGATAGCTGGTGTGTGTTGGGAAACGCTGGCAAAAGTTGTATTCATTGAGAATTTTCAGCATACTGAAAAATTTGCCGATGTTTGGAAATAAACGTTGGTGAAAGTTGTGTTCAGTTTGTAAAAGTTCCTGAGCACTGGGCTAAGTTATGCAGAGTTTGCCTAAGTCAGACTAAGTAAAGCTCCTTTGGCAAACGTTGACTGACATGCTGGTAAAAACAGATGTTTTTAGATCGAAACTCACATCAGACATACACAGACGAAAGAGAAATAGAGAGAAGGGGTATTAAAAAATGAAAATATATATGTAAGAGGACAAGGTACAGTATTTGTTTGGTGATAACAAGGTGTGTATGACTTTTTTTTTTAATCTACGGGATATTTTATATATTAGGGGTGTAACGGTACACCCCTAATATATAAGGTCGGTACGTACCTTGAGTTTAAGGTCACAGTTTGATTCATTTTCAGTACAATAAGGAAACAATAAGGAAACAAAATGCAAACATAAATCTACTTATCTTTTGTATAAGCGGGAACAGCTTTGACAAAAAAAAAAAACCCTGCAAACTGCCAGCAGTAAATTCTCCAATAAATGAAATGTATACAATAAAACAAATTCTCTTTTTAGCAAATAAACAATGCAAACAAGTGCAACAATAGAAGTTTGAATAGTCTGAATTATTCTTTTGTTTTTAGGAAATTAAAGTTTCTTATTGCCTGAAGCAGTGTTTTTAACAAGGGTGCTCCGGTATGTTCAGGTTTCTGTGGGAAATTAATTATCCAATTTCCCTTTGTTAACTGGTCAATAATTTGTCATTGTTGTGTATAGGTTCTGAAGGCACCCATGCACAACAACAGCAAATTATTTACAATTTTTTGGACAACTAAGAAGTTAATTAAATAATGTCCCACAAAAATCTGAACATACCAGGGCACCCCTGAAAAACACTGGCCTCAAGGGCAGCATTAACAGATTTAGTTTTTTCTTAAAAGGATGGTATTATTTTCTGGCTGAAGTGGACACAACAAGGAACTTCATACCGGGGCTCAGTTACCTTTAGCATGTGTTTAAACTCAGTGTTCTTAACAACTGAATATGGCCTTAGATCCACTGCTATAAAAACACCAATGGCATTTGTTATTGCTTTGGTTCAATCTGAAAAGCCCTGGAGAGGCTGTCTAAATGCCGCTGGAAGCTGCGCTTGTATCGCGCTAGGTTTTTTTTTTGTGCTGTACGTTCACATGGTGCCGTTTCAAATGAGTTAACAAGGTAAAGATACTGCCAAAAGCATATCTGATGCTGTTTTCGTCTTATTTACTTGCCTTGGTTCGTCTTCAAGCTCTGGCTTCTCTGTATAGGCCTGAACTGTTTGTTTACATGTCCGGCGCAAGGCAGTTACACTTCATGTCCGTCATTCAACATGGTCCGTGTGCAACCTTGGTACGCCTCTTAACCGAACCAAAGGTTCCATACCGAAAAATTCAAATATGAGTATAAAAACCATTACACCCCTAATACATATATATATATATATATATACACATATATATATATATATATATATATATATATATATATATATATATATATATATATATATATATATTAATAAAACAGGCATTTGATTAGTTTTTGAGTTGTTTGTGGGTTTGTTTCCTCCAGGTGATGGGTGTGGTCTGGTTGAGTGGTTTGGATTTTGTGTCTCTGCAGTGTTATTTTTCGACCACTAGGCTGTGCCGTTGCACAAACATGACTTTTGAAAGTATGAATTACTGGTTGCCTTGGAAACAACAGCCATTGGAGAAGTCGATCTTTTTTTTTCTGTCTGAAAAAATATTTTCTTGGTCCGTGGAATAAAGTTTTTTTCGTGAAATTTTCAGTCAGAGTCTACATGATCTCCCAAAAATGTGACAGCCCCCCCCCCAAAAAAAACAAACAAAAATCTCCTCATTGAGAAATTTACTGTTTTATTTCATTTCAGCAAACCTGTCACCACGTGACAACCCGATCCTTGGGGCAGGAACATTATACCAAATTAATCACACCTGTGGATGCACACACCCATATACAGTGGTGTGAAAAAGTGTTTGCCCCTTCCTGATTTCTCATTATTTTGCATATTTGTCACACTTAAATGTTTTAGATCATCAAACAAATTTAAATATTAGACAAAGATAACACAAGTAAACAAAGTGCAGTTTTTAAATGAAGGTGTTTATTATTAAGGGTAAAAAAAAAAAAAAAAATCCAAACTGCATGGCCCTGTATGCAAAAGTGATTGTCCCAATCCCTGTTAAAACATAAATTAACTGTGGTTTATCACATTTTTCATCATCTAGCCACACCCAGGCCTGATTACTGCCACACCTGTTCTCAATCAAGAAATCACTTAAATAGAACTTGCCTGACAAAGTCAAGTAGACCAAAAGATCCACAAAAGCTGGACATCATGCTACGATCCAAAGAAATTCAGGAACAAATGAGAAAAAAGGAATTGAGATCTATCAGTCTGGAAAAGGTTATAAAGCCATTTCTAAAGCTTTGGGACTCCAACGAACCAAAGTGAGAGCCATTATCCACAAATGGCGAAAACATGGAACAGTGGTGAACATTCCCAGGAGTGGCCAGCCAACCAAAATTACCCCAAGAGCAAAGCAACGACTCATCCAAGAGGTCACATAAGACCCCACAACAACATCCAAAGAACTGCAGGCCTCACTTGCCTCAATTAAGACCAGTGTTCATGACTCCACCATTAGAAAGAGACTGGGCAAAAATGGCCTGCATGGCAGAGTTCCGAGACGAAAACCACTGCTGCGCAAAAACAACATAAAGACTCATCTCCGTTTTGCCAGGAAACATCTTGATGATCCCCAAGACTTTTGGGAAAATACTCTGAGGACTGACGAGACAAAAGTTGAACTTTTTGGAAGGTGTGCGTCCCATTACATCCGGTGTAAAGGTAACACAACATCATCATCATCAACAGCATTTCAGAAAAGGAACATCATACCAACAGTAAAATATGGTGGTGGTAGTGTGATGGTCTGGGGCTGTTTTGCTGCTGCAGGACCTGGAAGACTTGCTGTGGTAACTGGAACCATGAATTATGCTGTCTACCAAAAAATCCTGAAGGGGAATGTCCGGCCATCTGTTCGTGACCTCAACTTGAAGCGCAATTGGGTTCTGCAGCAGGACAATGATCCAAAACACACCAGCAAGTCCACCTCTGAATGGCTTAAGAAAAAGAAAATGAAGACTTTGGAGTGGCCTAGTCAAAGTCCTGACCTGAATCCAATTGAGATGCTGCAGCATGACCTTAAAAAGGCAGTTCATGCTCAAAAACCCTCCAATGTGGCTGAATTACAACAATTCTGCAAAGATGCGTGGGTCAAAATTCCTCCACAGTGCTGTAGAAGACTCATTGCCAGTTATTGCAAATGCTTGATTGCAGTTGTTGCTGCTAAGGGTGGCCCAACCAGTTATTAGGTTTAGGGGCAATCACTTTTTCCACACAGGGCCATGTAGGTTTGGATTTTTTTTTCCCTTAATAATAAACACTTTCATTTAAAAACTGCATTTTGTGTTTACCTGTGTTATCTTTGTCTAATATTTAAATTTGTTTGATGATCTGAAACATTTAAGTGTGACAAACATACAAAAAAATGAGAAATCAGGAAGGGGGCAAACACTTTTTCACACCACTGTATACCTCCTGCATCCATCCACTCTTCCCTTTTCTTTCCTCCTGGTCTGTAAGAGCTTAAACCATTTGTTTGATATTATGCTTTGTGCTGTTTGGGCTGCCTTTCTCAGGGTACCCCATCACTGTGTCATAAAATTGTTGTGTTTTTCTGCTGAATGAGAGAAGGTTTGCAGCGGCTGTATAGCGTAGCGTGCACGGTTTGTGCCTGCTTGAGGTATGCAATATACACCTCAGAATCAGAATCAGAATGAGATTTATTGCCATTGTTCATGTAGTACACAAACTAGGAATTTGTCTCGGTGCAATGCTGCAACAACACCTGCCGTCTTTTCAGCCAGAACTGTTAATGAGTTTAGCGGCGTGAGGTATGTACTACCCTTCCTGCTTAAGGTTTGTGATGTATTTTGTCTTCTCTCTTCTTCTCTTCTCTTCAGGCAGAAGAACTGTTTTTCAGCTTAACAGCACGTGATATACTTATCTGCTTCAGATATGTGATATATTTGTGCTTTCATCAAGGAGGAATTACTTAACAGTTAACAGCATGGTACCAGTTGCCATTAATTTTGTGTTGTTTCTTTTTCTCGACCGACAGTTGTCTTCTTAAAAAAAGAAAGGGAGACGTCTTCTTTGTCTTGGTACTGAGCGCTCCTGTGCTTGGTGCATTTTCGCCACCTTTTGTGGGGGAGTGGTACTGCATTCAGGTGGGAACTGAAATGTGATATTTCTATGTTGTCTTATGACTAGCACGCATGTACCTCATGGAACAGCCCTTTGGCCTGTTTAACAATAATAATAATAATAATAATAATAATAATAATAATGAGAATAACTGAGAATAACTGTTTTGTTTTCTCTCCTATTGTTCTCCTGGAGGAGTAATAGCTTCTGCGGGAGTGAAGGAGGAAGTAGCCTGGACACTGGTATGCACCAGCCTAGGGCTCTATTCCTCCAGCCTTAGCTGCTTCAGCTGGAAGCGGGAAGGCCAGCAGGAAGCGGATTGAAGAAAGCCAGCCGCACGACCTATGGCTGGACTTCGTGCAGAGGCAACTGGAGGAGATGTGTAAGACCACTGAACATATGGTGGCAAATCAATGCACAAGACCACTGAACATATGGCGGCAAATCAACATCGCCTTTTGGGTATGCCACTCCAGGCTCCCGTATGTGCCCCAGGATCACATCCTGATGCAGTGTCCCTCACGGCCTCTGATAATTTTGGTAAGACCATCAGCGCTGGCTGTGGCTCCAGGCGAATGGATGTCTCTGAGGAGGAGGATAACAGTGACCCTCCAGTCGAGAAGGACCCTCCTGAGCCCTATGATATGTCTCTCAGGGCACTGCTCTCTAGAGCAGCATCAGCTGCTAGGCTTCCTCCTCCATCTTCTCCACCTAGGGCTTCAGCTTTGGACAGGTCCTGCATCCCGCAGGTAGGGTTCCTTGCCGGTTTATCTTGACTTTGCGGGTCGTCTGCAGAAATCGTGGGCTCGTCCAAGGGAAGCGGCTGCTCACTCGCTCTGGTGTTCTGAGTGGTGCTGCGGAGCAAGGCTTGGATGGTGCGCTGAAGGTGGGCCCTACCTTTACGTTGCTGGCTGGAGCTTCCCCCACAGGCAGCAAGTCTATACGCCACCATAACGACAAGCGTGGCGCCACTGATGGGTTAGTGGCTAGCACTACCAGCCTGCGGCTATGGCCTCTAGGCTGGCAAACGCTAATACACTTCTTTTGGTGTATTTAGAGGGTCTGATAAGGGACCTAGGGTCAAAAATGGAACTGACCTTCTACCAGAGTTGGTGAGGATTGTGGATACTGTGATTCAAGGAGCTAGTTTTCAGGCTACAGCTCTTGGGAATTCCAGCTGACCATGGCCGGTGGGCCCACAGCAGAGGTGGTGTTGGACGAGGTGCAGAAGGTGAGACTGCGCATGCAGTCCTTTCATCGGCCAGGACCACCCAGGTTGAGTGTCTGGAGACCTCTTGAGGGATGTGAAAACCCACAATGGCTTCGTTTCAGAGCCAGGTTTCTTTCAGAGCTCGGGTCACCTGAGGCAGAGGGCCTCTCGGCAGCAGGTGCAGGTTCAGCAGCACTCACATCATCCACGGTCTTGGGAGCGTGTAGGCCGTGGTCCTGCCAAGCCCTGCCAGCGTCTCTGTCGGTACGCTTCCCCTGACGTCAGCCTTTTCCGCAGTGCACCTCATGAGTTGGCATCGGTGCACCTCAAGTCCATGGGTGATCGATACACTGGAGTATGGATGCCACCTACAATTCAGATCTCATTCAACAGCTTCAAGGGTTTCTGGAAGCAAAAGTAAGAAGGGCACTCTTTCCGCAGTTCTGGGCAGCAAGGTCTCTGCCCTGCTGGGAAAGAACATAATACGGTCTTTGACCCCAGGAGAGGAGAGGCGAGGCTTTTATACTGCCTATTCCTCGTCTCCAAGCAGATTGGTGCGTGACGCACAGAGCTACCAGAGGACTGACCCCCCACTGTAGCTTTCGCTACTTACAGTGGCTGTGTGGCCTAAGGTTAGAGAAACGGGACAGGCGCCGCCCTATACACTGTATGCAAGATTTCCTCTGGTAACCTTTCTGGGTGGCGGCCTGCCTCACCAGAAATATTACCGCCACGCCAATAAGGAGATATGAATTTAAGAAAAATATATGAAGCAACGACTTTCAGCAAGTGCGCACATGAACAACGCGTGTGGCCGTCATCCGCGCGGAGTTTAGAAGCGCCCCGCCCACACAAGCTTTCCAGTCAGTCAGAAAACGAGAATAAAAACATACATGAATCATACATACATACTTACTTTCACAGCGGCAGCAGCATCTTCGTGGAAAAGGAGTGAAAACTGGGAAGTAAAACAGCAGAAATGGACTCCATATTTGAAGAGAAACTTTGTGAAGAAGTCCGCCGTTTCTTTGTTGGTGAAAATCCTGGCGCGTCAGCACCTTGGCGCTACCTATTGGGCGGGAGTGAAACTACAAATGATGGTTGTGCGCATGCGTCAACCGCTTGGCCTGGGTAGATGAAAAAAGTGAGCATGAAGAGCACCGCGTGCATGCCGGGCTCGTCCAAAGTGTACGTGGACCAAGGCGGACTAGAGGGGAAATGCAGCATGAATCAGTCTTAAGGCATAGTGTCTCGCTAAGCGTGACTGTCCGACAGAAACGTGAGTTTAAACATGGAAAAAAATCAGAAGAGGTATGTAAGCACTGGAGGCATTTATCATGGTTTTAACCTGCTGGAAACGGGAGCAATAATGGAAGAGTCGCTTAGCTAAGAAATGTGGTTAGAATTCATATGCAGCCAGCTTCATATGAAGGGAAAGGCAAGGGGGGCTACTGAATTGCTGAGTATATATTTCCCCAGCCACTACAATATTAAGTTATGTTCTCTATTATGTACCTGGCAAGTTAAGATGACCGAAATTCACAAAGTCAATGACTTGAATCTGTCAGCAGCCTTCAGACAAACTAAACATGCAAACATTTGGATTTCAAAATAAGGGAGGTTTTTCTTGCCGTCTCGGTGGTGAGGAGATTTCTAAAAAAAAAAACAAAAAACTATAAATATATAGAAATATTATAAAAGAAATAATGGCATCCTTGGTCATTTAAGTTAATTTAAATCACTAAATACAATTTTATGAATATTTTTTTTCCTTTGTAATGAGAGTTAAATTATTGTTCTGTTCTGACTGCCAAGTTATGGTCAAAAATATAAATTGTTAAAAGGAAAAAGGAAAAAAAAAATACCAGTCTGTTTCAATTTTTTTTTTTTTTTAAAAAAACAGTAATTTTATTTTCAAAAACAGACAAAAATAAGCCATAAAATAATCCACAAATTTATAATAAAGTTTCAAATGTACAAGAAAAGTCAATTTTACAAGAGAAAATTACAAATTTGAGGAAAATGGTTTCAAATTTAGATAAATTTACAGAGAAAAGAAGAAAACTATAAGAAAATTGTTATAAATTTTTGAGAAAAACCTCAAACCTTCAAGACTGAAGTCATTACTCAAGTTTTTAAGTGGGTGCTCTTTGTACCCTTAACTCAACAGAAATTTTTGGTTGTCTACTTTTAATTATTATTTTCATAGCACTGCTTTTACATGAGTAGAATTTCTGGCTACTATACCCACCTCAAGTATGCATGAGTAAATTACCATTATGAATGTTTTTTCCTTCTCTTTCCTACTTTTTCTCAATGGAAAAAAACACCAGAATAAAAATACAAAAAAAACAAAAACAAAAACAAAACATTTTTTTCATTTATGTAAACCATGGCAAAAAAAATCCTGCAGGACAAAACGTGACACTTGATATTTTCTAACCTGTTTGTATACCACCATAGACAGAGAGAGAACCTGAAGCAGACAGAGCTCAGAGAAGGAAAGATGAGAAAGAAGAGAGAAGTCAAGGAGAGAAAAGTGTTCAGGCAGAGGGTCCAGGAGAGGTGAGAGCAGAGGAAGGAGAGAAGGATGACACCAGTAAAAAGTCCAAAAACAGGACATCTGGGTGGGACCTCAACTGGCCCAATATTCCAATATTCAAGCCTTGGTTGTACAATACTTCAAATGGTGAGTTTCATTATGCAATATTACTGTGCAAAATTTAAAAAAATAAAAATAAATAGTGTAAAATTAACATATTGTAGTTACAAGCATGTCATGTGTTTTCTGCCCCCCCCCCCCCGGAAAAATATGTTGCCACTGCGCCAAGATCTTTAAGCCAGAGGAAACACTGGTATGGTGTCCCACATGCTGTGGGAGGGAATTTACTAACTAAACAATTCAGGGGTCTCCGTATGGTTTTGGAAATGATACGGTTGATAAGGTATATCAAGGTGCTCCCTTGTCCGGTGCTCATGCTGAGGACAATATTCAGGCCATAGGGCCAGGTGATTGGTTCACAGCAATGGTCGTTTGCGATGCTGATTTCTACATTTCCATGAATCCAGCCACAGGAAATTCCTCAGGGTTCCTTCAGGGCAGCCTTCATTCACGATGCCTTTCGGCCTGTTCCTGTCCTTGGGCGTTCACCAAGTGCATGGACGCTGCACTCACCCACTGCGGCAGAGGGGCATTCAAGTTCAATTATCTGGGCGACTGGCTGGTTTGACGCCATCAGAAGCTGTAGTGAGGAGCAATATGGAGACCATATTGGCTCACCTGGTGGCACTTGGGTTGCATTTGAATGTGGTGAAAGGCTGCCTGGTTCCAACCAGGGTTGTCGAGTACTTGGGGCTCATCCTGGATTCAGTTGCCATGAGGGCATCCCTGACTCCAAAGAGAAGCATACTATCAGTGAATGTATCAGGAGCTGCTTCTCACAGAGGACTGTCTCAGTGCAGCAGTGCCAGAGGATCTTAGGTCCCTCTACTGCAGCTGCCCAGGTGGTGCCACTGGGTCTTTACATACTTGTCCCTTCAGCTGTGGTTCACGCTTCAGAAGGTGGTTTTGCCAAGAGACAAAAGGAGGAGGCTAATTGTTCCGAAGGAGCCTCATGGTTCTCAGGTGGTGGAGATACTCATCAGCAGTCCAACATTGTGTTCCCCTGGGCCAAGAGGGCTGCAGGGTGACCATTACAGCCGACGCCTCCCAAGCAGGCTGGGGTGCAGTCTGGGAAGGCAGGTTTGTTCGGGGACACTGGGCTCTGGCACAGCAGTCTTGGCATATGAACCATCCCAAGATGGAAACGGTGCGTTTGGCTCTGGGGCTTTTTTCCCCCAGTCATTCAGGGCAGAAAAATTCTGGTACAGACGGACAGCATTGCTGTGGTGTTGTACATCAACCAGCGGGACAAACTGGGGTTCCCCTCTCCATGCGAGGGTGTGTCATCTGCTCGTGTGGACTCGAGCCTGCCAGGTTCACTTGCTACCGATGTTCTGAGCGTGCCTGGCCTCCAGTGAACTGTTGCATTTCCACTACTGCCTCTTCTTCCAGCTTTCCTCGCAAAGGTGAGACTGCTGTCTGTTCAAGTAATTTTGATGGCTCGAATTCACCACAAGACCAACGATGGTGGAGATCCATGAGATGTTGGCGGGGCCGTCCTTGGCCTCTCCCAATCAGACTGAATATGCTCTCAAAGGCACAGGGCGGGAGTTGGCATCCGAATTCTCAGCTCCCGAGGTCTCATGTATGGCCCTTGGACGGGAGCAATTGTGGAACCTGGGTTTGGAGAAGGATGTTATAGACATCATGTAGGCTTCACAGGCCCCATCTAACCAGCTGCAATGCAGTGTGAAGTGGAGAGTGTTTTGAACTGGTGTCAGACCAAGGAGAAGAATCCCTTGTCATGTCACATCTCTGTCATCTTGTCTTACCTCCAGTACCTCTCCACCCTAGGTTGGGCAGAGTCGACTATCAGGGGCTACCTGGCGGCGGTGTCAACTGTCCATGAAGAATGTGATGGCTTGTCTCATGGGGCACTTCCCTTGGCTAAGCAGTTGTTTTTTTTTGTGAGGCATGAAATGGAGCCATCCATCTCTATGTCCATTGCTGCCCACTTGGAATTTCTAGACAGTTCTTGGGGCTATGCTTACCCCCTTTTGAGCCATTCCCCAGTGCTGACCTTCATCTGCTCTCTTGGCAACTGTCTCAGCCAAGAGGGTCAGTGAACTGAATGCGCTGTCTGTGGATGCAGAATGCTTAGGTTTGGTGATGATCAGGTGGTTCACCTGCGGCCAACCCAGCTTCAGCCCAAGCGGGCTGGCTAGTGGGGTTATTCCCACCCTCTTGTGTGTGAGGCCTTCCACCCGCCCCCGTACACCTCTTCAGAGGCTGACAAGCTTCATAGATGTGCCCAGTGGGGCCCTTAAGCTTTATCATATGAGGTCTGTCCGTTCTTCAGACAAGCTTTTTGTGTCCTAGGGGGAATCCACGATGGGCAGGCCTATTCCTAAGCAACACCTGTCCCATTGGATAGTTGACTTGATTGCTTGTATGTACAGATATGTATATGTACAGGTTGGAGTGGGACCACCAGATAGGCTGGTGGCTCACTCGATTTGGGGAATGGCCACTACGTGGGCGTTGTTCAGGGGTGCACCCCTGGAGGATGTATGCACAGCCATAGGCTGGGCTTCTTCCTCAACGTTCATCTGCTTTTATAGGCTCAATCTGGCCTCATCAGTCATCCCCTCATCTGTTCTAGGGGGTCGCAAAAGATTCTTAGTTATACCTTAGTTTTCCCTCATTGAGCTGGCAGGTGCTTTGTGCTCAGAATGTTTTTTTGTTCAGCCCCGATTGCCTAGAGGAACCACCTTAACTTGTAGGTATCCAGTTGAGTGCAATAAAGGAGTCAAACTCATCTGTCTGGGGTCGCAGCAGATTCTTAAGTTGTATTTCTTACTCATGTGAGCCAGCATGTGTGCCTTGTGCTCGAAGAGGTTTGTTCAGCTCCAGTTACCTGTGGGAACAGGCTTAACTTGTGCGTACTCAGGTAAGTACAATAAGGAAGCCAAACTCATCTGACTGTTTGTGCTTTATGGCCTGTTGGGGCATTGCACTCCTTCGACCTGTTGGTGACATCCATCCCCCCCCATTCTCCTCAGGGCTCATTTGGTATATGGTTGTCACGTGGTTACAGGTTCACTGAAATGAAATAAAACGTATGTTTATGGCTGTAAACGTGGTTTTATGAATGAAAGTGAACCTGTAACCATTCATTGCCCTTTGTCGGTGGAGGCAGGCTCCTCCCAGTCGTCAGAAAGAGGAAGAGTGGATGTATGCAGGGGGGTATATATGGGGTGTGCACCCACAGGTGTGATTAATTTGGTATAATGCTCCTGCCCCAAGGATTGGGTTGTCACGTGGTTACGGGCTCACTTTTATTCATAAAACCGCTTTTACATCCGTAAACGTACATTCTTAACTTTCTGCTCCGTGCGTAATCATTCTCCAAGATTTATTTGTTTGGCTTCCACTGTGGGAAACAAGCAGCGCTGATGTGGTGTCAAAAGTATATGAAATTTAACAGGATTTTATGTTATTTTAATGGAGAGAGTTGTAACAGTCAAAAGATAATCACCCGTCATTTTATTTATATAAGTGCTGCAGCCCAGACATTGAACTGCTGGCTGTTAGTATGAGACCTTATTATATGTGGCGAGAAATGAAGTGTGCTTTAATTATTATTGTCTACGTCCCTCCGTCAGCTGATGCAGCGGTGGCCTGTGACGTCATCAGCTCTACTGCGGCCACATTACTGGAGAAGCACCCGGATGCATTCATAGCCATCACAGGTGATTTTAATCATATCTCAGTGGGTAAAACACTACTAAACTTTCACCAGTTTGTTGACTGTCCCACCAGAGAAAACAAAACACTGGATTTACTGTATGCCAATGTCAGAGATGCATATAGTGCCACAGCTCTACCCCCCATTGGTAAATCAGATCACTGCATGGTCATGTTAACACCCAACTACGTTCCCCTTGTGCAAAGGCAACCTGCTTATACACAGACTGTGAGGAGGTGGACACAGGAGGCTGCTGATGCACTACAGGACTGCTTCAAGATGACAGACTGGAGCGTACTCTGTGAACCACATGGGGTGGACATAGACAATATGACTGACTGCATCACAGAATACATTAGATTCTGTGAAGACATGATCATGCCAGCTCAGACTGTACACTGCTTCTCCAACAACAGACCATGGGTCACGAGCGACCTGAAAGCACTTCTGAACAAAGAGAAGACAGCTTTTAGGGCTGGAGACAAGGAAAAGTTGAGGGGAGTGCAGCATGAGCTGAGAGAGATGCTGAGGAGGTGCAAGGACAATTATAGGAGGAAGTTGGAAGAGAAACTCAGGCAAAACAACGCTAAAGATGTGTGGGAGGGAATGAAGCAAATAACTGGGTGCAAGGGGAGAGTCAGGCAGCCATCTGGGAGCCACGAGAGAGCTGAGGAACTGAATGTTTTTTAATAGGTTCAACTCACAGTCTGTCACCCCAGCAACGCAACCAGACCCCCACGCACCCCTACCCACCCACCCTCCTGCGCAGAACCTCTCTCCATCCCCCCCCCCCACCTCCTCAGGGGGCACCAGGACCCTCCCTCACTTCATGGTGACTACAGACCAGGTGGAGAAACAGCTGGAGAGACTCCGTCAGTGGAAGGCGGCGGGCCCTGATGGCATCTCCGCAAGAACCCTGAGGACCTGTGCCAACCAACTAGCTCTGGTACTGAAACACCTGTACAACCTGAGCCTGAGTCTGGAGAGAGTACCAGTGCTGTGGAAGACATCCTGTCTGGTTCCTGTTCCCAAGAAGTCATCTCCATCGGACCTGAACGACTATTGACCAGTTGCCCTCACATCTCATGTGATGAAGGTCCTGGAGAGACTGGTCTTAGCCCACCTGAGGCCGCAGGTGAAGACGTGGCTGGACCCTCTGCAGTTTGCGTATCAGCCCCATTTAGGAGTTGAAGATGCTGTCATCTACCTGCTGCAACGAGCCCATCTGCACCTGGATGGTGGAGGAGATACTGTGAGAATCACTTTTTTTGGTTTCTCCAGTGCCTTTAACACCATCCAGCCACTGCTGCTGGGTGAGAAGCTGCGGGTGATGGAGGTTGACAGCTCTGTGATCTCCTGGATTACTGACTACCTGACAGGCAGACCACAGTTTGTCCGGCTGGGCAATGTCTTGTCTGGAGTGGTGGCTAGTGATATGGGAGCTCCACAGGGGACTGTGCTCTCTCCTTTTCTCTTTACCTTATACACCACTGACTTTCAGTACAACACTGAGTCATGCCACCTGCAAAAATTCTCTGATGACTCAGCTGTTGTGGGGTGTATAAGAGGAGGAGAGGAGGGGGAGTACAGGACAGTGGTAGACAGATTTGTGGAGTGGACAGAGCAGAATCACCTGAGGTTGAATGTCAGCAAGACCAGAGAGATGGTGATTGACTTCAGGAAGAGGAAGATGCCTTCTCAGCCACTGCAGATTGGGGGGGAGGATGTGGGAGTGGTTGAGGACTACAAATATCTGGGTGTCAGGATCAGCAGCGGGTTGGACTGGAGATCCAACACCGATGCTGTGCACAAGAAGGGGATGAGCAGACTCTACTTCCTGAGGAAGCTGAGATCCTTCAACGTGTGCAGCAGGATGCTGGAGCTTTTCTACCAGACTGCTGTCGCCAGCGCCATCTTCTTTGCTGCTGTCTGTTGGGGTAGCAGTATCAGGGCCAGATACACCAACAGACTTGACAAGATTATCAAGAGGGCTGGCTCTGTAATTGGTCTCAGACCAGAGACCTTTGAGACAGTGGTGGAGAGGAGAACACTAAAGGGCCTTTTCCACTAGCACGCTTTAGCGCGACACGGGACGGCTCAGCACGCTTTGTACGCTTTTCCACAAGCCCCAACATGGTTTAACAGCCGCAATTCTCAGCCCCGCTGAAGGGCAGGGTACAGCAGTGCTGAGCTGTGCCGTGTTGTGACGTTAACAGACTGGTCGCCGCTGATTGGTCAGGTCGTAACCGGCGCTGATTGGTCAGGTTGTAACCGCCCCCTCCTCCTCCTCATCTACCAAATCTTCACGACCTTCTCAATAAAGTTTTTGAAAAAAAAAAAAAAAATCTTCACGACCGCCTTTACTCAGCACGCAACCACTGTTGGCGGTTCCTTTTCAGTGTATTGCTGTGCTATTTTCATTTATTCTCTATCAAAAATGGCTTCGCGTAATAAGGGTGTTCCATGGACCAGTAAGGAGGTGCAGTGTCTGCTCACTGCATTGTCAGACGAACGTATGCAGCGCGAGTTAGACGGAGCCGCCCGGAATGAAAAAATATACCGGGAGGTCTCGACATCGGAGTTCTTTAACGGTGAGTTTTAATTTTTTTTTATTGTGCGTTTTTTCGCAAATATATTCGGTAAGACGTTCAGTTTATTTATGCAATAAAAAAGCTGTTCATTTGTGGATGGATCGCTGCTTTATTGCAGCACACTGTGGACTAAAGCTTTTATTTTAATTATTCATGTGAACAATACGCTGAAATAAGCTTATGTATTCTTGTTAAAAACTATTGTCTTTTCTGTATATCTTGCACTTACGTGCTGTATTTTATTGTGTGCATTTTCCTTGCAGAATCATCCCACGCGTCCGCCGCAACAGCCCGTCCGGATTATTCAACCGAGCCATCCTGACCCACAGCTGGCAGAGACGCCTTCATTCATCCGAGTCGTGACCCAGTTTGGGAAGCTGGTGAAGACACTCAGTGGTCGGCGTGTATAAAATGTCGATTAACCTTCATGTTGTGTTGCAAAATTTTTTTTTTCTTTTAATATTTTGTATATAATAAAATGGAATTGTTTTGGAAAGTGTGGTTTGTCTGTTATAACACTGAATTATAAAACAGTATAATTACATAGAAATTCCATTGCCTAGTCTGATCAAAATGATACTGATCTTCCTGTCACGGGTCAACCATTGTAAAGGTAATGTAATTTTTAACTAGACCAAAAAAGAAATCTTTTTGTAAGCTTTCTGTTCTTTTTATTGAAATATCATAAAAAATAAGCCCCACATGATCCAGTTCTAAACTTTGGGTACATTTTTTATGTTAACTTATAAGAAGTTGCACAGTTGGACTTTAAAATGCAGCAGGAGAGACTGATCAAGCTTACAAGTCAAAGTATGTAAAAAAGTAAGTATATGTAAATTGAATGTTCTATCGGCATTCCAAATTCAGAGATTTACAATACTTTAGAAGGAGTGTAGCATCATCTAAACGGAAAATAATAATACTGTTGTTCCAAACGTTGACCTGAAGGTGAAAAACATGAATTTTTTTAATTCAGGACATCCAAAATGCCCTAGGATGTAAAAAATAATAATTTGGTGTAGGCCAGTGTGCCACCGTCTCATTATTTAATACGAATAAAAACAAGTTTCAGCTCATTATTTCTAGGTCATTTGGCAGTTAATTCAAAACAAAAGTGACTTGTGTTGTTGCAACTTAATTATGAGATAAAATTAATTGTGAGATAAATCCACAGAGCGAGCAAGGCAATAATCCTTGGATCCTTTTTTGTCTCGTGTAAATAAGGACTCAGTCGGGTGCGTAACGTCACGGGAGTGTGGCCCCGCCTCGCTGAGAATCTGCTGCTGCCCCGCTTCTAAAACCTCCTAAAAAAAAAAAAAACCACAGCACAAGCACAACACCGTGCTAATGGAGACAGAAGCATTCCGAGCCGTACTGAAGTGAATCGAGCCGTACCGAGGTGTGCTGGGCTAGTGGAAAACAGGCTTAAATAAACTGCAGTCCATCATGGACAATCCTGATCACCCCCTCCACCACACACTAGACAGACAGCGAAGCACTTTCTCCAGTAGACTACTACAGCTTTGCTGTCAAACGGCCAAGTACAGGAAATCTTTCCTGCCACATGCAATTTCACTGTACAATAACTCACCATGATGTTGTATTCTGGTCATAGCTATGCTGCCACACTGCACCTTACAGACTAACTGGCACATCACTTTTCACTCTGCTCCTAATAGTCCTTCTTTGTGCAATGGGATGATTCATGTGTTTATTCGGGTCATCATATATTAAGCTATGATGTGCTGTATATACAGTGGGGCAAAAAAGTATTTAGTCAGCCACCAATTGTGCACGTTCTCCCACTTAAAAGATGAGAGAGGTCTCCAATTTTCATCATAGGTATACCTCAACTATGAGAGACAAAATGAGAAAAAAAAAATCCAGAAAATCACAATGAAGGATTTTTAATAAGATAAGATAAGATAAGCCTTTATTAGTCCCACAACGGGGAAATTCCAGGATTACAACAGCACAGGGATAGCAACACTCAGAGCAACAATCAGAAGGCAAGAAAAAAAAAAACAAAAAAAAAACAAGCAAGCAAGAGCAGCTAATATACATATGTACATATTACTATAAAATATATATATACACACACACACAGACACACAGTGCAGAGCATTGTAGCTGGATGGAATAAATATATGAATATATGAACACAGTGCAGAGCATTGTAGCTAGATGGAATAAAATATGTAAATATATAAACACCCACAGTACGGAGCATGAATGAATACAAATGAATACAAATGAATTAATGAATTAATTGTTAAATTCCTCGGTAAAATAAGCATTTGGTCAATAACAAAAGTTCATCTTAGTACTTTGTTATATACCCTTTGTTGGCAGTGACAGAGGTCAAACGTTTTCTGTAAGTCTTCACAAGGTTTTCACACACTGTTGCTGGTATTTTGGCCCATTCCTCCATGCAGATCTCCCCTAGAGCAGTGATGTTTTGAGGCTATCGCTGGGCAACACAGACTTTCAACTCCCTCCAAAGATTTTCTATGGGGTTGAGATCTGGAGACTGGCTAGGCCACTCCAGGACCTTGAAATGCTTCTTACAAAGCCACTCCTTCGCTGCCCGGGCAGTGTGTTTGGGATCATTGTCGTGCTGAAAGACCCAGCCACGTTTCATCTTCAATGCCCTTGCTGATGGAAGGAGGTTTTCACTCAAAATCTCACGATACATGCCCCCATTCATTCTTTCCTTTACACAGATCAGTCGTCCTGGTCTCTTTGCAGAAAAACAGCCCCAAAGCATGATATTTCCACCTCCATGCTTCACAGTAGGTATGGTGTTCTTTCTCCTCCAAACACGACAAGTTGAGTTTTTACCAAAAAGTTCTATTTTGGTTTCATCTGACCATATGACATTCTCCCAGTCCTCTTCTGGATCATCCAAATGCTCTCTAGCAAACTTCAGACGGGCCTGGACATGTACTGGCTTAAGCAGGGGGACACATCTGGCACTGCAGGATTTGAGTGCCTGGAGGCGTAGTGTGTTACTGATGGTAGCCTTTGTTACTTTGGTCCCAGCTCTCTGCAGGTCATTCACTAGGTCCCCCCGTGTGGTTCTGGGATTTTTGCTCACTGTTCTCGTGATCATTTTGACCCTACAGGGTGAGATCTTGCGTGGAGCCCCAGATTGAGGGAGATTATCAGTGGTCTTGTATGTCTTCCATTTTCTAATAATTGCTCCCACAGTTGATTTCTTCACACCAAGCTGCTTACCTATTGCAGATTCAGTCTTCCCAGCCTGGTGCAGGTCTACAATTTTGTTTCTGGTGTCCTTTCACAGCTCTTTGGTCTTGGCCATAGTGGAGTTTGGAGTCTGACTGTTTGAGGTTGTGGACAGGTGACTTTTATACTGATAATGAGTTCAAACAGGTGCCATTAATACAGGTAACGAGTGGAGGACAGAGGAGCCTCTTAAAGAAGAAGTTACATGTCTGTGAGAGCCAGAAATCTTGCTTGTTTGTAGGTGACCAAATACTTATTTTACCAAGGAATTTACAAATTAATTCATTAAAAATCCTTCAATGTGATTTTCTGGATTTTTTTTTTTCTCATTTTGTCTCTCATAGTTGAGGTATACCTATGATGAAAATTGGAGACCTCTCTCATCTTTTAAGTGGGAGAACTTGCACAATTGGTGGCTAACTAAATACTTTTTTGCCCCATTGTAGGTTTTATAGTCATGTTAGTTTTTACTTTCCATGGGTAATCCCTTTGTCTGTCATGTGTGTGTTTCTGTTGTTTGGTTGTCTACTGTCATGCTGCTGTTACACTGTAATTTCCCAGTTTGGAATCAATAAAGTACATCTATCCATCTATCTATCTATAATGATACACTAAATAGTTTTTTTTATTCCATCCACATTCACATTTTAATTGTGGACTTAATGTTGGATTCTATGCATTATTATTTTTTATATGAATGAATGAATGAACGAACAGGGGGAAATGGTATGCAGAAGAAACTACATAGGAATATAAAATGAAAATAAATATTGAAACGTATGCCCAAAGGAGATGTGTTCACTCCAAAAGCAGGTCCAGAATGGCAGGAAGCCTCCACAAACACATATGAGCATTGACTAACGCTGATGTCAGCTGACCTGCATTGACTATTTCTCTGAATTTTCAAAACGTCTGTAAAAGTCGGTCCAAACGCTATTGTGTGAACCCAGCTTTAACTTAGGCTGACTTAGGTAAACTCTGCATAACAGCCCAGCGCTCAGGAACTTTTACAAACTGAGCACAACTTTCACCAACGTGTATTCCCAAATGTCAGGAAATTTTCAGCAGGCTGAAAATTTTCAAAGAACACAACTTTTGCCAGCGTTTGCCAACAAACACCAACTATTGTTAACTTTTGCCAGCAGAGCCAGACATCTACCAAAACGTCACTAAAAGTTGGTCCAAACGTTGTAGTGTGAATCCACCTTTACACATTCACACCTAGAAGTTGCTCAGTACAGCCACAAACTGACCTGTGGCCACTGCACAGCTCTGGAACAGTTTGGGTTAAGGGCCTTGCTCAAGGGCACCACAATGGGGTTAAATTTGATTTTTCTCAACTCATGCGAAAAATTCACTTGATGCTTGGTCACAAGAGCCAGAGGTGCTACATGCCAGCAGGCAAGGCAGGCAAATGCTTGGGGCCCCAGGCCAGAAGGGGGCCCATTAGAGCTGACAAACTCTGAATCACTACAGCAGTAACAATGTGGAGAGTTTGCAAAGATAATGGTAGGCCAGCACAGAACTTCCAAAAGGGGCCCCACCCCTCACTCTCACAGGTACTGGTGTGGTCTTATATAAACAAACAAGTGAGAGCAGCTGTGTCAAACTAAAACAAAGTTATCAGTCTGGCAGTGACAAGGACTTCAGAATTCTATTTTTATGTTCTTATTTTGAAAAGATACTAATGTGCACTTTTGAAATTAAAAAATGTTTACATTTCACATTTTTTGTTAATGTCAGATTATTTGTTATATAAGGGTGATGAATGCTGGTTGGAGGGCCCCCCTGTGACTTTTTGCCTAGGGTCCCAAGATACTGTAGAATCACCTCTGTCAATACCCAATCAGTATCGAGATTCTGCCATCACCGGGGGTGGGTATCAACAGTCGAAGATAAACTGTTTGAAAATGAGACTGACATCAGTAGTTTGTATCCACCTGTTGCATCCTGCTGCCAATCTGCTAACGAGGGCTAGCAGCTCATAAACTGAAGACTAGTCAGCTTCAGCGTAGTTCTGAAAACAGCCGTAATCAAGATGCTGTTTCTGAAAGGAGGTAGTTGTAGCTCACATATTTGTAACTGCATATGTTTAAGCACAAGAAGGAAGTTTAAAGCTTACATGTGTGGATTGACCTTACGCCTCAGATGGACAATGCGTCTGGACCCCCTATGGACATGGAAGGAGGACAGAAGACCGGGGGCGAGATCCTGAAAGGACTTCCTGACCTCCTGGGGTCAGACAGGACGGCTGAAGGACTCGGAAGAGATGTATTGTGAATAGGGGGATTTGACTTGATGGTGTGATTGTGACTTTGATGTACCTGGTATAAATGTGGGGGTTTACTGCAGCTTACTCTCTTGTTCCTGTTAGAGAGAGCGAGCTGGGGATGTGAAGTTGTAATAAATCTGAATTGAGAAATAATTCAGCCTCTTCATTTCCGCCCCCTACATTGGTGACCAAAGACGTGAGATGCCGAGAAGCGATTCCCCTGGCCCAGATTCATCGGAGACCGCTCGTACGAGCGCCGTCTCGATTAAACTCCCTGAGTTCTGGCAAGACGACCCGCACTCGTGGTTCCTTCACGCTGAATCGCAGTTTGCCCTCGGGGGAATAACGGCAGATGACACCAAGTTTCACCATGTCATCGCAAAACTTGACAACCGCACAGCTCGATGCGTGCGGAGCCTGGTGCAGCAGCCGCCCGCTGACGACAAGTACGGCGAGTTAAAGGCTGCCCTCATCGAGTGTTTCATGCCCTCAGCCGAAGAGAGGGCTAGGAGGCTCCTGGACCTGCGCGACCGAGGAGGACGCAGGCCGGTCAACCTTATGGAGGACATGCTGCAGCTGAGGGATACAGAAAACGACGAATTTCTGTTCAAGCAAATCTTCTTGAGGACCCTCCCAACACACATGAGGGGAACCCTGCGTTGTGTGACCCGGCGAGACTTCCGCGCGCTGGCCAGAGAGGCGCAGCGGCTCCTCGACGCCTGCGGCGAACAGACGACCTCCACGGCAGCAGCAGACTTCGGCACAGCGACCGGGGGCAGTGGAAATCCGGAGGCAGCGGAAGCCACCCCACCGACGATGGCGGCGGCGCGGTCCCGAGGCAGCGGAGGGGATGGCCTCTGCTTTTACCATCGACGTTTCGCAGAGAAGGCGCGCAGATGTATACCGCCATGCAACTACAAGAACCAGGGAAACGCCAGGACCGGGGGTCGTTAGCAGCTTCGACCCTTGGCGAAAAAAACAAGCTGCTCTATCTGACGGATGCGAGCTCCGGGCGGCACTTCCTCGTGGACACTGGAGCCCAAGTGAGTTTCATCACCGCGACCTACGCTGACCGTCTGGCAGGCCCCCGCGGAAACGGGGCAATGGCGGCGAACGGCTCGAGCATCAACACCTTCGGGGAAAGGACTCTGCGCCTGTCCTTACACGGCCACACCTATGAATGGACTTTCATTGTAGCGGCGGTGAGTTTCAACATGTTAGGCGCTGAATTTCTGTGCTCACATGGTTTGTTAGTTGATCTTGCTAATAGACGCCTGGTTAATGCACTCTCGTTTTATTCTATCCCCTGTGCAGCTCGAGTGTCCCCGCCACCAGTTCAGACCAACGTCGCAACAGCAGGCGGTAAGTTCCACACTCTCCTCACCCAGTTTCCAGCACTCACAGTTCCCACTTTTTCAGCTACGGTTGCGAAACACGGAGTGGAGCACTTTATCACCACAGCTGGCCCGCCAGTTTTCGTGAAGGCTCGGCGCTTGGATGCAGCTAAACTCTCCATTGCGCGCGAGGAGTTCGCCAACCTGGAAAGGTTGGGCATAATTCACCGTTTGAAGAGCCCATGGGCCTCCCCACTGCATATGGTCCCTAAGGCTGACGGCTCGTGGCGACCTTGTGGTGATTACTGCAGGCTAAACAATGCCACAGCGCATGACCGCTACCCCATCCCACACATCCAGGATTTCTCGGTGCACCTGGCGAGGGCGCACATTTTTTCTAAGATAGACCTGGTCCGCGGCTATCATCAGGTCCCGGTCCGAACCGAGGACATTCCAAAAACAGTGGTAATAAACCCCGTTCGGACTTTTCGAGTCTTTACGCATGCCGTTTGGCCTGAAAGGCGCTGCGCAAACCTTCCAGCGCATGATGGATGCGGTGTTACGCGATCTCCCTTTCGTGTTCGTCTACCTCGACGACATTTTGGTCGCTAGCACCTCCAAGGAAGAACACGAAAAACACCTCAAGACAGTTTTTCAGAGGTTGGGGGAGCACGGGTTAATAATTAATCCGGTCAAGCGCCAGTTTGGCGTGGCGCAGATCAAATGTTTGGGGCATCGCGTCTCCCCAGAAGGGGCAGTCCCTCTACTGGACAAAGTATGCGCAGTGGCAGAGTTTCCTCGGCCACAAACGGTCAAAGCGTTACAAGAGTTTTTGGGAATGGTAAATTTTTATAACCGTTTCATACCCCACGCAGCGCAGCTCATGCAACCATTATACGCCGCGCTTAAAAAACAGAAGCCCTCCAATATGGTCGAGTGGTCCCCGGAGCGGGAGCGCGCATTCAGGGGGGTTAAAAAGGCACTTGCAGACGCAGCACTGCTGGCTCACCCAGACCCATCAGCCCGCATAGCACTCACCACGGACGCGTCAGAGGTGGCCATAGAAGCCGTTGTGGAACAGCAGGTCGCTGGGGTGTGGCAGCCGCTGGCTTTTTTTAGCAGATCCTTGCGCGAAGCTGAGCGGAAATACAGCGCGTTTGACAGGGAGCTGTTAGCGCTCCATCTGGCCATTCGCCATTTCCAGTTCTGGCTGGAAGGTCGGCGTTTCACCGCATTTGTCGACCACAAGCCGCTCACTTTTGCTATGGCCAAAATTTCAGAGCCGTGGTCGGGACAGCAGCAGAGACAGCTGGCTGCAATTTCGGAAATTACCACTGACATTCAGCACGTGGCAGATAAACTAAATGTAGTGGCGGACTGTCTCTCGCGCGCAGTAACAGCGCCTGTCTGCGCGGAAGCAGATTATACTACCGCAGCCGCAGGGCAGAGTAGCAGCGCGGAAGCGCACGCGGCCCCGGTTCACGTGGGGATAGATTATGCAGCCATGGCAGCGGAGCAGGGTAGAGACGCGGACATGCGCGCGCTCCAGTCTGGACCAACAGGGTTAAGGCTGGAGAGCAGGAGTCTACAAACCGGTTCGCCCCCCCTAATCTGCGATGTATCTGCCGGGCGACCGCGCCCGGTGGTACCTGCCGAGTTGCGTCGTCGCATTTTTGACTCGGTTCACTCCCTGGTGCACCCAGGGGTACGCGCTTCTGTGAAAATGGTAGCGGAGAAGTTTGTTTGGCCGAGCCTGCGCAAGCACGTGAAAGAGTGGGCAAGAGCCTGCATGGCTTGCCAGCGGGCCAAAATCCACAGGCACACAAAAGCCCCCTTAGAACCGTTCCACATTCCGGCTAAGAGATTCGATCATGTGCATGTAGACCTCGTGGGCCCCCTACCGCCGTCGCAGGGGTTCACACATCTTTTGACGATGGTGGACCGAACCACACACTGGCCGGAAGTGGTCCTGCTAACGGCGACCACAGCGGCAGAGGTAGCTTGCGCTTTTTTAACGGCCTGGGTAGCTCGTTTCGGGGTCCCGTCGGACATTACGTCCGATAGGGGACCTCAATTTGTGTCTGTGTCAGCGATGGCCAGCAGCTTAGGAGCGACAATCCACCGCACTACTGCTTATCACCCACAGGCTAACGGTTTATGCGAGCGTTTTCACAGGTCTTTGAAGGCAGCCCTCAGAGCGTCGCTTACGGATGCAGATTGGGTGAACAAACTACCATGGGTTTTATCGGGGTTGCGTTCGGCGCCCAAGGAGGACTTAAATGCCTCCCCCGCTGAATTAGTTTTTGCGCAACCGCTCAGGCTGCCCGGTGAGTTCCTACCATCCCATACGGCGCCGGAGCGCCCCCCGGCGCGTGGACCACTGATCGGCACGGGAGCGGACATGCTTCCGGGCCCCGCTCATCACACTTTCTCACGCGTTTTTGTTCCCAAAGCTCTGAAAAATGCCGAGTTTGTTTTTGTCAGGCACGAGGCTCAGCGACACAGCCTTCGCCCACCATATGACGGTCCATTTAAGGGCCTTTTCCACGGGCCCCACTTTCCCCAGCACCGCACCAGGGCCCCGGTGTTTGTGCATTTTCCATGAGCCCCAGCACCGGTTAGCAGGCGCGATTTTCGTACCTGATCGAGGGCAGGGTCCCTCACGGCCCCGGCTCGGCCGGCCCGGGGCTGTGATGTGACGTCAACAGACTGGTCGCCGCTGATTGGTCAGGTCGTAACGTCACGATAATAGCGACGGTCTTCCCCGTCTTCTGATAACGGCCATTTGCAATATTGTCATGGACTAAGTCAGTCACGGAGTGAATATGATATTAATACAGACAGCGTTGTAGGTTTTGCGGCACTCTACACCGTGGTCCAATGAAGAGGTGCGGAGTTTTCTCTGCTTTGTGGCAGATCCACAGTGAGGAGTGACCCGGACCTATGGCTGCACAGAAACCGGAGTATGGATGGAGTAGACGAAAACCATCTATATGGTGAGTGATTTGTAATAATGTGCATCTGCTTGCTTATTTATCCTATTGGTGGTACGGTCACTTTTTTTGAGCCATTACAGTGCTGTTCTGTGCTGGCTAACGTTTTAAAGCTAACGTTTTTAATTTGCTAGCTAGCAAGTACCAACTGGTGAATCGCGCATGTTTTCTCCTAAATATTCGCTTGTGAGAGCAAAATGATGAAATATGTTAATCCTGGTTAAAGTCCTGGTTTGCGTTTTTTATTCCACTTTGGTCCTGGGCATTAAATTGTGTGCTGTTCTGTGATGGCTAACGTTTTTTAGCTAATGTTTTTTGAGGGGTTTTTTGCTAGTGCTAACTGCTGAATCGCGCTGTTTTCTCCTAAATATTCGCTTGTGAGAGCAAAACGATGAAATATGTTAATCCTGGTTAAAGTCCTGGTTTGTGTTTTTGGATAAAAACTTCAGATTTTGACTGAGTGAGTCCATACTCGGTGATTCACAGCATCAGTTAACGTTATTAATTCATTCTGATTGCTGAAGCCACAGTAAAAACAAATGATTTTTAATGTAACGCAGCCCCTGAAAAATCTACCGAAGTGCAGCTACATGAAAACTGTGGTTAAATACAACAACGAAGTACTTTATTGTCACATTCAAATTGTAATCGTTCCTGTTCTGTTTTTCTTTTGAATACTTGGATGAAATATGGTGGGCAATATAAGCTGCGGCTTCAGCCATCACCCATTTCAGATAACCTATGTTGAACTGTATAATCAGAGGAGTTATTGTTAATTTGACCTTGTTAAATTTTTTCCCCTTTGTTATATTATTCTATTTTCTTTTAATCTTTACCTTTAATCAACCCAAAATTACGATTCATTCATTAATTCACATTCCACCACTGGCTTTTAGCAACAAGTGTATTTCCCAAATATGTGTTAAACTTGCTTTAACTAACCACCACCCATTTGTCTTTTGTGTAGGCAAGAGGGAAACTGTCACCCCAACTGGACCTTGCCTCACTATTTACAGAGATGCAGGCTGAAGATCTGCTGGACCAGGACCAGGGGCCAATCCGGTTGCTTCTCAGTGAGGGAGCTTGGCAGCCGTGTGTGACCCATTCAAATTTTATTCTTTTTTACAGTTTGAATTTTGCACATTCTGAATAATCTGGAATTTGCTGCTGATTGTAATAAAGAATTTAGTGACTTAAGTGTTTGCATCATGATTTTCCATTTTGTCTGTTAAGATACCGTTGGGAAAAGAGTCAACTGTACAAAGGATTTATCTGTGACCTTGAAAATAATGGCTCATTTTTAAGAAAAAAGTAACCAACACAATAATTTTATTAACTGAACACTGTATTGTTGGATGTATACGGAGGAATTCTGGGTCATATTAGCATCTGCTCTTCATCATAATGGGTTTTGGGCAGGGGTGTCTAATCATGTGCCATGGAGGGCAAAGACCCTGCAGGCTTTACCTCCAACCAGTGTCTTCAACAGCAGATTCCACTGAACTTCTTCCACTGACTGATCAGTGACAACACCTGCTGAAGCGACTGGGTAGAAGAGAGAACCTGCAGGGTCTTGACCCCCCATGACAACTGATTGGAAGCCCCCGGATTAGGTTTAATGGGATTTAACATTTAACACAAACTGCTTTATGGTTCATAATATTATATAATACAATATGGCTCATAATTTTGATGAGACTTACACCCAACCAAAAGTGATTTCTCAAAATGCTGGATTGTTCTTAGCTTTGCCAATCTTTCAGTGTTTAATTTGTGCCACATGGTGGTAACCTTCAGATATATAAAAAAGAGACATCTGCCAAAAATTCACAGGTTTATTGTCAGTGCAATTCCCAGTGCAATACTACATGAATGCATGTATAGTACATTGTTGATGCAGAGAATATACATTTCTACAGTACATGTATCGAGGAAATCAATTATTTTCCATGTGACCTTAAGACTGCATTATTTTAATTGCCTTTTTGTAATTAAAGTTTTTATTGACTTTATACAAGATGGTACTACACATACTGATCTTCCAAGTATCACATCAGTCTCCAAAAAGGATAAATAGGGTGAAAAAAATATATATGTTTACATATACTGGATTACAAAGCAAGGATATCAGTGAGGGAAGGCAATAACCCCCCCCCAGAAAAAAAAAAAACAGAGAAAGACAGGCCTTCATTAACATTACCTATTTTTAACTATTTTACATATTTGCCTTTAATCCTAGATCAAGTTTGTTTTGGCCTATAATACATCATAACTATAAAATATATCTTATATGTAACTCAGTACTGTTTACTTTTTGAATAGATATTTTGTGGCTAATATAGTTATTAAACTGGCGATCAAGTTGTGTCAGCTGATCAATTTTTTCTATGACCACACCTCAGACTGCTGCAGAAGCAGGTACAGTCTCTCCATGATTTTCACACAGAGCAGAGTAATTTGTTGTACAGGAAATGAACGTTTCTACAGAAATTCTTAAGCTTGGTGAAGCTGTGCAGTCATTAGTGCCAGGCTGATGACAATGAGAGGCGTTGCTGAGCCAGAACGACCATTTGAAGAGGTAATTTCTCAACAACAGAGCCATCTGAAACACACACACACAGCATACATATTTTAGTACCTAACTTGCAGACATTACAGTGTAGCACGACGTACTTACAGCAAACTAGCATTAGCAACCATTATCTTACCTAGTTTGTATCCTCATGTCTTCGGCTCTCCCAGAAGCTGCAGAACTATTCCAGAGTGTTTAGTCTCGCTGCCCGTACCCTTATCTGGCGGTGCTTTTTGGTATTTACGGCGAAAAAAGCCACAAACCGAGGAGTCGCCTTGTAGAGCAGCCATGTTATGTTTGTTTGGGTCGCGCGCTTCACGTCACGAGAGTGAAGCGTCGCCTTGCTGTTAAGAAATCCCACCCAGCCGCGGCCGGGCTGCAGTACTGTTGAAAAACAATCGAGGGACCATGGAGCCGCGCCGACCCGAGTCGTGTTCTCAGGCCGAGGCTGACCGGGGCCCATGGAAAAGTGCCTTTAGAGTGCTGGAGACCGGGGAGAATCATTTTGTGCTGGATTTGGGAGGCAGAAAAGAAACAATTAGCACTGACAGACTAAAACCTGCCTTTGTGTTGAGTGATGAGTCTGTACAGCTGGCGAGAGCACCTCGACGAGGCAGACCCCCCAGGGAACGCGCCCTAGAGCCCCCGCAGGGATCAAATAACCATTCTCTCCCTCAATTAACAGATTCGCTGCAGGACGGCGCCACACAGACTGTGAAACCTGTTTACAGCAGGTTTGGAAGGCGGTTGAAACCTAGACTACGTGCAGACTGATGTGTAATGTGTCAAAGTGCTTAGGCTGCGCTGTCGATGCTGTTACGATGGTGTGAAATATGCTGTATTGCCTTTTCTGATTCTGTCATGGTGGTGTGACATAGGCTACATTGCCCATTCTTTGGCGTTTGGGGGTGGGTGGGTTATGTAGCTCACATATTTGTAACTGCATATGTTTAAGCACAAGAAGGATGTTTAAAGCTTACATGTGTGGATTGACCTCACGCCTCAGATGGACAATGCGTCTGGACCCCCTATGGACATGGAAGGAGGACAGAAGACCGGGGGCGAGATCCTGAAAGGACTTCCTGACCTCCTGGGGTCAGACAGGACGGCTGAAGGAAGAGATGTATTGTGAATAGGGGGATTTGACTTGATGGTGTGATTGTGACTTTGATGTACCTGGTATAAATGTGGGGGTTTACTGCAGCTCACTCTCTTGTTCCTGTTAGAGAGAGCGAGCTGGGGATGTGAAGTTGTAATAAATCTGAATTGAGAAATAATTCAGCCTCTTCATTTCACGCCCCCTACAGTAGTGACATTTATTGACATTGATTTTATTGAATGAAATGAATTTTTATTTATTTATTTACTTACTTCTTTTACCTTTTATTTTATTGTTTCTATTGACTATGGTTCTATATTGTTTTTGTGTTAGTGTCCTGTTTCTTGCTCTTATGTTTTCATGTGCGTTCTTGCTGTACAGCACTTTGTGTAGCAAGTGTCACTTTTTAAAGTGCTTTATAAATAAAGTTGATTGATTTTCCAAACTGTGTGCCATACCAGATAACATTGTAAAAAATCGTGTTTTGGGGATTTCCACAGCAGATACAAAGCAACAGCATGGGGGGGGAGACAGCATGATGGTGTAGTGGTTACCACTACTGCCTCACGTAAGAAGATCGTGGGTTCAAATCCACCAGCCAGCAGGGCCTATCTGCGTGGGCTTTGCATGCTCTCCCCATGCTTGTGTGGGTTCACTCCAAGTTCTCCAGTTTTCTCCCACATTCCAAAAACATGCAAGTTAGGTTAACTGGAGACTCTAAAGTGGTCCTGTGTGTGAATGGTGAAGGGATTGGCGCTGCACTGTGGTTGCCTTATCCAGGTGGATGCCCTTGAATTTCCCTCTGGGATTAATAAAGTATACAAATACAAAAAGCAGCAGAAATCATGAACGTAACCCCAACCCTCTGCAAGGCAAATTTTTGCTTGTTGCTCTCAACTCTGGCGGTTGTAGTCACGTGAGTAGAGCGAAATTTTGTTTCGCATTTAATATGAAAGCACTATAAGGTTGGCTTTATGCTTTGCTTGTCTGTGATGTGCTTCAGACAAGGCAGACATGCACATGGATGTATATACTGCATATGCTTGATTTGTATCCACCGTTCAACCAAGCATTTGAAGCATGTGCATAGCCATTATCTACAGTTTCACCCCAGCCCGGTAGGTTCTGTAAATGTGCTGACACACCAATGTGTTCACTGGCTAAATAAGAGAAGAAAAGCAAGAGCCACGCCTATTTTAACAATGACAGTGGCAACTGTGTGAAGGTGAGAAGAGGAGCTCCTGTGATTACTGCTTTTTGCTGAATAAGAAGCTAAAAAAGAAAGAAGAGAAAGCATAGTGCTCAAGTATAAGTATTCATCTTCTTTGTCTTTGTATACTGTGTCGCTAGCACCACCTTGTGAGAGGGAGGTTGGATCTTTCCGCATCCGTATTTGCTGCACACAGTAAGTGCCATGTACCTGGAACTCTTCTACTGGATACCTTTAAATCAAATTTATCAATAAATTTCCCTTAGGGCAGCTCGGTGGCGTATAGGTTAGCGCTGTAGTCTCATAACAAGTGTCTGGGCTCGAACCTAAACAAGGCCCTTGTGCATGGAGTTTGCATGCTGCCTGTGTTTGTGTGGCTGCTTTCCAGTTTCCTCATGGAGTCCAAAGACATGCATGTTACAGTCCCCTGTGGTTTATAACATACTTGCAAGCTGCAGGAGAAATGAACACATGAATGGCAAAGTTCTCTTTTTCTCTCACCGCAGAGTTACTTATCTTTTATTGTTGCTGTCTTGTTTCTGTACATTGACTCTTACTTTTAGCATTCTAAAGCGAGTCCTTCTTTTATGTGCCAAAGAGCAGTAGCTTGAATTAAGCAAGGTTTTACTTTCCTTCTATACTAATGACAGGAAATGTAAAACTAAATAAATTTACTCATTTATTAGAGTATACATGTGAATATTGGCAAAACCAGATGTTAGCATTATTACAATCACCAGCTTGAGGACAGCCTTCTTTTCATTTTCTGCTACACCACTGGTGTTTAATTAAAAAGTCATTGAGATCTGTGAAATGCCACGCTGTAATGGACATTTTCGACTGAATTCACATTTCAGAAGCGATGCTTTTCATGTGCTGCTCAATAAACTGTCAGAAAAAGAGAAATGTAAGCAAAATCATTTAATGGGAGAAGACTACAAAGAGTTTCATATTAGCTTGTATTCACGTGTAAAATGATGTTTCAATGCAGTGTCATCAACAAGAGATAATCGTAGTTCATAAATCAACTTTTTCTGATGTGATTATTTAATCAGTTCTTGCTTAACGTTTATTTTTCAACATAACTCCCAATGCTCTCACTTCAAACACAAAATCTTCTGTTAATCATAATAAAGATATGACTTATCTAGAATAAGTAGCACTAATACAAACATGAAACTAATTGGGGCAAAATGAGTTTGTTAAGTGTCTTTGTAATTAGAAATTGATGAAATAAATGTTTAAACAGACAAAGGTACCACTTAACATTCTTATATTCTTGATCTGTTCTCTATAAAGTAAAAATCCTTCTTGCCTCTGACAAAAGCACTTGTCACAACCCTCTACACCTCACTAAACAGTAAAATCTTGCTATAATATTTGTTTTTTCCCATTACAAGAATATATATGAGATATGAGATCGGTATCATCCTTCAAAGGCTCCATGAATCATTAATTCCATAGGACCAAACTGATACTCGCACACACAGCTCTTTCTGTAAAATTCTTATATTTTCCATTCTCAGTAGCTTGTCTTCTCCCAAAGTGTCCAGAAAATGAAACAGGATTAGCACTAAGGTTATTTTGTAGGCATGTGCTTTTACAAGCCTTAAATTAAATGCCAGGAGGGACATTTAGAGATTGTTCCTGGATGCTTTCCTGCATGCTATTTATAGTTGGCAAAATTGTGCTAATATTTACTCTGCAGACAGTGACAGTTGGTGTGTGGTTGGTATGATGCTGTGCAAAAGAGCTGAGCCAGATAAGCACACTTTTTTACTTGCCACATGGCACAATAATAGCTAAAATAACTTTGTATTGTAGCCAGCAATTTTCAAAAAAAAAAAAAAAATGGTGCTCATGTGTGCTACATATTCTTTCTACCTGGTAGATGTGTAAAGCTTAGGAGTGTCGTACAATATAACTTTCACCAGAATGGAGAAGGTTACCAACTAACTAAACAAACACCCTATATTACTTCCTGTTCAATATGTGGATGTCATTTATTTACACGTTATTGGCTACATTCACGTCTTGAGTGCTGCTTCAGCTCATACAAGCACTGAGGCACCACTGAGGACATTGCAATAAAGAGGAATAGTGTGGCTGTTCTCCCAGTTTTAGTATCCACAAATCCATGAAAAAGAAGCAAAAGATAAAAGTTTAAAGTAATCTTGTATAGTTTAATGATATTTATAAATGAGTCAGTGTTTTCTGATGGGTCAAGGTACATCTCAATCTGAGGATGTAGACTAGTGTGCTGTAGTTCTTCAGGGCCTACATGGGGGGGGGGGGTCCCTTTGGCTGCACAAAGAGAAGCCCTCAGCTGTGATGTTATTGAAGCTGCAGTAGGCAGAAGAATTGTATTTAAAATTTAAAATAAATCAATTATCATTGTCTAGCAAGTTAGCAAGTTGTAATGCAATTGGTCTGACAGGACAACTACACCACAGAATCTCATTTGTGTTCTCTTCAGCCTGCAGAAAGTTTCACACCCGAGATGGATTCTTTGACAAATCAAAGGTCTTGTCAGTCAGAATCAGAATGAGATTTATTGCCATTGTTCATGTAGTACACAAACTAGGAATTTGTCTCGGTGCAATGCTGCAACATTAAACATGGAGTAGCACTAAAGATAAAAATAAAAAACTATGCATGCAATAAAAGGTAGAATATGAATGAGTAATACTAATCTATGCAATTATTAAATATATTAACAAGCAGCAGATATTGTGGAGTTCCACATAGTGCAGTCGGTAGTGCAAAAAGAAAACACCGATAATTGTCATGAGTCCGGTTGAGCTGCTGTACGTGATGCACGAGAGTCTAATAAGTCACTTAGTGTTCAGCAGTCTGATGGCAGAGGGGAAGAAGCTGTTCATGTAGCGGGAGGTTTTAGTCTGAATGGACCGAAGTCTTCTGCCTGAGGGGAGGGGGGCAAACAGTGCGTGTCCAGGGTGTGAAGGGTCGGCTATGATCCGACCTGCACGCCTCCGGGTCCTGGAGATGTACAGGTCCTGGAGGGATGGGAGCTTGCAGCCAATCACCTTCTCAGCAGCGCGCACAACGCGCTGCAGTCTTAGTCTGTCCCTGGCGGTGGCTCCTGCGTACCACACGGTGATGGAGGTGGTGAGATGGACTCGATGATGGCCGTGTAGAACTGCACCAACATCTTGGTGGGTAGCTTGAGCTTCCTCAGCTGCCGCAGGAAGAACATCACACCACTACTAAACCCACAGAGGGTTTAGTAGTGGTGGGAGAAATAATTGTTTTTCTGATGTATCACAATGCAGATGTAAACAATTCTGACTCAGTGCACAAGTGTCAAGATTCTGATTCTTAAATATTGATTAATAATGTAATTAAAAGTGGAACTCTTAAAACAGCCCAGACGATCTTTAGTGTGGCACACAACAGCGGCACAGACTCGTCATTTTATTTAAGTTTGATTGTTCAAATCAGTTTGCTGGAGCATCATGGTCATACTCTATCCAAGTAGGTGGGTCACCCAACCTGCACAGCAACAGCTGGACCAAAACATGGAAAGATCGAAAACAGCGGGTAGGAATGCTTCTATTTTTCATTAGAAGTCTAATATTTATATGCTAGGAGAAAAAGTTTTATCAAGATACACTGAGAATCAATTAAGAATTGAATTGAAGCCCCCTGAATTGATTCTGGCTTGAATTGTGAGGTGTCTAAAGGTTCCAACCCCTACTGGCTGCTCTACAAAAACTGACATGCATACAAATGAGGAGCAACTTAGGACAGGAAAGTAGCGGGAGCTGCAGGAGGCAGGCACTTTTTTTCTTTTTTAAATTTCAAGCATTTTTTCTGGTTTCTCCATTTCTGCCTACTTTACTGTAGTGATCAGTAAGTAGGGTTACAGATGTTAAGTGTTTAAAGTAAACCCTCACCTTTTTCAGTGTTGCAGTCAAGACCACACCAAGACTAGAAAGTACCAAGACCAAGAAGAGACCACAACTTTTAGGGGGTGAGAACAAGTCGACATCAAGAGGTACATACACAGTGGTCTTGGGCTTGACTTGGGCTTGACCCTTTAATGTCTTGATTTCGGTACACTTTTGTCTCAGTATGGTCTTGGTGTGATGTTAACTACAACTTTACACTTCCTACCCACCCTAACCTAAACCAAAATGTGCACGGAATGTCTAAAGTGAGCCAGTGAAAGTGAAATTTATTAGTCATTTAAGTGAAAAAGGGAGCAATGACAGACTGGGAATCTCTGTTTATACTGTTGCCCTTACGACCCAGACCCCCAGACTGCATTTCGAAGATGAACTAATGGAACTGAAACTCTGGTCTCCCACATGGGAAACCACTGTTAAGATGCTGATTAAATGTCATGATTGTTGCACGTGTGTGGCTACGTTGATCTTGGAGGGGCTACATTGAGGCCTGGTGCACACAACGTTTTCATTTAGACCCAGAGAGAAACATCTGCGTGCACACAACACGTTACAGAAGCAACCACACGTGCACACAGATCCAATGAAGGTGTGAAAACTGCTGTTGTAACTAATGGATGACAAGTAGAAGTTTTACTAGGGACTTTGGATTTTAACTATAAACGCCAGATTCCATCTGCAAGAAATATTTATAGTCATTTTTTAAGCTGAAAGAATAAGGGAATAATAAATAAATAGCGCATTGAGATGACTTTTGTTGTGATTAGGCTCTATACAAAAAAGTTGAATTTAATTAAATAAATAAATTGGCTAAATAAATAAATAACCTGTATAACTGCAGACAATAAAACATCTAATTTACTGACAGCTGGTCTGAATATTTGAAAAGGAGTCTTCAGTCATAATGTTTACAAAAGCATTACAAGTAAGAAAAAAATAGTGATATGATGAGATGTGGGCTGCAACAGACATCACATCATTTGTGCAGCAGTGCAAAAGTGGATTTGAAACATCGGCAGCTCCACGGTGATTTGTGACCCGTGCTGGCAAAATGAGTCGGAATGCGCACCGCATCATTACAAGTGGCAGGCACGAGAAGTCATAAATCATGACTCTTTCTCTGTTTGCTAGCAGCAAGTCCCGGGAAAACCCCCATGAATGCCTGGTATCATTGGAAAGCTTAGAAAACGTACTTTCTAAAAATATGTTTTTGCAGAAGACAGAACTCCCGACCGATCGAATGCGAGTTTTATAACTAGCCAAAATATAAACAAACCGTCTTTTTACGGGTCAGTTTTTCCACACTTCCTACAAATTAAATATCATTTTGAAGGTCTTTTAATACAGAATATGAAAAAACCATTACCTCAGTTCTGATAATTTCCTCAAAGTGACTCACTTTGCCAGCATGGGTCACATTTGTTCATCATTCAACAAAGGTAGGCAGTGTTTCCTCTGGCTTAAAGACCTTGGTGCGGTGGCAACATATTTTTCAGGGGGGGGTGCAGTAAACACATGGCATTATTGTTACCGGAATATGTTAATGTTATACTATTTATTTCTTTTTTTTAATTTTGCACAGTAACTTTGCATATGGAACTTACCATATGAAGTATTGTACAACTGAGGCTTGAATATTGGAATATTGGGCCAGCTGGGGTCCCACCAAGACGTCCAGTGTTTAGACTTTTTAGTGGTGTCATCTTTCTCTCCTTCCTCTGCTCTCACCTCTTCTGGACCCTCTGCCTGAACACTTTCCTCATCTTGGCTCCTCTCTTCTGTCTCATCTTGCCCTCTCTGAGCTCTGTCTAATTCAGATTCTCTCTCTGTCCATTGTGGTATACAAACAGGTTGGAAAATATCAAGTGTCTTGTTTTGTCCTGCAGGATTTTTTTGTCATGGTTTACATAAATGACAAAAATATGTGTATTTTTTTGTATTTTCATTCTAGTGTTTTTTTTCCCCATTGAGAGAGTAGGGAAGGGGAAAAAAAACATTCATAATAGTAATTTACTCATGCATACTTAAATTATATGATCAGGTGGGTATAGTAACCAGAAATTCTACTCATGTAAAAGCAGTGCTTTGAAATTAATAATTTAAAGTAGACAACCCAAAATTTCTAGTCGAGTTAGGGATACAAAGAGCACCCACTTAAAAACTTGAGAATGACTTCAGTCTTGAAGGTTTAAGGTTTTTCTCAAAAATTTATAACAATTTTCTTATAGTTTTCTGCCATGAACCGAGCCGGTATGTCCTTCAGGCTCAGTTCTGACCTTCTGTGTCTTAGGGTTATCTGTGTATTTGTGTATTGTGTTATCTTTTGAGTTTCTTGTTGTTTGTTTGTTCCCTAGTTATTTTTCCCTACCTATAGCCACTGGGTTCTGGCCGGCAGCTGTGAGGCAGCCTCCTTTGGCCTACACTCGTGTGGGCGCTGTCTGACACTTGCCGGTCTGACCACGCCCCCTCTCTCATGACTGCCAGCTGGTTCCACTCCCAGTAATTGCCTTTCCCGTGCTTCGCCCAGGTGCACCCAATCTTCCTTCCTAGCAATGCTTGTACTTTAGCAGCTCTTTGCCAGCCAAGCATTGCTGGATTATTGAATTGTCATATGCTTCTGTTGTGCCACCGTACACTGTGGTCTGCCCGCTTCTCGTAAGCCAGTAAGTGTACCCTGTCGTCTTTTTGCTCGTGCCACTGTACACTGTGGTCTGTCTGCTGCACGTCCCGCCGTGTAAGCCCCTAAGTGTATCCTGTTGCTGTTTCTTGTATGTCTGTACCTTTTGGGAACTGTTACTCTTTCTTTAATAAATGTGTTGCGGTGTAACCCTGCACTTAAATCCGTCTTCCTTCTACTCCTCTGTGCGCTGCATAAAAGCGCACAGGGAGAATCATGACAGATTTCTACATTTCTCTGTCAATTTCTGTAAATTTGAAACCATTTTCTTCAAATTTCTAATTTTCTCTTGTAAAATTGACTTTTCTTGGACATTTGAGACTTTATTATAAATTTGTGGATTATTTTATGGCTAATTTTTGTATGTTTTTTAAAAATAAAATTACTGTTTTTTTAAATAAATTTGAAACAGACTGTGGTAATTATTTTTTACTTTTTCCTTATAACAATTTAAATTTTTAACCATAATTTTGCAGAGCCAGAACCGAGCAATAATTTAACTCTGATTTCAAAGAAAAAATATTAATGAAATTAATTAACTTAAATGACCAAAGAGGCAGTTATTTCTTTTATAATATTACTATATATTTACAGGATTTCTTTTAGAAATCTCGTCACACCCAGACAGCAGGAAAAACCTCCCTTATTTTGAAATCCAAATGTTGGCATGTTTAGTTTGTCTGAAGGCTGCTGACCGATTAGTCATTGACTTCGTAAATTTCGGTCATCTTTATTTGCCAGGTACATAATAATGAGCACAAATTAGTTAATATTAACTAAGGTAAAGGTTAAAAACATCTTTTCATTCTTGACTGAAATAAGAAAAACAAAAAAAACAATTAAACAAAATTAACCAACTTGAGCTCTTAACCACACCTGTTAGCTAAGCAACTCTTCCACTATTATTGCTCCCATTACCAGCGGGTTAAAACCATGACAAATGCCTCCATTGCTTACATACCTCTTCCGATTTTTTTCCACGTTTAAAGTACGTTAATAAGCTCGTGTTTCTCTCGGACAGTCATGCTAGTAGCGAGACACTCTGCCTGGCTGGTGACTAGAACACGCAGGCGGGGCGCTTCTCTCTGCGCAGATGATGGCCACACACGTTGTTCATGTGCGCGCTTGCGGCTCGTCAGTCCTTCATAAAATTTTCTTAAATTTACAGTATATGTCCTGATAGATCAGCGGAAATTTTTCTGGCGTGGCGGGACACCACCGGGAAATGTTACCAGAGGAAACCCTGGTCGGCATTCCCCTTGGTTATAACAGTGTAAATCTGCTGTCCCCTCAAAATAACTCAACACCCAGCCATTAATGTCTAAACCGCTGGCAACAAAAATGAGTGCACCCCTAAGTGAAAATCTCCAAATTGTGCCCAAAGTGTCAATATTTTGTGTGGCCACCATTATTTTCCAGCACTGCCTTAACTCTCTTGGGCATGGAGTTTACTAGAGCTTCACAGGTTGCCAATAGAATCCTCTTCCACTCCTCCATGATGACATCATGGAGCCGGTGGATGTTAGAGACCTTGCGCTCCTCCACCTTCTGTTTGAGGATGCCCCACAGATGCCCAATAGGGTTTAGGTCTGGAGACGTGCTTGGCCAGTCAATCACCTTTACCTTCAGTCTCTTTAGCAAGGCAGTGGTCGTCTTGGAGGTGTGCTCAGGGTCGTTATCACGTTGGAATACTGCCCTGCAGCCCAGTTTCCGAAGGAAGGGGATCATGCTCTGCTTCAGTATGTCGCAGTACATGTTGGCATTCATGGTTCCCTCAATGAACTGTCGCTCCCCAGTGCCGGCAGCACTCATGCAGCCCCAAACCGTGACACTCCCACCACCATGCTTGACTGTAGGCAAGACACACTTGTCTTTGTACTCCTCACCTGGTTGCCGCCACACACGCTTGACACATCTGAACCAAATAAGTTTATCTTGGTCTCATCAGACCACAGGACATGGTTCCAGTAATCCATGTCCTTAGTCTGCTTGGCTTCAGCAAACTGTGGGCTTTCTTGTGCATCATCTTTAAAACGGGCTTCCTTCTGGGACGACAGCCATGCAGACCAACTTGATGCAGTGTGCGGCATATGGTCTGAGCACTGACAGGCTCACCCCCCCACCCCTTCACCCTCTGCAGCAATGCTGGCAGCACTCAAACGTCTATTTTCAAAAGACAACCTCTGGATATGACGCTGAGCATGTGCACTCAACTTCTTTGGTCGACCACGGCAAGGCCTGTTCTGAGCGGAACCTGTCCTGTTAAACCTCTGTATGGTCTTGGCCACCGTGCTGCAGCTCAGTTTCAGGGTGTTGGCAATCTTCTTATAGTCTAGGCCATCTTTATGTAGAGCAACAATTCTTTTTTTCAGATCCCCAGAAAGTTCTTTGCCATGAGGTGCCATGTTGAACTTCCAGTGACGAGTATGAGAGAGTGAGACAGCGAGAACACCAAATTTAACACACCTGTTCCCCATTCACACCTGAGACCTTGTAACACTAACGAGTCACATGACACTGGGGAAGGAAAATGGCTAATTGGGCACAATTTGGACATTTTCACTTTTGTTGCCAGGGGTTTAGACATCAATGGCTGTGTGTTGAGTCATTTTGAGGGGCCAGCAAATTTATACTGTTATGCAAGCTGTGCACTGACTACTTTACGTTGTATCAAAGTGTCATATCTTCAGTGTTGTCCCATGAAAAGATATAATAAAATAGTTAAAAAAAAAAGTGAGGGGTGTACTCCCTCTTGAGAGATACTGTAACTTAAGCAAACAAATACTCAGCACAGTTCAGCTGACATCAATGTCAGGTGACGCTCATATAAAGATCAGCATTTGTGGAGGACCTGCGACCTAGGGTGTCCTGGTGCCAGGCGCACATAGGGACACCCTTATGCTTGAACATGGTGTTTGTTATGGACAAACTGTGGTTAGCACAGAAGTCCAATAACTGAACATCACTCGGGTTCAGATCGGGCAGGCCGTTCCTCCCAATCACCCACTTCCAGGTTTCACTGTCATTGCCCACGTGCACATTGAAGTCCCCCAGTAGGACAATGGAGCCTCCAAGAGGAGCACCCTCCAGCACCCCAGTCAGAGACTCCAAAAAGGGTGGGTACTCTGAAACATCATTTGGTGCATAGGCACAAATGATGGTCAGGACCTGTTTCCCAACTTGGAGGCACAGGGAAACAACCCTTTCGTCTACCAGGAAAAACTCCAATACAGAGGCAGCAAGGTAGGGGGATACAAGAATACCCACCCCTGCTCGTTGCTTCTCGCCTGGGGCAACTCCAGAGAAGGCCAAGTTCCAGCCCCTCTCCAGGAGAGTGGTTCTGGAACTGGAGCTGTGCGTTGAGGTGAGGCCGATTATATCTAGCCAGTATCTCTCAACCTCATACACCAGCTCGGGCTCCTTCCCCACCGGAGAGGTGACATTCCACGTCCCAAAAGCCAGTTTAGGAAGCCTGGGATCAGACTGCCAAGGTCTCCGCCTTTGACCACCACCTGATCCACATAGCACTGGAACCCCATGATCCCTCCTGCAAGTGGTGAGCCCACTGGAGGGTGGACCCATGTAACTCCTTCAGGCTGATCCTGGCCGGGTACTCTTTACCTGTTGAAATATATATTTTATGGCTAATTTAGGTAGGACTGTGAGAGTGAATGGTTGTCTGTCTCTCTGTGTTGGCCCTGCGATGGACTGGCGATCTGTCCAGGGTGTACCCTGCCTCTCGCCCAAAGATGCTGTGATAGGCTCCAGCCCCCTCGCGACCCGAAAAGGATTAAGCGGAAGAAGATGAATGAATGAATGAATGAATAACCCCATAACTACAACCTGGCGATCAAGTTTTGGCAGCTGAACAGATTTTGCCATGAGACTCAGTGCTGCTGGAGCAGGTACATCCCATGATGTCTCAACAATCTGTCCATGATTTTCACACATATCAGAGCAATTTGTTGCACAGGAAGCTAAACGTTTCTATAGACATTCTTAAGTTCTATAACCACTGACCATTTGTGAAGCTGGGGTGACATCAGTGACAGGCTGTATTAAACGCCAGACCGACGGTTTGAAGCGGTAATTTTCACACAAGAGAACCATCTGAAACAAACACACAGCATACATATTTTAGTACCTAATAGCGATAACTTGCAGACATTACAATGTAGTACGGCGGACTGAAAGCAAACTAGTATAAGCAATCATTAGCTTACCGTCATACGTGATCTAGTTCGTATCCTCACGTCTTCGGTTCTGTGGCTTCCTAATCGCTCCAGTATTTTTCCAGAGTCTTTCGTCTTGCTGCCTGTACCCTTGTCTGGCTCTCATTTTTTGCTTTTACTCTGACAAAAGCCAGAGACCAAGCAGACACTGAGCAGTCACCTAGTAAGCCGCCATCTTGTGTTTTTGGTTGTGTCGCGTGTTTTACGTCTCGGGAGTGTGGTGCTGCCTTGTTGTAAAAAAAAAAAAAAAATCACACCCACCACAAGCGGGACTCTGCCGTAGTGGAAACAAAACCATGCCGAACCATGTAAAGCCATGTAGAGGCATGTAGGGCTGACTGGGTACTAGTGGAAAAGGGGCTTAATTGACAGTAAGCTATTATCTCTTACCACTTTCAAGTTACAAACTTTGGAATGTCTGATATCGAAACTGAATATTTTCTTCAAAAAAACTTTGACCACCAGAGGGGGGAGGCTGATGGGCATGCCGGTGCGCCACAGAATTTTAAGAGGTTAATAATGAACACCTTCAATTAAAAACTGCATTTTGTGTTACCTTTGACTAATATTTAAATTTGTTTGATAATCTGAAACATTTAAGTGTGACAAACACAAAAAATGAGAAATCAGTAAGGGTGGCAAACACTTTTTAACATCACCCCCCCCACACACACACACACACACACACATTTACATCTCAGACATTTGATTAGTTTTGAGTTGTTTGTGGGTTTGTTTGCAGGTGATGGGTGTGGTTTGGTGGGTGGTCTTGTGTCTTTGCAGTGTTATTTTTCTACCACTAGGCTGTGCTATTGCACAAATGTGTCTTTTGCCAGTACGATTACTGGTTGCCTTGGAAACAACAGCCGTTTTTCTTTTTTTTTTTTGCTGTCTGAAATAACATTTTCTTGGTCTGTGGAATAAAGATTTTTTCGTGAAATTTTCAGTCAGAGTCTGTCTACTCTCTGCCTGCTACACACATGTACGTATATATATAATCGCCCAAAAATGTGACAGCCAAAAAAAAAAAATCTCATTCAGAAATTTACTGTTCTTAATTTTCTGCTCCGTACATAATCATTCTCCAGGATTTATTGGTTCACTTCCATTGTGGGAATCAAACAGCGCTGATGTGGTGTCAAAAAATAAATGACATTTAACAGGATTTTGTTATTTTAATGGTGTAACAGTCAAAATATAGTCACCCGTTATTTTATTTATATGATGATACACTAAACAGTTTTTTTTTATTCCATCCACATTCACATTTTAAATGCGGACTTAGTTTTGGAGTCTACAGCATTATTTTATTATGTTTTTAGATGAATGAATGAATGAACAGGGAAAAGGGGTATGCAGAAGTAACTACATAGGAATATCAAACGAAACTAAATACTGAAAGTATGCCCAAGGGAGATGTGTTCACTCCAGAAGCAGGACCAGGATGACATGAAGCCTCCACAAACGCTGATCTTTATATGAGCATTGCCTGTCGTTGATGTCAGCTAAACTGCGCTGAGTATTTCTCTGATTTTTCAAAATGTCTGTAAAAGTCGGTCCAAACGCTATAGTGTGAACCCAGCTTTAACATTGGCTGACTTAGACAAACTCTGCATAACTTGGCCCAACGCTCAGGAACTTTTACAAACTGACCACAACTATCACCAACATATATTTCCAAATGTTGGTAAATTTTCAGCAGGCTGAAAATTTTCAAAGTACACAACTTTCGCTAGCATTTGCCAACACCAGCAATCATTAACTTTTGCCAGCAGAGCCAGACGTTTGCCAAAACGCCAGTAAAAGTTGGTCCAAATGTTGTAGTGTGAATCCACCTTTACAGATACAGTTAAGAGCATTTTTTTAACCTAATCCTAACTATACATACACTACCGTTCAAAAGTTTGGGGTCACTTAGAAATTTCCTTATTTTTGAAAGAAAAGCACTTTTTTTCAATGAAGATAACTTTAAACTAATCAGAAATACACTCTATACATTGCTAATGTGGTAAATGACTATTCTAGCTGCAAATGTCTGGTTTTTGGTGCAATATCTACATATGTGTATAGAGGCCCATTTCCAGCAACTATCACTCCAGTGTTCTAATGGTACAATGTGTTTGCTCATTGTGTCAGAAGGCTAATGGATGATTAGAAAACCCTTGTGCAATCATGTTAGGTCTGCAATGCTGTAATTGCTGCAAATGGAAGATTCTTTGACAAAAGCAAAGTTTGAAGGAAAACATTATTATTTCAAATACAAATCATTATTTCTAACCTTGTCAATGTCTTGACTATATTTTCTATTCATTTTACAACTCATGGTGGTAAATAAGTGTGACTTTTTCATGGAAAACACAAAATAATTGTCTGGGTGACCCCAAACTTTTGAACGGTAGTGTACATCGGGCTTAAAGTTTAAGATAAGCTCAGCCTTTATTAGTCCCACAATGGGGAAATAATCACGGAGCCTGTATTTCTGTGAAATACAAAAATGTAAAGCCAACTTTACTGTCATTCAGTCCATACAGCCAATCATGTACAGTAGAACGACATTACGTTTTCTACAATGTTAATCACATCTAGAATCAAAGGGGTCGCTGCCATGCAAGGCACAGCCACAAATTTCCCCCCTCTGTTCCATTATTACTAAGCACCAAGCTGGATAGCAGGAAGTTCTGCTTTTATATGGTCTTTGATATGACCCGGCCGGGATTTGAACCCAGGCCTCCCGGGTGTGGGGCGGATGCTCTACCAACTAGGCCACTCTGGTGCCATATGCCATTACCAGTTATATCAGTTGAAAACAGTTAGCTCTGGTTTTATTGTAAATGCCATCAGTTTGATTATTTTAATTGCTAAAATTTAAACCAAATCAGAGCCTAAAGATAAAATAAATACTGAGAAAAGTTTCAGTACACATAGGCTCATTTAACAACAACAGAACACCGCAGGAATGACTGTTTATCATCAAGGCTGTTTACAATCTGCAGATTTATAGTTTATCACGAGCTGAAGGGCATTAAATACAGATGTGACTTGCACAGTAAATGGCCATTAAAACTATTCAGAATCAATATACACAGTGACTCAGCATACTACTTGTCTATGCATAACATGTAGGCCCCTGCTGTCTGTTAAATCATTAGTTTTGAGATTTCCGAGTCTGAGGCACGAAGGTGAACTACTGCCCAGTGACCGGATTTAATACTGCATCCTACAGTTATTACAACATCATTTTTTAAAGTTCTGTCTGACACACTGAGGAGCCTCTCTGAAACTTCAAACAAAAATGAAAGACCAACTTGCTCTACAAACACCTGAACTGTGAGAAAACATTAACCTTAGTGGCAAGCGTTTCCATAGTTAAGACAAAGCACAGCAATATTAACAATACCAACACAAGCAGCAGGAATCTCTCCTCATGGCGATTTATTCATAAAGTATAATCGTTCAGCCCTGTGCAAGGATTGTTTTCATTAGCAATTCAAACAGCTCATGATTTTCTCTTTGCTGATACAGATCTCTCCCCTCAGGAGAACTCACTTTACTATCTTCATCACCTATAAATAGCTCCCTAAAAACAAATTAATTCGTGAAATAATAGTTTTAAATTTAACATTTAGTTTTATATTTAAGGCTAAGGCCATGCTTCATAAGAGAAGGAAAGCCAAAATTGCCAAGGCGACCAATCCCTTAATCTCAAACTAAGTGTTAGGAAAACAAAGGCTTGCTTGAGCAATCATTAACTTCTACATCCATTATCACCGCAAAGAAAAAACATGTTGCCTTTGAGAGCTGCTGATCTCATTTGAGACAGCGCATCTCTGCAACCCTTTAATAGATGAGGGCATCCCACAGGAATCCTGTTTAATGCAGTACAGCACTTCAGAGCCTTTCAGCTGAGTGACAGATGCTAGTCCCACCCTGACAAATACCTCAGCTTCTCAGGTGTCACGTTTCTGAGATAACAAGATAAAGGGATAATCGATGTGAGTGTTTATGTTATGGATGTGAATTTATCTCAATTTACACCATACAGTATGGGACATAAATTTAAGTATTTATTTGCCTCTCCTGTAATAGAAAGGCTAAGTCACATCCCCTCTACTTCTGCATATGGGACCTTAAATCGGAAAAAAATCACTGAAATGAATGGCAAGAGTGAAATTATCTTGTGATCCTGATCGAATTTTGCCACAAGTTACACATATGATGTTTGTCAATTTAAAAGATAATTTTCCAAGTAATTAAAGTTGTCAACTGTCATATAATAACAGAGTAATATTTAGTTTTTGTGAAAACATCTCCCATTATCCCACATCACCTAACACAATCATGACAGTTTCTCTCTGAAAACTCACCTCCTGTTTCCTGACCGATGAAAGAAAGATCCAAAGAGGAAAGCAACACAAATGTATTGTTTGGTACAGTGGTGTGAAAAAGTGTTTGCCCCTTCCTGATTTCTTATTTTTTGTATGTTTGTGACACTTAAAGGGCCTATATCATGCAAAATCGACTTTTTTCAGCTTTTAAGCATGTTATAATGTTAATTCCTCACCAAAAACACCCCCAAAGTGGTATTTTGCTCCATTCACGCATCTCTGAGTATTCCTCCTCAACCCTGCTCTCTGAGCTGCTGCTCCGCCCTGTCCCTGATAATGACTGGGTCCCCACCTTCATACGTATGAACGTGGGTGAGCCGCCCACTCCAGGAAGTGCCTGTGCTGCCAGCACCGCCCCCAGGCTAACGCACACACCCACTTTCTCCACGCAGCTGATGGAGCGGTGATTGGCAAAACTCTTTCACTTTAGCATTGACGCTGTAAAGAAGTAGTTCCTCTCGCACCTAATCTGCTCAGTGACAACAACTGTTTGCTTTTTTACGTAAGACAATGTCTTCTAAGTGGCGTAAATGTGTCTTTGGCTGTGAGAGATTTAGGAGTTTGTTCAGCCTTCCTAAAGAAGAGCCTACTCGTCAGAAATGATCAAAATAGACCAGAATGCAGAGGCTAAAATCATAATATTAAACGTGATTAACCATACACTACATAAGAATAATATTATAGGCTAAAATAATAACAGGAGGCGCCACAACATGCTCATCCATCTTTTCTAAAGTTCACTGTAGATGTTGTTTTCATGGGCGGAACCCAGCGACACGCTGCAGCAGCCGGCTCAGGGGTTATGTCATGAAATGGGCGGCAGCCACAAGAAGGAGAGGCAGAGCCTCAGAGATCGAGGCATCTTACTTCCGGGCTCGCGAAAATAACTCATATTTCATAAGAAATTCATTCTCCAGTGTACCAAAAGTAATATACTATCACATACATGCATATAGTTTACTCTGAAAGGCTTAAAATAGCATGATATAGGCCCTTTAAATGTTTCAGATCATCAAACAAATTTAAATATTTGACAAAGATAACTCAAGTAAACACAAAATGCAGTTTTTAAATGAATGTGTTTATTATTAAGGGTTAAAAAAAATCCAAACCTACATGGCCCTGTGTGAAAAAGAGATTCCCCCCCCCCATTAAAACATAAATTAACTGTGGTTTACCACATCTTTGAAAAGCTGAGTTCAATTTCTCCAGCCACACCCAGGCCTGATTACTGCCACACCTGGTCTCAATCAAGAAATCACTTAAATAGGACCTGCCTGACAAAGTCAAGTAGACCAAAAGATCCTCAAAAGCTAGACATCATGCTGCGATCCAAAGAAGTTCAGGAACAAATGAGAACTAATGAGAGTAACTGAGATCTATCAGTCTGGAAAAGGTTATAAAGCCATTTCTAAAGTTTTAGGGACTCCAGCGAACCACAGTGAGAGGCATTATCCACAAATGGTGAAAACATGGAACAATGATGAACTTTCCCAGGAGTGGCCAGCCGACCAAAATTACCACAAGAGCACAGCCACGACTCATCCAAGAGGTCACAAAAGACCCCACAACAACATCCAAAGAACTGCTGGCCTCACTTGCCTCAGTTAAGGGCAGTGTTCCTAATTCCACCATAAGAAAGAAACTGGGCAAAAATGGCCTGCATGGCAGAGTTCCAAGACGAAAACTGCTGTTGAGCAAAAAGAGCATAAAGGCTTGTCTCAGGTTTGCCAGAAAACATCTTGCAGGGTTTCCTCTGGTAACATTTCTCCGTGGCGGCCCGCCTCGCAAGAAGTTGTACCGGCACGCCAAGCCGATATGATTTTATTAATAAAAATATGTGAAGCAATGACTTTCCACAAGCGCGCACACAAACAACGCGCTTGTCCGTCATCTGCGTGGAGCTTAGAAGTGCCCCGCTCACACGAGTTTTCCAGTCAGTCAGCAAACAGTGTCTCGCTAAGTGTGACTGTCCAACAGAAACATGAGTTTATTAAAGTACTTTAAACGTGGAAAAATAATCATAAGAGGTATGTAAGCACTGGCGCTTATGGTTTTAACCAGCTGGAAACAGGAGCCATAATGGAAGAGTCGCTTAGCTAAGAGATGTGGTTAAAATTCAAAAGCAGCCAGCTTCATATGAAGGGAAAGGCAGGGGAGCTGATGAATTGCTGAGGATATATTTCACCTGCCACTACAATATTAAGTTATGAGACTGGTAATTTCTCTCTTTCTCGCACGAGCAGGCGTGCCGTTTTTATTCTCCAGCAGCAGTGACAAAGCAACAGCTAAAAACACTAGCTCTAAACTGAGGTCCTTCAGCGGCTGCCTAGAGAGGTGCCTGATGAGAAAGCCTGAGCACACAACTATAACGGCCGTTGCTAAACGACCGGTCACTTACGTCTGCACTAAGTGGCCAGGAGCCACTTAGTGAATGAAAAACCCACGTGCAGGAGTGGTTTCGTGCGTTGTATTGAACAAAACCCCAAAACGTGTTAATGGGAATGAATGAAGTGTGGATGTGTATGTGTGTGAAACACCTGAGCTGCCGAGTGCCCGAGCTGTCAGGAAGCGAAGGACCCAAAGGGCTCCCTGACGCGCCTGATGGAAAATAAATAAATATGTGCAATTTTTTAACATTTTTTTAACCAAATAGCCAAATTAGAAGGTATTTACTTGTATTATTAGCACATTTGTAATTTGTGTGCATTTTCTACTATTGAATTTAAAAAAAGAATAGAACTGTAGGCGCTTCCCAGCCAGATATTGTGATACTAGGAGACCGGCTCCCGGCCGTGTAGTCATTTTGCAACTATAACTGCCTAAACAGATCATTCTGTACATGAACACATATTGTGGTGAATTATGTCTTTAGAGTCTGATACAGTTCCCTATTATGTACGTGGCAGGTTAACATGACCGAAATCACAAAGTCAATGACTTTAATCTGTCAGCAGCCTTCAGACAAACTAAACGTGTCAACATTTGATTTCAAAATAAGGGAGGATTTTCCTGCTGTCTGGGTGGTGAGGAGATTTCTATTAAAAGAAAAAAAACAAAAACTATAAATATAAAGAAATATTATAACAGAAATAACAGCATCCTGGGTCATTTAAGTTAATTTATTTCATTAAATACAATTTTATTAATATTTTTTTCTTTGTAATCAGAGTTAAATTACTGTTCTGTTCTGACTGCAAAATTATGGTCAAAAATGTAAATTGTTATAAGGAAAAAAGTAAAAAAAACAATTACCACAGTCTGTTTCAAATTTATCTAAAAAAAAAACAAAACAGTAATTTTATTTAAAAAACAGACAAAAATTAGTTATAAAATAATCCTCAAATTTATAATAAAGTTTAAAATGTACAAGAAAAGTCAGTTTTACAAGAGGAAATTACAAATTTGAGGAACATGGTTTCAACTTGAGATTTACAGAGAAAAGTAGAAAACTATAATTGTTATAAATTTTTGAGAAAAACCTCAAACCTTGAAGACTGAATTCATTACTTAAGTTTTTAAGTGGTTGTCTTTGTACCCTTAACTCAATTAGAAATTTTTGGTTGCCTACTTTTAATTATTAATTTCAAAGCACTGCTTTTACATGAGTAGAATTTCTGGTTACTATACCCACCTGATCATATAATTTAAGTATGCTTGAGTACATTATTATTATAACTGTTTCTTTCCCTTACCTACTCTCTCAATGGAAAAAAGAAAAACTTGAATAAAAATACAAAAAATACACACATTTTTGTCATTTATGTAAACCATGACAAAAAAATCCTGCAGGACAAAACATGACACTTGATATTTTCTAACCTGTTTGTATACCACCATAGACAGAGAGAGAACCTGAATTAGACAGCTCAGAGAGGGCAAGATGAGACAGAAGAGAGGAGCCAAGATGAGGAAAGTGTTCAGGCAGAGGAAAGAGAGAAGGATGACACCACTAAAAAGTCTAAACACAGGATGTCTGGGTGGGACCCCAACTGGCTCAATATTCAAGCCTCGGTTGTACAATACTTCAAACGGTAAGTTCCATATGCAACGTTACAGTGTAAAATTTTGAAAATAAATAAATAGTATAAAATTAACATATTAATATATTGCCATCGCGCCAAGGTCTTTAAGCCAGAGGAAACACTGATCTTGATGATCCTCAAGACTTTGGGGAAAATACTCTGTGGACTGACAAGACAGAAGTTGAACTTTCTGGATGGTGTGTGTAGCGTTGAGTCCTACAATTTGGAAATATAATTATTAATAATTATTAAACTAAGTTTAAAGCTTATTAATAATACTTGTAATACCTCGTTTGTAACACTAGATGGGGCACCACCCGTGGGAACTGTTAAGAACCAACTTAACTTAGGAATTTTTGCAATTAATAAGTTAAGCATTAATTAATAATGTAATTAGTAATGTTTGACCAGTCTCATAGTCTGGAGGCAGAATTCTTGACACCGAGTTGTTACAATAATGGACAAGGAGAAATCACACCTTCTAGCTTTAGTAACCCCTCTTTATTAAACTCAATGTAGTGGCACAAACAAAGCATTTAAGATCAGCAGAATAAACATGGCAATAATTGGAGTTACCTGACTGCATGAAACCTGAACATACCATACACCTATGATCACCCTATTGGTATCATAAGTAAGCTGTGGTACTTAAAGCTTAACTCTGTGCAGCCACCCTGAAGTTAAAAAAAAATTAACGCAGTTCTAATAAAAAGGTTACAAAACTTTTGTGTAGAATTTGGATTTGAATGGATTTAAAGAAAAAGAGGGAGAGAGAGAGAGGATGCGCAGAATTAGTAATGTATCTTAGACCAACCACCATCAGGGTCTAACCGACAGGCTTGTAGCTGCTTTTCTGATGGAGCAAATTTAAACCAACCTGACCACCATAACAGATGACATGAAAGAGGTGAGTGCCTACCGTGGATATGAAAACCTGATGAGGGTTATTTCAGGCTGAGGGAAGGTGGTCCTCCTTGCGTCTCGTGGGTGATTTGACCCGCAAAATCCGTATGGGTTCAGTCCTAGGTCACTCAAGGCAGGCTTGCTCCAGGGAGAGTGGGGAGGCCCAGTCCTGGGTCTCAACCTGCCGATATGCTGGACAAGGGCAGCTGGTCTGGATACAAGGCTGGTATGCGCAGTCTCCTGCTGATTGGTGGACTAAACTAGGTAAGGTCTAAAAAAAAAAAAAAAAAAACTACTCAGGCTTTAATCCCTAGATCTAACAAATGCGAAATCTACAGAAAAATGTGAAGTACAAAAATCTACAAAATCAGTAACTAGAAAATGCAGGCAGTCACCTGGCAGAAAAACTTAAAAAAGAAACGAGATGCAGAAGAGTGTGGTAAAAGACAGAGGAGACGTGAACACCAGCAGGGTCAGGAACATAAGAGAAAAGAATAACATGCGCCTTTGTTCCTCATTGTTTAAAAGGCTGTGAAGAATGAGTTGGGGTTGGTGAGCAGAAGGACAGTCAAAGTTCCTTTGGTCTCCTTGTTGGTGGGGGACCCCTGAGGCACGTCGATCTACCTGGTACCGGCACCCGCTACATATTGTCCCATTACATCCGGCATAAAAGTAACACAGCATTTCAGAAAAAGAACATCATACCAATAGTAAACTAGAAAAGCACTCGGAGAGCGCAGACCTCCGCCAAGCCGCCACAGTTCCCCCCCATACAGTGTTTGTGTGTACGTTTTTCAGATTCCTTGGCCATGAAAACATATGACTAGCAATTGGATTGACAATGATATGATTAGTGGTTCAGTAGTTATTCACGAAAATGACATTTCCGTAATGGCGGCCACAGTTCCCCCCCATACAGTGTTTGTGTGTACGTTTTCAGATTTCTTGACCACGAAAACATATGACTAGCAACTGGATTGACAATGATAGGATTAGTGTTTCAGTAGTTATTCAGGAAAATGGCATTTTCCGTAATGGCGGCCACAGTTTCCCCCATACAGTGTTTGTGTGTACGTTTTCAGATTCCTCGACCATGAAAACATATGACTAGCAATTGGATTGACAATGATAGGATTAGTGGTTCAGTAGTTATTCAGGAAAATGGCATTTTCCGTAATGGCGGTTTTCTTCTGGACGGTGATCCGGATCACCCACCAAAATTTAATCAGTTCTTCCTTGTACCATTTCCGACAATGGCTGAAAGTTTCATCGAAATCCGTCCAAAACTTTTTGAGTTATCTTGCTAACCAACAGACAGACAAACAGACAACAGACAAACAGACAAACCCCGGCAAAAACATTACCTCCTTGGCGGAGGCAACTATGGTGGTGGTAGTGTGATGGTCCGGGTTGTTTGCTGCTTCAGGACCTGGAAGACTTGTTGTGGTAAATGGAACCATGAATTCTGCTGTCTAACCAAAAAAATCTGAAGGAGAATGTCCGGCCATCGTCCTGGTCAGTGTGCCACACCTTTCGGTTTGATGGCCATCTGCAATTTCTGCTACAGTGAAGCATAGTAAGCTCCAGTAACTGTGGTACCCTTTGCCAGAAAATCTATCAATATCCATGCTGGTCTCAGACTGTGAGCTTGACAAGAGCTGGACACGTGCTTTCTTCGGAGGTGGAGAGTCATAATGCTTTTTTTTTAAACTTTATTATTCAGGGAAGTTCCGTTGAGACGCACCACTGTTTTTCAAGGACGCCTTGATTGCATCCACACAATTACACATTCACACCTGTATGCTGCCCAGTACAACCACAGCCTGGCCTGAGGCCACTGAACAGCTCCGCTGGAGTGGGTGGGGGGTAAGGACCATGCTCAAGGGAACCACAGTGGGGTTAATGAGGTGGGGCAAAACACTGCTTTGTCAATCTGTCTCACCCACATGTGATCCTGCTAGTCCAGGGATTGAACCAGCGACCCTCCAGTCACAAGTTCACATCCCTAACCATTAGGCCACCACTGCCCCACTACTGCTTCAATTGCTTCAACTGGGCTTTAGTGTCCTGATCATAGTGACGAACCTATATCTTGTCCTGCGTGAATAGTTTGTCAAAGAAGTCTCCTGGACTTCCGGTTATGGCTGCCACGTAGGGACGACGTGTCTCGCTCTGCTCTGCTCCTGGAGAAAAAAAATTGGCAAATAACTCTCTCATTTGGGACAGAACTATCCCAGCGTTTGGGCGAGGATATGTCGGCGAAGCCTAAGGCTGGAAAACCAGGCAAAGGAAAAGCGAGCCGCCGAAACAGTCCAAATTAACGGACTTTCAGGTCTGTGACGCAGGCAAATAAAACTCCATATATGGCGGAGGAGGCTGGCAACGGTGCGATGTCTGCGGGGGGAGGCGCAGATGCGCTGATGGCTGCCATGAGTTCAAGGAGAGCGGACTTTTCCTCTAGATTTGATGGGATTATGACAGCGTTGGAAGGAATAAGAAAGGAATTGGGTGACTGTGTAGAACGAACGGCGCAGATGAGCTCCGTCTCGCTAGTGCTGAAGATGACGTCACCCGTCTCATTAAAGGTGCGCACTTTGGAAAAAAAAATAAATCTCTGGAAAATAATATTTTGGATTTGGAATCTCGGTCGAGACAGAATAACTTGAGGCTGGTGGGTCTTCCAGAGGAATCAGAAGGTCGGGACGTATGTTCCTTTCTGGAAAAGTGGATTCCGGAGGTGCTGGGCAGCGAGGAATTGCAATCAGCAGTGGTTCTGGAAAATGCACATCGTATTGGCCCACGGAGAGATAAGGGACCGCCGAGGACCTTAATTATGAAGTTCTTAGCAACAGAGACAGGATGAAGATTTTCAACGCTGCACGAGCTAAAGGAGAGATTAAACACCAGGATCAGCAGGTGCGGTTCTACCCAGATTTGGCCACAGGAATCCAGCAATTGAGGAAGCAGTTTGATCCCATACGTAAGGAGCTGCGCAACCTTGGGATTCGTCATGGTGTAATCTATCCTGCGAGACTGCTGACCACGTATGAGGGCAGAACCCACATCTTCAAGACCCCAGAGGAGGCGCAGGAGTTCATCAAGAAGATCAAAGAAGAAGAAGAGACTGGTGGGAGCTAAGCATGAACAAAATATAAGGTAGAATAATTAAGCATTTGCACAGGCATCTGACTGACTTGAAGTAAATAGTAAGTTTACAAAATATAGATTGTATTATATATTAAAAAAAACAAAACAAAAACAAAACAAACAAAAAAAAAACTATGATGTACAAAGTTGTTAAAAATTTTGGAGTTAAGTTGAAAACTACAGAGGAGAGTTAATGTTACGTCATTAAAAGCAGTAGAGTTAGGGTGATTGGGAGGATGAAGAAGGAGTGGCTTAGGCTGTTCCCCGTGGGTGTGGAACGGTCGATGGCTATATCGGGAGACAGAATTTTTCTTTTGATTTTGGGGGGTTTGCCACAAGTGTGGGAAGGGGAAATTTGTTTGTGTGTAGTTTGTAGGATGAATGTTCAACCACTCATGTTTTTGCTTCTCTGTATGAGCATGTTTACACTGCAAGGTAATCCCAAACTCTCTATTGATCATGGACCAAAGTGTTAATCTTAATTTAACTTCATGGAATTGCAGAGGTCTACAAAATTTAAAAAACTTAAACAAGTTATGAATAAAATAAAAGACATGGGTTCAAAAATTGTGTTTTTACAAGAAACTCATCTAATAGAGGAGGATGTTAAAAGAATTAGGAGTAGATGGCAAGGAAGTGTATTCACCTCTTCATTTTCATCCCGAGCCAGGGGAGTTATGACTCTCATACATAAATCAGTTCCTTTTCAAGTGAAAAAATGTAATTGGAGACAAATTTGGAAGATATGTAATCATTCAAGGTTCTTTGCTATTAGAAAATATAAATCTTGTGAACTTATATGGTCCCAATATAGATGATCAGAAGTTCTTTGCTAATTTATTTCTTTCTTATCATCACTTACAGGGCAACATATAATAGCAGGGGATTTTAATTGTACATTGAATCCAGGTATAGATAGATCAACAGGACTGGATTGTACGCACATTGGATGTAGGATGACTATTAATCATTTTATGAAAGAATTGAGATTGTTAGATATATGGAGAGAAATGAAACCACAAGTTAAAGCCTATTCTTGTTATTCCAGTACCTACAAGACATTCTCACGTATTGATTATTTTTTGATTTCCACAGAATTAAGGTCCAAGATTCAAAACTGCTTTTATGATAACATCGTGATCTCTGATCATGCACCCTGTTGTCTAATATATGTAGATAAAAAATTGACAAAGGAATCAGGTAGATGGCAATTTCAGCATAAATGGCTTCAGGATGAGGAATTTGTCAAGTATATAGAAAAACAGATAGACGAGTTCTTTGACATCAATACTACACAAACATCAGCATGTGTAAAGTGGGAGGCTTTCAAAGCTTTTATTAGGGGACATATTATTAGTTATACAGGATCAAAATCTAAGAAGACTCGAGAGGAGAGAGCTAAATTGGAACATAAAATAAAAAGTCTTCAGGAAAAAGTGTATGCAGGAAGTGACCCAAGGTTGGAGAATGAATTATTGATTTTGAGAGCTGAATACGACAAAAAATCAGCGAATAGAGCTGCCTCGAGTCTTCTAAGATTGAAACAATCTTTTTATGAACAAGGTGAAAAATCAGGAAAATTATTAGCATGGCAGATTAAACAATTAGAAATTAAAACACCAATTACCAGTATTATAAGTAACACACAGGACAGGTAGTTATAGATCCTTTAGAAATTAATAGAGCCTTTAGAGATTACTATGAAAAATTATATGATACCAAAAATGAACCTGATTTAACAAAACTAAATGGGTTTTTGAACGAACTATCTATACCGTGTATACCAAATGAAAACAGGGAGATATTGGAGTCTAAAATTAGTCAAGAAGAAGTTGGGCTAGCCATTGATAATATGAAATCAGGAAAAAGTGCAGGACCAGATGGTCTTCCAGTTGACCTTTATAAAAAATTTAAGAATAAATTAATAAAACCTTTTTTGGAAATGGTTTTAGAAGCATTTCAAAATAATAATTTACCATCATACATAAATAATGCCTTAATTATACTGCTGCCAAAACCAGGTAAGCCCTCTAATAAATGTGAAAATATGAGACCAATAAGCCTATTAAACGCCGACCTTAAGATAATCTGTAAAATTTTAGCAAGACGTATACAAGAAATTTTACCAAATATTATTAATCGAGATCAGAATGGCTTTATAAAGGGTAGACAAGGCTTCCATAATGTAAGAAGACTATTTAATATTATTTATTTTAATAAAGAAGCACCGGATACAGCTCTCCTATCACTGGACGCCGAAAAGGCCTTTGATAGAGTTGAATGGCCCTTTCTTTTTGAAGTCCTACAAAGGTTTGGACTTGGAAATAATTTCATAAAATGGGTTCAAATAATATACAATAATGCTACAGCAGAAATCCTAACAAATAACAATATTTCAAAACCAATAAAAATCAATAGAGGATGTCGACAAGGCTGTCCACTTTCACCTTTACTGTTTACTATGGCAATTGAACCTTTAGCGATAGCGATACGTTTACATTCACAAATATATGGAATTAAAGTTGGACCAACAGAACATAAAATCTCCCTGTATGCCGATGACATAATTTTGTTTATGTCGAATCTAAAAAAATCAATTCCAACCTTGTTGAATTTAATAAAGAATTTTGGGGAAATATCAGGATATAAAATAAATAAAACTAAATCTTCAATATTAATGCTAAATGAGACCCAGAGAAATTACCCAGCCCCTGAGGTAAATCAATTCAATGTTATAAATCAGTTTAAATATTTAGGAATCCAAATTGTGCCTAAGCTAGAATCAGTCGCCAGTGTCAACTATGAAGCCTTAATGTCAGATATCAATGAGTTAACTCAGAGATGGATGTCACTACCAATGTCGATGATCGGGAGAATCAATATACTTAAAAGTAATATTTTACCTAAAATACTTTATTTATTTCAATACATTCCCTTATCACCACCTTTAGATCTATTCTCAAGAATAAAAAAAAAGTTAGCGGGAATTTATATGGAACAACAGGAGGGCTAGATTACGTTTGTCTTTATTATATTTACCATTTGATCGTGGAGGTCTGAAATGTCCAAATTTTATGTTGTATTATTGGTCGGCACAACTGAGGTCTATGACATATTATTTTTCATCAAATGATCTCCCTCACTGGACTGAAATGGAATCATACAATTTACCTTTACCTCTTCCCATATTCATATACTCAGATTCGGCAAAAAAATTACAAAAACAAGTTAAAAATCCATTTGTAAAGCATATGATCAAAATATGGTGTGAAGCTAAAAACTATTTAAAAGAACCACAGTTATTGTCACAATTTAGTCCAATATGGGGTAATCAATATTTTAAACCAGGGAGAGCGGACGCTGTATTTAAAGTATGGAATTTAAAAGGGATACAAAAGATTCAGGATTTATATTTGCCATGTGCAGATAACATAATGTCTTTTGAAGAGCTGAGGATCAAATTTAATCTCAATAGAACACATTTTTTTAAATATCTTCAACTTAGAAACTTTATTCGATCAAATCAAAATAAAGCTCTCACTCGACCTATTTATTCATCCTTGGAAAAAATGATGATGAAAGATAGTAAAAGAAAGGGTATTATTTCAGAGTTTTATAACTCATTGACACTATCTTCAAGTGAAAATTCACTGAAAAGATTAAACTACTGGAAAGAAGATCTGCAAACTGAAATTTCAGAGGAACAATGGGAATTGGCTTGTACAGAAGCTCAAACCAAATCAATAAATGCACGCCTTAAATTGATACATTTCAAATGGTTAATGCGGATGTATGTTACACCGGAGGAGTTAAATAGATATAACAAAAATATACCAGATACATGCACAAAATGCATGGAAAGTAAAGGAACCCTATTTCATTGTTTATGGGAATGTAGATTAATAAGAATGTTTTGGGAAGAGGTGAGGGTAACAATTGAAAAAATAATCTCAAAACAAATCATATTGAATCCTAAACTGTTTTTGTTGGGTCTGTACCCAGAAAAGCATAATTTTAATAAAAGTGAAAGAACATTCATAGACCTCAGTTTGCTTAATGCCAAAAAATGTATTGCACTATTATGGAAAAAGACTCAGAGACCAGATGTGACTCAGTGGTTAAGACAGATGTTAACAAACCTTCCTTTAGAAAGAATAACATATATACTGAAATCAAAGGAAATTGTGTTTGAGAATATATGGAGACCTTTTATTGATTATGTAAAAAATTTAAACATAACTCTTGAAGAAGAAGGTGAATGATGTGTGTGGACCTTGTAAATTCCAAACTGGTGAACATAATATGTATACTTATGTAATGGATTGTCTAGACTAAACAGAGGAGCATTGTTGAAGACTTGATTTTGTTGGTGGTTGTTGGTGTTTTTAGTGCATTTTTTTTTTGTAGTACTTTAGTGTTAGTGTTTGATTGTTTGTATCATGTTTGTTAAAAAAAAAAAAAAAAAAGGTTCAATAAAGATATTGTGGAAAAAAAAAAAGAAGTCCTCCTGCTTTTTTTGACACATGGCCAAAAGAGCCTGGGAGCATGTGACTCGTTCCTGCTGCTAGAAAATTGTGAGCATCTGAGGAATCTATCATGCAGACAACTTCCCCATGTGCAAATGGTCATGGATGATTTTTTTCTACAGACCCCACACTGATCTTGACCTCTTGGGCTATTTGGCAAGTGATTATGTAATGATCCTCCAAAATGGTGGCCTCCATTTGCTGGATGGCGTCTTTATCAATGGCACACTGTGGTCACTCTGGAATGGGTGCCATTTCCACCGATGTCCGACTGCGCTTGACTACATCATACGATGGGGCTTCCTCCCCATAAATCTGGTTCCTCATTATCCATAAGACCGTCTGTGATTTGTCATATTATCCCAAGACCATCCAATTGATGGTGCTATGATAAATGAACCCAAATAGATAAAGCATTCCATAGTATAGCCGTTGCAGCTTTATAAATAATGTTTACTATAATCAGTTCTGTAAAATTCAAGATCATCAAGAGGACAATTCAGTTCATAAAGCAGCAACTTGCTTAATATATTTGACAGTTTAAGTCAGTTATGATAAATATTTCACAACTGACCAAACACATACTGTATATCTTAGTCAAGTTCAACATCAGCAACTCATCTTAATCAGTTTGACAACCCCATCACAAAGATTAGTTATCAGTTTTCTTTCTACTGTAACAGCATGCACTTTGAGTTTCGATACCGCACAGAGTTAGAGGAGTTTTTTTTTTCATTTTCATTTCAGATGCACACGCACAGGGTTATTTTTAGGTGTTGGTCCCTCGCTCTTAGTGCTGAGCGCAGATAGGGGACGTGATGCATCAGAAATGGTGAGGTGAGTTGAATTTTTCAGAGGCAAAGAGCAGGTATGTGATTTGCCTCTCCAGTGGAGGATACTCATGCACACACACACAAACACACACACACACACACACATAACACACACAGACAACTAGGAATCTGCAGAACATAATCTCTCTATCACATACGAACACACAGCTGCAGCACAACAACCTATAACATGCTCTTAAAGGCTACACCAGATTGACAGCAAATCCCATCTCACAGACACCTGTCACTAGCACCAAAAACTCCGAACTTAGCACAAAACAGGGATAGGGATTGTGTCTGCATGACAGTGTTTTACTGCAGCTGGGTGAACAAGCACCTCTCCCAAGATAGAGTCTCTGTTTCCGTCTGTTGCATAATTCACTTCACTTTGGGCCAGCAAACCTTGTTGGTGCTAAAAACACTTCAGACAGGACTGCATAATGACGTGTTCTCTCTAAGGCACTAAAACGGTCTGATTCCACATGTTGCCGTTTATGGGGGGAAGACCCGGACTAGTCTGTGTTAGATTGTGGGAGTGAAAGCTGCCCTCTCAGCTATGACTGATAACTCGGATGAAACAGTGATAAAAATGTAAGTTTGAATAAGCTTGAAGGCTTTGAAACGAGTTGCCAAACAACCATTTACAGCACATACAGTATATAGTGGGAGAAAGGTTACACTTGCCATAACACAACTCTCAAGGGCCCCACAAAAAAAAAAAATCAATACAGAATATGATGTGTAGCAGTTTTCAATAACATGAGGCTGAGGTTTTAGAGATCAATATTTGTCGAGTGGAAGACAGAAGGAAAATATTGACTGCAGCATACACTGGACAACATGTGAAGGAAGAATAGAGAAAATCTAATTAACATCAAGAGGTATTTCATTCAGTATATTAATGTTGCAAATGCAGGTGCAACAAAATGTACTGCACATACAGAATGTGCACATATTAAATACAAGCATCAATACCCGTTGAATATAACATGCAGAGTTTAATCCTGATGATACTACAATAGCAAGAGCAAGGACCCGCTGACCATCCTCAGTACCTCCCAGAACTCAGCTTGGCTGCAATACCTGATGTGCACCTCTCCAGAAATGTAACTACACGTCTTTCACCTTTTCTTGTTCTTGTTTCTGCTCATTCACCACAATGCCACTTCCAAAGCATCTGAATTCAAAAGAATATTGCGGAAATTAGCAGATACAGAACATTCGTATGACTACATCTCTTAACTACATAGATTGTTAAATGGCGGCACCAGCAATGGGCGTACACACTCTTTTCTGTAACATCTTGTCTTTTTGCATTTGATTGTATGAAAAGCTGCAATCCACTTTTACAAAAAGACACGATGAGCACAAACTGGACAAGACATTGGACACTGGACACATCAGCAGAAACCCATTCTGGCAATGCATTCAAAGGGTACGCACAAAGGGTACACCGTGAGCTCCACAGAGATGCATAAATCAAGCTTCACCTGCAGCCTGTGCTCCACTCACAAGTGCACACAGTGATAACAGTATGGAGGTTATACAAAAGGATTAAATATAAGCTTGGTCTCCCAGCAGCCCATCTCCCTGATTGGAGGTAGGAAAAATACCTTTTGGGAGACTTGTTCCTGGTTTTCCCATGGCTCGTCACAAATTGCTAGCATGCTAACTACTAGCCACCGGCTAGCTACCACCATTGGCCACGTTTTGATCTTGGGTCTTCTGCAGTACCAACTCAACAGGTATATGTTTTATAAACAATGACTTTTTGCACTTGACAATATTTAATTTGTTCACGTGTGAAATGACAATAGACGTCTTCATGCTGATTGACATATTTAGCAACAGTTACTGACTACATTTAGAAAGGACTATTTTTTTCTTAGCTACGCAAAATAACTGATTAAACAAACAAATCATAATATTTTGTCCACTATTGCTGTCACTTTATAAATTGTGCTTGCTGGAACTGTTGTATAAAACCAATATTACACTCGAGGCTGTTACAGTATCATGAATATACTAACTAGGGATGAGCCGATACCACTTTTTCAAGTCTGATACCAATACTGTCTCTGTTATTTAAAACAACAAAAATACAGAACATACTGTTGAACTGGAAAAATGCTGCCCTGCCCACCCAAACTCACCTCATTCGTAATATTATGTCTAATCTTAAAGTGGAAAAGATTCAAAACACTATAAATGGTGCCCTCTGTTGTGTTCGTGTTCGTTGAGGAGAGAAGAGACTTGCAGTTGAACCAACGTAACTTTATTTTTTAGCGGCAGCTCACACAGACACTTTCACGTCGGCTCCCATGTTGGCCGTTTCTTATTCTACTGAGTGCATCATTCCAACAAGCGGTAACAAGGTAGCAGCGACGCCTAGTGGTAAACACTGATCATTACATCCCCCTTTCTTTGAGGTGAATAAACATTAATAAACATTGATGCAAAACAGTGTATATGCATTCAGTATGAATGGACTAATACAAAACACAAATTTCAGTTCTCCCTGAATCAACATGCCCAAAGAAATTAACATCTGTTACATTTTTCTTATTCTTTGCTTTTTGCTTTTTTTTTTTTTTTTTTCTTATAAGTCCAACCTATCTGGTTTCTTTATTTCTCGTTTTGATCTTCTCGGTTCATCTTTGTCAGGTGGAACATTTGCTTCACAGTTCATAAGAGGTGTGGTTGTGGGAGATTCTGGGTGAGCATTATTGGGCCCACCAGGTGCTTGTGGAGTCTTGAGGAGACTGCGGCGATTGCGCCTGAGCACCTGTCCATCCTCAGTTCTCACTGTGAATGATCTTGGAGCAACTTCCTGTAATACAACTCCTTTAGTGTTCCAGCCAGATGCATCCTCGATCCTAACTGGGTCGTTGTTGGCCAGTGGAGAGAGTGGTTTGGCTGAAATGTCATAGAATGTCTTTTGTCTCAGTTTCTGCTTCTCAAGCTTGTTTCTGAGTTTTGTATCTTTCCTTTGTGAAGTAGCATTTGGGTAGCTGGGAAGCGTTGTACGCAGCTTCCTGTTCATTAGTAGCTCAGCAGGTGACAGTCCGCACTGAAGTGGAGAGGCGCGGTAACTGAGTAGAGCCAAGTATGGATCCGAGTTGCTGTCTGCAGCTTTCTTAAGCAGTTGCTTCAGAATGTGGACGCCTTTTTCTGCTTGTCCATTTGATTGTGCATAGTGTGGGCTTGACGTCACATGCCGAAATTCATACTGTTCTGCAAACTGCTGCCATTCCCTGCTACTGAAACATGGTCCATTATCTGTCACCACAATGTGTGGGATGCCATGCCGAGCAAATGTGGATTTGGTATGAGTGATCACACAGGCTGATGTAGTGCTTGAGAGTAGTGCCATTTCTGGAAAGTTGGAAAAGTAGTCCATGACTACTAAGTAGTCTTTGCCTTTAAGGTGAAACAGGTCCATCCCTACTTTGTGCCAAGGGGATGCAGGACTTTCAGATATCACCATTGGCTCTTTGCTTTGTTTACTTCGGTGTTTCTGGCACGTTTCACAACTACTCACAAGCGTCTCGATGTCTTTGTTTAGTCCAGGCCAGTACACTGACTCCCTTGCTCTCCTTTTACATTTTTCAATCCCAAGGTGTCCTTCATGTATCCTGTTTAACAAATCTGGTCTTAGAGCCACAGGGATGACTATTCTTCCTTTCTTCAGTAATAGTCCATCAACAAAACTGAGATCTCCTCTGACATGGTAATAGCGAGGGCAAGATCCTGCAGGCCATCCCTCGTCCATGTTCTGAATGACACGCTGTAGCTCGGTGTCCTGTGATGTCACCTCAGCTATTTGTTTCGACTTTGTGTCAGATACTGGCAGAGCACACGACACCATGTTGATGTGATTTTCAATATCCTCATCTGTGGAACTCAGACACTTTTCAGCAGGTGCTCTGGACAAGGCATCTGCGAGTATCAGGTGCTTTCCCGGTGTATAAACCAGTTCAAAATCGTACCTTTGCATTTTCATCATTAGGCGTTGGATCCGTGGGGACATTTCGTTAAGATTCTTCTTGATAATGGAGACGAGTGGGCGGTGGTCAGTTTCCACAGTAAAAGATGGCAGTCCATAGACATAACTGTGAAACCGCTCCAGCCCGTAGGAAACGCCTAAACACTCCTTTTCAATCTGGGCATATTTGCATTCAGACTTTGTCATAGCCCTTGACGCATAGGCTACTGGTTTCCAGTACTCTCCTTCTGCCTGTAGGAGCACTGCTCCGATGCCATCTTTGGACGCGTCAGTTGACACTTTGAGCTTTTTCCGGTGGTCATAGTAGGCTAATGCTGGTGATCTGGTAAGAGTTTGCTTAAGTCTTTGCCACTCTTGCTCATGTTTTTCGGCCCATTTAAAGTCACAGTCATTGTGTAAGAGCTCTCGGATGCATGACGTCTTTGCTGTGAGGTTGGGAATAAATTTGCCTATGAAATTTACCATTCCCATGATGCGTAACACGCCCGTTTTGTCTGTTGGTCTTGGCATGTTCAGTATTGCTTTCACTTTATCGCCATCTGGTTGTATGCCTTGAGCTGTGAGTTTGTCTCCGAGGAAGAGAATCTCTTGTACTGCAAACTCACACTTGGCTCTATTGAGTTTCAGCCCGTACTTCTGAATGCGCTCCATCACTTTGTTAAGTCTCTGGTTGTGCTCTTGGAGAGTCGAGCCCCATACAATAATGTCATCTATGTAAACTCTGACTCCCTGTAGGCCTTCAATGATCTGTTCCATCGCTCTGTGGAATATTTCTGGTGCAGATTTTATTCCAAATGGCAGCCTAAGAAAACAGTATCTACCGAAAGGTGTGTTAAAAGTACAGTACTTAGTGCTGCTCTCATCCAGTTTTAACTGCCAGAAACCCTGAGAAGCGTCGAGCTTTGTGAAGTAGTTAGCTCCTGCCATCTCACTGACTATTTCCTCACGTGTGGGGATTTGGTAGTACTCGCGCTTAATGTTCTCATTTAGATCTTTTGGGTCCATGCACATTCTCAACTCACCATTCTTTTTCTTTGTGACGACAATCGAGTTGACCCAGTCTGTGGGCTCCTGCACCTTTTTGATCACGCCCATGTTGGTCATCCTGTCCAGTTCTCGTTTGAGGGCTTCACGCAGTGGAGCTGGGACCCTACGTGGTGCGTGCACAACTGGTTGGGCACCTTCTTTTAGCTGGATTTTATATGTAAAGGGCAGTGTGCCAAAACCTTTGAACACATCAGAAAAGTTTTGCACAATAGCGTTAGTGTCCCACTTGGAATCTGATTCAATGCAGTACACTCTTTTCACTAACCCTAGCTCTTCACAGCTTTTATCACCCAACCGTGATTCACATTTCTCATTCACAACAGAAAAGTTTACATTGTGCACTTTACCTTTAACAACAACATTCAGTTTACAGGTACCAAAACACTGTATGGGTTGCCCATTGTAATCTTTCAACCCTGATTTCTTTCTGTATATGTGTGGCTTAACCTGCATTTCCTTTACATCAGACATGCTAATGAGGTTGGCTTTTGCACCAGTGTCCAGTCTCATAGTGACGATAGTCCCGTTAACCAGCAGAGGAGTGGTCCACTTGTCCTCATTGGTAATGCTGTTGACTTTTTCTTCTTCATTTTCACAGTCAACGATGCCCACAAAGAAAGTGTCACTTAAGTCTGTGTCTTCGACTACATTCACGTTTTTGCCTTTCTTTCCTTCCTTTCTTTTGGTGAAGCATTGCTTTGCAAAATGATTCTTTCCATGGCAGTTGGAGCATACTTTACCAAACGCTGGGCATTGCTTTGGCTTGTGCTGTAATCCGCAACGCTTGCAGAAGAACGTGGGATCCTCGGTCCGCTGTGCAGTCCCGGCCCGTGAGCGACGCCTCCCGCTCTGAGATGACACGGCGCCGACCGCTGCTCCTTCACTCGGAGGTGTGGCGCCTGGCATGCCGCAGAACGTTTTCGTGTGCTTCTGGGACAGTTCGCTTGCCTGGCAGAGTTTAACAGCCATCTCCAGCGTCAACTCCGTCTCACGAAGCAGTCTCTCTCTTAACTTTTTGTCCTCAACACCAAAAACAATTTGATCTCTGATCATTGAGTCCTTCAATGTCCCAAAATTGCAGGATTGTGCTTTCAAACGGAGAGCTGTCAAAAAACTGTCAAAGGGCTCACTCTGTTGCTGCATACGAGATCTAAACATGTATCTTTCATATGTCTCGTTTTTCTTAGGAGTGCAGTGAGCATCAAACTTAGCGAACACGACATCCAGCTTATTTGGGTCTTCACCCGTTCCGAACACGAACGTGTTGTACACTTCAATGGCCTGTGGCCCCGCTAAGTTCAGCAAAAGTGCTACCTTTCTCGAGTCCGGCTTCGTGTCCAGTCCCATGGCCGTGACATACAAGTTGAACTGCTGCTTGAATGCCCGCCATTTTTCATCCACGTTACCTGCCAATTTCAGGTTTTCCGGCGGCTTCAACTCCATGACGACTTCTCACGTGGTCGCTCAGTTCATGCAGTTTACTCCTGGTACCATGTTGTGTTCGTGTTCGTTGAGGAGAGAAGAGACTTGCAGTTGAACCAACGTAACTTTATTTTTTAGCGGCAGCTCACACAGACACTTTCACGTCGGCTCCCATGTTGGCCGTTTCTTATTCTACTGAGTGCATCATTCCAACAAGCGGTAACAAGGTAGCAGCGACGCCTAGTGGTAAACACTGATCATTACACCCTCCAGGACTTTCACAGCAATTGGGATGGCTTTATAAACCTTGTGAAGGAGCTGGATGGTCTACAATTAGACTGAAGGACATTCAGCAGTCTGTTTACTCTGATATGTTCTGGTTGACAATATTTCACCTTTGTTCATGCAACTGCCCCCCCCCCCCATGTGTGTCCTGTCTTAGGTGGTGCTGACTGTTTTTATGAATGAGTGGTGTATACAGGGGATTTTGTTTTATACCATTAATTTTTTTTGTTTAATTTTATTATTTTTCTCTTCTCTGTTTTGTTCAGGGTTTACCAGTGTTTGGGGTGTTGATACATTGTGGATTCTCTGTTTTACATTCAGGCTGTGTCTTTGTCAATGTATAGTACATTGTACAGTATGAATGTATAGTACTAATCCTGTATGTATAGTCAACAAAATTCAATAAAAATACTTCAAAAAAGTACAGAACATACTTTGGTTATGACTGGTTGTATTTTGCACACATATAAAACCACAAATCTAAAAGTCAAAGAATATATTACTAATTTGACTCAGTTCAGCAACAGTGCTGCTTTTTTTAATTTTAAACTTTGCAACATCGGCAGCATTTCACTGGTCAGCACCATGTAAACATGCATTCTGAAGTTTTAAGTGCAAGTTTATGCAAAACTTTGAAGCTGAGTATTTAAGTAAACATTCAGATGAAATTCAAAGTGCCACTTTATGCATGAGGTAAAAAAAATGCTGTAGATCTGAAAATAAAGGAACTAACCTTTTAAGTTGTATTTTTGACATTTATTATTATTATAACTATTATTATCATAAGTATTCTCCTGGACCTCAATTTATTTAGTAGTGTTTCTGATATTATTCTCTGTCCATCCTTAGATTTTAGGTTTGCTCTTATTTTGAAGTCATTCCTGTTCCATTTCATGTAGCCCTGTTGTTCTAGTTCTGCTTCCAGTTCACTGTTATAATTTGCCATTTATGTTTCTCTCACCTACTTCTCATCAGCTGTAAATCTCTGTCGAAAGGCAAGCCCAGATCATGTCTTCGTTTCCACACTCAAGTTTGGTTTTTACTTTCAGTTTTGTTCTTTTGTTTAGGTTTCGCTTTTAACGTCCAGCCTCCGAGCTGGAAAAGCACTTTCAGCATACTCCTTTACCATGATACTTTTGCAAGTGTTTTATCAAGTTGCTAGTGTTAATGTTCCAATGAAGAAAGAAAGAAGAAAATTGTAAACACTGGTACCACACAGCAACATACTAAGGCGAGTCCCACAGACAGGCTCCAGAGACACTTGTCACTGTTATTCACAGAAGCCATGCATGGCGAGGCTGAGAACATGTTCGCACCTTCATTTTATTTTAATACTGTTAATGTATTGGATCGGTAAATTACTTTTATTCCTTACCAGCACGGTACCAATCCAGCCATTTTGCCTGGATCAAACCCAATATCAATATGGCGGATCGGATTGGCTCATCCCTAATAATAACTACAAAGGCATTAGACATATTACACCCGCAGTTACCATATTTATTGATACCATACTCCCTCTTGTGTCATATTGTTTAAATATAGATGGAGTGACACCCACCTTTTTCAAACATTAAACAAAAGTACGGTCACAACACCATTTTTAGATAAATGCTTCACCCATGTACAGTGTCACCTTAATTCCTCCTCAGGGTTTAAGGAGAAGCTCTTCAGTGCAGCATGGATTTCATGGCATTAATTCAGAAATGATAGTCGTGGATTAAAACAGATAAACGCTGTATAGGCTCTGATTCAACCCAGATCTATGACAGGAAAAAAAACGACTTTTATTCAGTTTCCAGGTACGACTACCAACCACATGGATTAAAATAATTAGATTAAAATTCTAGTGTAATGTCACCAAATCCATCCAACACAGCATATCTGTTGACAAATGTGGAATTCACAACTGTTTTAAACAAACTAAAAGCTGCAGTATTCTTTTAAAAAAAATCAAATACATTGGCTTAGTTTGTTAGCATGCATACTCTATAAAACATACTGCCTGCAGATTAAATTATAAACTGTGAGAAGATGAAATACAGTTTCTTCAACAATGTGTTACAGTGAATATATCTATATGTCCAAACTGTAATTTTTAATCTATTTTCTGCAAAAAGATGCATTACTACCCCATGAAATAATCTTGCACCATGTTTAATAGAGACACATCCGATACATGGGCTTTGATGCAAGGACTTCCAGGTATTTAACATATGGTGACCCCCATAGGCGTCTGGGTATTCACCATTATGGACAGAAAACAGCTCTTAGCTACCTTGTAATGTACTTGTAAGAGTCTTAATTTAAAAGATTAATGCTGAATCATTGATTAGCACCATGAGATGTCGGTTGAGTTGAATGACCACCCCCAAGTGGTGCATTTTGAAGTGGTGTGTCTATAAAAGCCAAGGAGGTAATGTGATCAATGCTGTTTGCCTGTCTGTCTGTCTGTCTGCCAGGATTACACTACAAGAGCATTACACATGGTACATTATCCATAGCCATTATCCATAGCCATCACTGTTTTGAAACCACTGCCTGGGAGCAGCTCTGCGATCCACATGGTGAGGACATCGATGGCCTCACTCACACCATCACGGACTACATCAGCTTCTGTGTGGACAACACCGTACCCACCAAGACCATACGGTGTTGCTCGAACAACAAACCCTGGATCAACCCTGAGATAAAAACACTTCTGAGAGAGAAGAAGAGGATCTTCAGGTTGGGGAACAGGGAGATGCTGAAGTCCGTACAGAGGGAGCTGAGGAGGAAGATCAGAGAAGGCAAGGACAGCTTCAACAAGCTGCAACAGAGCAACATCGGTGGGGTCTGGAGAAACCTTAAAACCACCTCTGAGCTCCAGAATACCTCATCCCAGGCCACGGGGGGCAGGGAGTGGGCGAACAATCTGAACCTGTTTTTTTTAATAGGTTTGACCAACCGCCCTCCCCCCCGACTGCACAACAACCACTGCTGCCTCTGAAGACATCGAGTCCTGCTACCCACACCCCACTCCACCATCACCCCCCCCACTCCCAACACACAGCCCCCCAACCTGACCCTCACTAAGACCCAGGTGAGGACGGCGCTGAGGAAGATCAAGGCGAGGAAGGCGTCGGGACCGGACGGCATCAGCGCAAAGCTCCTCAAGTCCTGTGCAGACCAGCTGTGTGGGATTGTGGAGCACATCTTCAACCTGAGCCTGAAGCTGGGGAGGGTCCCACAGTTGTGGAAAACATCTTGTGTGGTACCTGTACCAAAGACTTCCCACCCCAAAGATCTGAACAGCTACAGACCAGTGGCCCTGACGTCCCACATGATGAAGACCCTGGAGAGACTGCTCCTTGCTCACCTCCGCCCCCTGGTGGGACCAGCAATGGATCCACTCCAGTTCGCCTACCAGCATGGCATTGGGGTGGAGGATGCGGTGATCTTCCTCCTTCACCGTTCTCTGTCCCACCTGGAGAAGCCCGGGAATGCGGTGAGGATCATGTTCTTTGACTTCTCCAGTGCTTTCAACACCATCCAACCGATGATCCTGAAGGACAAGCTGCTGTGCGCTGGGGTGGACCAGCACCTGTCATCATGGATTCTGGACTACCTCACTAACCAGCCACAGTTTGTGAGAACCCGGGACTGTGTGTCCGACACGATCATCGGTAGCACGGGGGCCCCCCAGGGAACGGTTTTGGCTCCCTTCCTGTTCACCCTTTATACTGCGGACTTCTCACACAACACAACACACTGCCATCTACAGAAGTTCTCTGACAACTCTGCGATCGTTGGCCTCATCTCCAACGGAGATGAAGCTGAGTACAGAGGACTTATCCAGGACTTCGTGGACTGGTGCCATCGGAACTGCCTCCAGATCAACGCGAGGAAAACTAAGGAGCTAGTGGTGGACTGCCGCAGGCAAGGACAACCCCTCACAGCACCAGTAAACATACAGGGAACAGACATCGAGATGGTGACATCCCACAAGTACCTGGGTGTTCATCTGAACAATAAACTAGACTGGTCACACAATACTGACGCACTCTACAAGAAGGGACAGCGCAGGCTGTTCCTACTGAGGAGACTCAGGTCTTTTGGTGTACAAGGGGCGCTGCTGAAGACATTCTACGACACGGTGGTGGCATCAGCCATCACTTTTGGAGTGGTCTGCTGGGGCAGTGGCGTTACAGCAGCCGATAGGAAGAGACTGAACAAACTGATCAAGAAAGCTAGCTCTGTCCTGGGGGAACGCCTTCACTCAGTGGAGGAGATAGGAGAGAGAAGGATGGTGGCTAAACTGTCATCTCTGCTGGAGTCCGAGTCCCACCCTATGCAGGACATACTGAACGCACTGAGGAGCTCATTTAGCAGTAGACTACATCATCCTAGGTGCACAACCGAGAGGTTTCGCAGGTCCTTCCTACCTATGGCTGTCAGACTGTATAACCTAAGCAGGGCTGCTCACAGAGATAGCAAAAAAACGTGACAACCTAATAGTATTGAATGCAAAAGACGCAATAGACTTACACAATGGTCCCCTCCGGCATACAACTAGGAAAATAACGGTCGTTACGGAGGGTGACAATATGTATGGGTACATAATCATACCATGTAGGATAACTAAGTAGACGGTTATGCTGTTCATTCCATCTAGCTACAATGCTCCGCACTGTGTGTGTTTATATATTTATTCCATCTAGTTACAATGCTCCGCACTGTGTGTTTATATATTTATATATTTGTATGTACATATGTATATTCGCTGCTCTTGTTTTTTTTCTTGTCTTCTGATTGTTGCTCTGAGTGTTGCTATCCCTGTGCTGTTGCAATCCAGGAATTTTCCCATTGTGGGACTAATAAAGGCTTATCTTTTCTTATCTTATTATTGATCAACAATTGAAAAATTGATTCCAAACTCAAGATTTAATATACTCTAGATGTGTAACAAAAACTAATAACCATGTAACTGCAAGAAATTTATACAAAGCAAACAATCAACAATTCAAGTGGAACAAATATAAAGAACATATCAGAAAATCAATTAATCTCTTACAATATTCACATCTTCATACATATACAAACACTGCATGAAATAAAAAAAGTTCTAGTTTGAAAACTGTGGGAGGAGTTTGACAGACAACTCCTACATACATACAGACGGACGAACATCATCATACCTTAATATGTCCCATCTTTTGGCATATAATAAAAACTACAGGAAGGCTTGTGATTAAATTTTTAATCACTGGTGGTCCTTCAGTCACAGAAAAACATTACATTTTGGGCCAGATTCAGAGCAGTATATTCTGGATCACTTTTTTGTATCAGCCTGCTTTAACAAGAGTTAAGCTTCCCATGTCTACAGAACCACCACTTAATACAAAATATAGGGCTGAGTTTCATACACCAGAAAAGCTACAGACCAAAACTTCTTTTTTTTTTTTTTTTTATCTGTAAAAATGCATTCAATGGTAAAACAATTCTCCTGCTGGGTTTTTGCAGTAAAGTGAATGCATTTTCATGCTAAAGATACAGTTTAACAGTCACTTTTATATGGCAAATAGTTGTAATATGAACAGTACAATTATCATTTTATTGTGATAACTGGAAAAAGTTCTATAGCATTTTTACAGTTAAAATATGTAAACCACAATTGCTGTTTTGACTGTATTTTTCCAAGAGTATAGCTTTCTGCTTCATGACCAGAAGATCATTGTGAGTGAGTTTGGTGACTACTGGGGAAATTGCTTAGGAGGAGTAGCGATTTTTCTGAAATAACATACAGTAAGTGCCCAGATCTCCTGATCTTTGACCTTGACATTGAGCACAACTTGGATGCAGACCCACCCGAGGATCACTTTGAGTGGGTTTGGTGAGCATCAGGGCAAATGGCTAGTAGGAGTATACCAATTCTTGTGAAATGTGGACAGACGGACAGTTGAATGACACATCATTGCATTAGCTCCTGTCTGCTTTGCCAAAATCTATCTATAAATGCAAGAAATCTCTGTCTGTTTGTGTGTGTGTGTGTGTGTGTCTGTGTGTGTGTTCCTCACATATCTCTCAAACCGTTTGTCAGATTGGCCTAAGATTTTAAACGTGCTTTCCTGAGGTTACGAGGGTGTGCATCCCCAAATATGGAGCCACACAGTCAAAATATGTAATTTTTATCAACAAAAGTTTAGCCACCACTCTGTGACCGCTCTGTGTCTTCATCCCCTGGCTTCAAGAAGTGTGGGCGGGGTTTCAGATCAATTCCGTGCTCATTGGATAATACGCCCCATCACGGCCACGCTAATTGGACAACACGCGGCATCACGACCACGCTGACTGGATAACACACAGCATCACAACCTGTCAGTCACCACAGCGCTTCGCAAACAAAGATTTTATAAGTGCTATCCCCAAGTATGGAGTCGCTCAGTCAAAATATATACCATAAAGTAGCTGTGATTGCATAGGTCTAACGGATAATTCGGCATGGAGAACACGAGGTGCGGGGGGGGGGGGGGGTCGCACTGGCAGGGACCCATGGTGCCGCAAAGGACATCACTGGCACATGGGTAAAGCAGCAGCAGAGACTCCCATTAACCAGGCAACACCAGTGTCCGACAGGGCGCTCCACGATCGTTCGCGGGCACGCTCAGCCTGCTCGATCGGTGGTAGATGGTGGTCCCGACTGCTGCTTCATTGTAGAGCAGAATGACCAGATCAACTGCATTTTACATGCAGACACATATGCACGTTTTGACTAAATGACAACAAGATGCAAAAATGCCCAAATAACAAAATAAATCATTTTTAGTTAAATATTTACAGACAAATGGGCAACAGTGATGCAAAAGTTGCAGCCAAACTGCTTTCTCCTCTGTGTGTGTGTGTGTGTGTGTGTGTGTGTGTGTGTGTGTGTGTGTGTGTGTGTGTGTGTGTGTGTGTGTGTGTGTGCGCGCGCGCGCGCGGTGAATGAATCTGTGCCATACGTGGATGCCCTGAATTTCCCTCTGGGGATCAATAAAGTATACAAGATACAAACATAAAAAAAAAAAAATAATGTTCGGTGTTTTGTACTATATAATATTGCTAAAATATAAAAGGATGCACTACAGTGGATCTCAAATATTTGTAAACGTGTCCTGTTATAATACTGCATGAGTTTATTGACGATAGACTATAAACTACACATATAAACCAAATTATAATGATGACTGAACAACTCCCATTCCCCAAAGTGCAAGATACAACATTTATGAATATAAGTCATAAAAGATCACACAAATAAGCGATCTGACAAAAAAATAAATAAATAAACAAGCGGTTCTTAAACAGTGGCTAATACTGGATGTCCCATTCATTTTCAATTATTCTGTAATTAATATTCACACAATCAAATAAATCTCAGTTCAGTACCTTTCATATTTGTCAAAGTCTAACATGTGATTGCCTAAATATAGGCTACACCTCTGTATTCCATTTTCAAACACAGCCTACATTTGGGCCTGTAAAGCCTGATTGGCCTACCTGTTTCAGACAGGAATTCTTGCTTTCTATGCGCTAGTTAACTAAAATTCACAAACTTATGGAGAAAAGATACATATTTGCCAAAACTTGCTCATAATGACTCTTTATATAAATACTGGTTTGCCTATCCCTGGAGAAGCTGTTGATCTGTAGCTTTTCAGAATATTTTAGGGAGAACAAAAGTAAAGGGCAGAAAGATGCCTTTCTAAGAGGTAAACTACAACCATGTTTAAAAAGACATAAGTCACACATACTGTAGATCTATTTTCTAATGAACACATATAATACAGGATGTCCAGACAGATGTTTTTAAAACTTGCTGGTTCATTAAATGAAGTGGATAAATAAGAGCAAAGCAAAAAGCAGTTCAAAAGTCTGTGGAGCGCTGTTACTAAGGATGTCGAGCTTTTCACAATAACTCAACTATTCAGACTGTTGAGAGGATTTCGCTCTCACCTGAAGAGGGAAAGGAATCAAAAGGTCATGCACTTACACGAAGTTCTCTCCTCTAGAACTAACACAGCAGCAGAACATTACGTCATCAAATATATTTAAAATGATGCATTTGTATTATACACCATTTCAGCAAGTTTCAGTGTATTACTAGTCAAGATATTTTAGCATAAAACAGAAATAATATAACTGATATTTTTCTGATTATATTGACTTAAAATCACCAGTTTATTATAAGGAATTTCTCTCAAATGCTGATGTTTGAAAGACTCCAGACATGATGCATTCCTCAAGATCCATGAATACTAATGAGGGGCATTTTATCATCTAATCTATCCCCAGCCTGTGAATGGTGAGACTGATGAGAGTGAGAGCATAAATTATTCAGACCATAGGTGAGGAATCAGCACTATTTAGTCATCATCTGATAAGCTGCAGATAAGTTGAGAGTATACCAGTTTAACTACAGCTCTAAATACTGTATGTGGATGTGGATGCATTTACATCCTTGTAAGTACAATATGCCACAGATAAAGGTTTGCTTGTTAAGCACGGGTGGAAATTCAGCAGTAGTACATCACAACAAAGGTCTCATCTCTTTGTTTCAGTTTGATTTACTTCATGTTTTAATCACATTTAAAAGAACAGTGATTAAAAAAAAGACAAAGACATGTATAATCAAATAGCACTTGAGTATCTACAGCATGGAACTTGCCAATTTGTGTTCATTTATGTAATCTGTAATTAAAAAAGATCCTGGACATTACATTTTTGTTGCATATGCACTTAGGTCTCTAGCTCTGTGTCCCATCCTGTTAGTCTTATTATGAGGTACTTGTTTGCTATGTTTTTTCTTTAGTATATCTTCAAATGGGGTTCTGTTGAAAAAGGCCAAGTGCTACAGTAAATGCTAATGCAACCTTTTTCTAAAGAAGTCACCTTAAATAAATCAGCACAGTCCAGTGACCCAACCATCATGCTGCAGTTCATTATGGAGATATGTACTAGTTTTATAGTAAAAACCATATTATACAAAGTAGAATAATGTTTTCTTATAGATCTATAGTGTTGTGAAAAAGTATTTGCCCTTTTCCTGATTGCTTATATTTTTGCATATTTATCACACTGTTAAAACAGTGCATCAAACAAATTTTAATATTAGACAAAGATAACCTGAGTAAATACAAAATGCAGTTTTTAAATGACAATTTCATTTATTAAGGGAAAAAAAAACCTATCCAAACCAACCTGGCCCTATGTGGAAAAAGTAACACCCCCCCCCACTTACATTATCAATTAACTGTGATTAACTTTGGAAAGATGAGCTCAATTTCACTAGCCACACCCAGACCTGATTACTGCCAGAACTGATGAATAAAGAAATCATTTAAATAAGGAAACAAATTCAAGAACAGATGAGAAACAAAAACCAGGAATAGCATCTAAAGAATTGCAGGCCTCACTTCCCTCAGCATGGGGGGAAGTGAACATCTTGAAAATATTCTGTGGACTGACAAGACAAAAGTTGAACTTTTTCGAAGGCGTTCGTCCCTTATATCTAGCGTAAAACTAACAGCATTTCATAAAAAGATCATACCAACAGTCAAACACGGTGGTGGTAGTGTGATGGTCTGCAGTTGCTTTGCTACTTCAAGCCCTGGATGACATGCTACATATAATTGATGGAACCATGAATTCTGCTCTTTATCAGAAAATCCTGTAGGAGAATGTCCAGACATCAGTTCATGACCTCAAGCTGAAGCCCTCTAATCTATCTAGATAGATAGATAACTTTATTGTCTGTCCCAGTCAGTGACAGAAATTCTTCTTAGACATGGCCACAACAATATAACACATTCAACACTCTCAAAGACATGTTCAGACTCACAGGATAAAAACAGTTTAAAACAGTAAACATGGTTAAAAAGAAAACAAATAAAATCATGTGGCAGAAAATATTAATAACTATTAAAAATTAATTGTGATTAATACAGTGGGGCAAAAAAGTATTTTAGTCAGCCACCAATTGTGCAAGTTCTCCCACGTAAAAGATGAGAGAGGTCTCCAATTTTCATCATAGGTATACCTCAACTATGAGAGACAAAATAAGAAAAAAAAATCCAGAAAATCACACCGTCTGATTTTTAAAGAATTTATTTGCAAATTATGGTGGAAAATGAGTATTTGGTCACCTACAAACAAGCAAGATTTCTGGCTCTCACAGACCTGTAACTTCTTCTTTATTATTTTATTTATTTATTTACCTTTATTTAACCAGGAAAAAAACCCGTTGAGATTAAAAACCTCTTTTTGAAGGGAGTCCTGGCCAAGAGGCAGCAAAAAAATCACAAGGAGGAGCCTCTTTAAGAGGCTCCTCTGTCCTCCAGTCGTTACCTGTATTAATGGCACCTGTCTGAACTCATTATCAGTATAAAAGACACCTGTCCACAACCTCAAACAGTCAGACTCCAAACTCCACTATGGCTAAGACCAAAGAGCTGTCAAAGGACACCAGAAACAAAATTGTAGACCTGCACCAGGCTGGGAAGACTGAATCTGCAATAGGTAAGCAGCTTGGTGTGAAGAAATCAACTGTGGGAGCAGTTATTAGAAAATGGAAGACATACAAGACCACTGATAACCTCTTTCGATCTGGGGCTCCACGCAAGATCTCACCCCGTGGGGTCAAAATTATCACAAGAACGGTGAGCAAAAATCCCAGAACCACATGGGGGGACCTAGTGAATGACCTGCAGAGCATTTGGATGATCCAGAAGAAGATTGGGAGAAACCAAAATAGAACTTTTTGGTAAAAACTCAACATGTCGTGTTTGGAGGAGAAAGAATGCTGAGTTGCATCCAAAGAACACCATACCTACTGTGAAGCATGGGGGTGGAAACATCATGCTTTGGGGCTGTTTTTCTGCAAAGGGACCAGGACGACTGATCCGTGTAAAGGAAAGAATGAATGGGGCCACGTATCGTGAGATTTTGAGTGAAAACCTCCTTCCATCAGCAAGGGCATTGAAGATGAAACGTGGCTGGGTCTTTCAGCATGACAATGATCCCAACTAAACACACCGCCCGGGCAACGAAGGAGTGGCTTCATAAGAAGCATTTCAAGGTCCTGGAGTGGCCTAGCCAGTCTCCAGATCTCAACCCCATAGAAAATCTTTGGAGGGAGCTGAACGTCCGTGTTGCCCAGCAACAGCCCCAAAACATCACTGCTCTAGAGGAGATCTGCATGGAGGAATGGGCCAAAATACCAGCAACAGTGTGTGAAAACCTTGTGAAGACTTACAGAAAATGTTTGACCTCTGTCATTGCCAACAAAGGGTATATAACAAAGTACTGAGATGAACTTTTGTTATTGACCAAATACTTATTTTTCACCATAATTTACAAATAAATTCTTTAAAAATCAGACAATGTGATTTTCTGGATTTTTTTTTTCCTCATTTTGTCTCTCATAGTTGAGGTATACCTATGATGAAAATTGGAGACCTCTCTCATCTTTTAAGTGGGAGAACTTGCACAATTGGTGGCTGACTAAATACTTTTTTGCCCCACTGTAGATAAACGCTGATAGCTAATATTGATAGCTAACTGAAGTATGATAACTATTTGATCTTGTTCAGAATTGTTACTGCAGAAGGAATAAATGATTTCTTGTAAATGTTTTTATGGGCCAGTGGAATTTTATATCGTCTGCCTGATGGCAGTAACTGAAAAGAGTGGTGGAGGGGGTGAGATGGGTCCTCTGTGATCAGGGTGGCTTTCCTGATCACAGAGCACTGATACAGTTCAGATAATGGGGTCTGTGGTGAGCCAGTGATTTTGCTAGCCTGATTAACTATACGGGAAAGCTTTGTTTTGTGCTTGATGAAGAGGGAGCTGTACCAGGATGAAATGTTAAAAGTGAGAATGGATTCAATTAATGAAGTCTATAAATTCATGAAGTCTCTGTCTGTGTGTGTGTGTGTGTGTGTGTGTTTGTCTGTCTGTTCCACGCATATCTCTCGAACCGTTTGTCAGACTGGCCTCAGATTTTAAACATGGATTCCTGAAGTTACGAGGGTGTGCATCCCCAAATGTGGAGTCGCTCAGTCAAAATATGTGATTTTTATCAATAAAAGTTTTAGCCACCGCTCTGTGACCGCTCTCTGTGTCCTGGCTTAAAGAAGTGTGGGCGGGGTTTCGGATTGATTCTGTGCTCTTTGGATAATACGCTGCATCACGGCCATGCTGATTGGACAATACGCCGGCATCCCGACCTGTCAGTCACCACAGTGTTCCCTGGACAAAACAAGGAAGTGAAAAATGACAAATTTGACTAGAAGAAGATAATACTGAAGATTTAATCCTTAAAAAAAATTATACTATAAAGTTGCCGTGATTGCGAAGATCTAAAGGATAATTCGGCATATGTGGAGAACATGAGGTGCGCAAGCAGACTGGGCGGAGCATCAGTGGGGACCGGGTCTGACAAAGAATACCTGTGAATCAACAAAGAACATGCCGGGAGAAGCAGCAGCAGCCTAACCGGGCAGACTACGGTCCTTCGCGTGGAGGAACGCCCAGCCTGCCCCAGTCAGCGGTAGACGGGAGTCTCTTTGCAGGACCACGACTCGCCGTCACTGGTGGCGCTGCTCTCGGTGTGCTTGCACAATTATTAAAAGTTAATTATTAAAAGTTAATAATTGTGGAGCAGAATGCCCAGATCAACTGCATATCATATGCGGCCACATGCACAGTTAAATGACGACCGTCACCAAACTGGACACAAAAATGCTCAATAACTCATAACAGATCACACAAATAAGTGATCTGACAAAAAAAATAAACAAGCGATTCTTAAACACTGGCTAATATTGGATGTCCCATTCATTTTCAATTATTCTGTAATTAATATTCACACAATCAAACAAATCTCACTTTCATATTTGTCAAAGTCTAACATGTGATTGCCTACATACAGGCTACACCTCTGTATTCCACAAACAAACACGGCTTACACAGCCTGGCTCAAAGGCACACTAACTGATGGTGATTAAAAAAAAAGTTATTTTCAATAATGTGAAAAAAAAAGATAACGCATGGAGTGTGCTTTTGGCCCGAGGCTGATTTATCATGGAAAACAGCTGAGCTCTGTGGTTTCAGCAATCAGCTGACTGGATCCACATTTTGTTTTTGTTTTTTTACCAAAGGTAAAAAAAGAAAAAAAAAAACATGACAGGAAGGCTCTACAACCTTTGCTCCACAAATGCGGGGCATATCAACCATAGGCTGGATAAATTTTCAGCATGGGGCACATATGTTTTCCAGTTTATAAAATTTTTCACCGGATCTGAGGTGTGTGTGAAAAAAAATGCGTTTTGGATAGCATTTAGAGGGTCAAAAATGCAATCGTTTGGCGGAATAATAATAATAAATAATCTTCTCGCATAAAAAAACCCCAAATGCTTACAGTAGAGCCACGGTGCTCATATTGTGAGTCTCTGCCGGTCACGCCCTCAAGGTTCAGATCATGGGCCTCAATAAGCACCGCCTCAATCTTAGCATTAAAGTTTTAAAAAACCTTTTAATAATAAAATATTGCTAAACTCTATCTATAAATGCAAGAAATCTCCATGGGGTTGTGTTTGTCTGTGTGTCTGTCACAATCATAGGACTTGCTATCACATCATCAGAAATCATAGGACTTGCTATGACATCATCAAAGATCAAAGGCAGGCATCACCAAACGAGTGGTGACGTCAAAGATCAAAGGCAGGTTTCCCCAGGGTTACTGTTGCCATGGTAACCATGTCAAAGATCAAAGGCAGGCATCACCATGGTTACTGTTGCCATGGTAACAGTAACTTTCTACGGACATGCAGAAATGCTTGCTTATACTTGGTTTCTACGGGCATGCACGGGTATGTACTAGTATGACTGAATTAAAACAATTCTGCAAAGAAGGGTGAACCAAAATTCCTCAAAAGCAATGTAAGAGACTCATTGTCAGTTATCACAAATGCTGAACTGCAGTTGTTGCCGCCAAGGGTGGCACAACCAGTTATTCGGTTTAGGTGGCAATTTTTCACATAGGGCCAGGTAGGTTTGGATAGCTTTTTTCTCTTAAAAAAAAAAAATAGGGGGAAAATGCCTTTTTTTGTATTTACTCAGGTTGGCTTTGTCTAATATTAAAATTAGTTTGATGATCTGAAACATTTAACTGTGACAAATATGCAAAAATATTAGAAATCAAGAAGGGGGCAAATACTTTTCACAGCACTGTACTGTGTCTGAGTATTTTATCTCTCATCACTAATTTTAACAATATAAAACAAAAAACTATATTAACATCAGGGTCAAGACAACATCTCGGGCACTTAGAGAAAAGGTGCATTGCTGCCGACCACAAAGAGCAAAGGGGGGGATTTTTCCCCTCACTGGCTGAACTACAGCATATATCAAGCTTAATAACGCTGAACTAATGGCTCTTGTCGCACATAACAATAACAACTGCTCATCTTATTTATCAAGTTAAATCCTGTGTAATTTGCACCATGCTAATCTCAGGACGCACTCACACGGCCACTGTTTGGTCTGGACTAAAGGACCAAAGTGTGTATTCCATGGATAGTTCGGTTCGTTTGGCGCTGTCTGAATGCACCTGGAACTCTGGTGCAGCACCAAACAAGCGAACTCTGGTCCCCCTGAAAATGGGGGGTCTCGATTCGCTTGCAAACGCAGTCTGGTGCACTTCACTTGCTGTGTGAATGCACACGAAGTATCCAGCGGACCAAAGGGCGGACATGTCCCTCAGCGTTTGTGTAACCACAGCAACACACAGTGAGAAGAGAAAGTGGCGTTTACTGTAAAGGTGCCTTCACATCAAATGCGAACGGGCAAATTTTTCGCGCAGCACGATTACATTATAACTCAGTGTAAATGCATGAAAAGACATTAATTCACCGTCTGGGTGAGATGCAGACAGGCGAAGTTCCCACTCACCTGAAAAAGTTGTCCCTGTTGAAAACTTGATGTGTGCTTCCTGGCAGCACCTCCGTGGTAGGAATCCATGGGTAAATAAATAAATAAATCCAACATTCTGATTCAGCTGAAGAGCTCCTGGTTCTTCAGCTTCCATTTTGGGTAGAAAATAACAATAAAGTCAACCGTGCGGATCTAAGAAATACTTTTACGGGAGAAAACCAAGGAGAAAAGTTTAGAAAAATGTCTCTTGGATTTGGAATAGTGATGAGTGAGGAGTGAGATGCAGGCTCTGATAAATATTTGGTCTGAGAACCAGATTTCTCAGCTAGTTGTGGCTACACACAAGAATACAGATGTTTTTAAAACGTTTAACGACATGATGGCGGCACGGGGGTTTATACAGACAGCGCAGCTTTTCATTTTTATTAGTTTGTGGCGCATAAACACCGAGAATTGCGTCCCATCATCGAATAAACATAATTTAAAGATAATTTACAAGAGGTAGTAACAATTTTTACTTCTAAAAATGCACAAATGTTGGACTTCCGGTTATGGCTGCCACGTAGGACGGACGTGTCTCGCTCTGCTCTGCTCCTGGAGAAAAAAATCGGCAAATAACTCTCTCATTTGGGACAGAACGTATCCCAGCATTTGGGCGAGGATATGTCGGCGAAGCCTAAGGCTGGAAAACCAGGAAAAGGAAAAAGCGAGCCGCCGAAACAGTCCAAATTAACGGACTTTCAGGTCTGTGACGCAGCAAACAAAACTCCATATATGGCGGAGGAGGCTGGCAACGGTGCGATTTCTGCGGGGAATGGCGCAGATGCGCTGATGGCTGCCATGAGTTCAATGAGAGCGGACTTTTCCTCTAGATTTGATGGGATTATGACAGCGTTGGAAGGAATAAGAAAGGAATTGGGTGACTGTGTAGAACGAACGGCGCAGATGGAGCTCCGTCTCGCTAGTGCTGAAGATGACGTCACCCGTCTTCAATTAAAGGTGCGCACTTTGGAAAAAAAAAAAATAAATCTCTGGAAGATAATATTTTGGATTTGGAATCTCGGTCGAGACAGAATAATTTGAGGCTGGTGGGTCTTCCAGAGGAATCAGAAGGTCGGGACGTATGTTCCTTTCTGGAAAAGTGGATTCCGGAGGTGCTGGGCAGCGAGGAGTTGCAATCAGCAGTGGTTCTGGAAAAAGCACATCGTATTGGCCCACGGAGAGATAAGGGACCGCCGAGGACCTTAATTATGAAGTTTCTTAGCAACAGAGACAGGATGAAGATCTTCAACGCTGCACGTGCTAAAGGAGAGATTAAACACCAGGACCAGCAGGTGCGGTTCTACCCAGATTTGGCCACAGGAATCCAGCAATTGAGGAAGCAGTTTGATCCCGTACGTAAGGAGCTGCGCAACCTTGGGATTCGTCATGGTGTAATCTATCCTGCGAGACTGCTGACCACGTATGAGGGCAGAACCCACATCTTCAAGACCCCAGAGGAGGCGCAGGAGTTCATCAAGAAGATCAAAGAAGAAGAAGAGACTGGTGGGAGCTAAGCATGAACAAAATATAAGGTAGAATAATTAAGCATTTGCACAGGCATCTGACTGACTTGAAGTAAATAGTAAGTTTACAAAATATAGATTGTATTATATATTAAAAAAACAAAACAAAAACAAAACAAACAAAAAAAAAACTATGATGTACAAAGTTGTTAAAAATTTTGGAGTTAAGTTGGAAAACTACAGAGGAGAGTTAATGTTACGTCATTAAAAGCAGTAGAGTTAGGGTGATTGGGAGGATGAAGAAGGAGTGGCTTAGGCTGTTCCCCGTGGGTGTGGAACGGTCGATGGCTATATCGGGAGACAGAATTTTTCTTTTGATTTTGGGGGGTTTGCCACAAGTGTGGGAAGGGGAAATTTGTTTGTGTGTAGTTTGTAGGATGAATGTTCAACCACTCATGTTTTTGCTTCTCTGTATGAGCATGTTTACACTGCAAGGTAATCCCAAACTCTCTATTGATCATGGACCAAAGTGTTAATCTTAATTTAACTTCATGGAATTGCAGAGGTCTACAAAATTTAAAAAAACTTAAACAAGTTATGAATAAAATAAAGGACATGGGTTCAAGAATTGTGTTTTTACAAGAAACTCATCTGATAGAGGAGGATGTTCAAAGAATTAGGAGTAGATGGCAGGGAAGTGTATTCACCTCTTCATTTTCATCCCGAGCCAGGGGAGTTATGACTCTCATACATAAATCAGTTCCTTTTCAAGTGAAAAATGTAATTGGAGACAAATTTGGAAGATATGTAATCATTCAAGGTTCTTTGCTATTAGAAAATATAAATCTTGTGAACTTATATGGTCCCAATATAGATGATCAGAAGTTCTTTGCTAATTTATTTCTCATCTTATCATCACTTACAGGGCAACATATAATAGCAGGGGATTTTAATTGTACATTGAATCCAGGTGTGGATAGATCAACAGGACTGGATTGTACGCACATTGGATGTAGGATGACTATTAATCATTTTATGAAAGAATTGAGATTGTTAGATATATGGAGAGAAATGAAACCACAAGTTAAAGCCTATTCTTGTTATTCCAGTACCTACAAGACATTCTCACGTATTGATTATTTTTTGATTTCCACAGAATTAAGGTCCAAGATTCAAAACTGCTTTTATGATAACATCGTGATCTCTGATCATGCACCCTGTTGTCTAATATATGTAGATAAAAAATTGACAAAGGAATCAGGTAGATGGCAATTTCAGCATAAATGGCTTCAGGATGAGGAATTTGTCAAGTATATAGAAAAACAGATAGACGAGTTCTTTGACATCAATACTACACAAACATCAGCATGTGTAAAGTGGGAGGCTTTCAAAGCTTTTATTAGGGGACATATTATTAGTTATACAGGATCAAAATCTAAGAAGACTCGAGAGGAGAGAGCTAAATTGGAACATAAAATAAAAAATCTTCAGGAAAAAGTGTATGCAGGAAGTGACCCAAGGTTGGAGAATGAATTACTGATTTTGAGAGCTGAATACGACAAAAAATCAGCGAATAGAGCTGCCTCGAGTCTTCTAAGATTGAAACAATCTTTTTATGAACAAGGTGAAAAATCAGGAAAATTATTAGCATGGCAGATTAAACAATTGGAAATTAAAACACCAATTACCAGTATTATAAGTAATGGACAGGTAGTTATAGATCCTTTAGAAATTAATAGAGCCTTTAGAGATTACTATGAAAAATTATATGATACCAAAAATGAACCTGATTTAACAAAACTAAATGGGTTTTTGAACGAACTATCTATACCGTGTATTCCAAATGAAAACAGGGAGATATTGGAGTCTAAAATTAGTCAAGAAGAAGTTGGGCTAGCCATTGATAATATGAAATCAGGAAAAAGTGCAGGACCAGATGGTCTTCCAGTTGACCTTTATAAAAAAATTTAAGAATAAATTAATAAAACCTTTTTTGGAAATGGTTTTAGAAGCATTTCAAAATAATAATTTACCATCATACATAAATAATGCCTTAATTATACTGCTGCCAAAACCAGGTAAGCCCTCTAATAAATGTGAAAATATGAGACCAATAAGCCTATTAAACGCCGACCTTAAGATAATCTGTAAAATTTTAGCAAGACGAATACAAGAAATTTTACCAAATATTATTAATCGAGATCAGAATGGCTTTATAAAGGGTAGACAAGGCTTCCATAATGTAAGAAGACTATTTAATATTATTTATTTTAATAAAGAAGCACCGGATACAGCTCTCCTATCATTGGACGCCGAAAAGGCCTTTGATAGAGTTGAATGGCCCTTTCTTTTTGAAGTCCTACAAAGGTTTGGACTTGGAAATAATTTCATAAAATGGGTTCAAATAACATACAATAATGCTACAGCAGAAATCCTAACAAATAACAATATTTCAAAACCAATAAAAATCAATAGAGGATGTCGACAAGGCTGTCCACTTTCACCTTTACTGTTTACTATGGCAATTGAACCTTTAGCGATAGCGATACGTTTACATTCACAAATATATGGAATTAAAGTTGGACCAACAGAACATAAAATCTCCCTGTACGCCGATGATATAATTTTTTTTATGTCGAATCTAAAAAAATCAATTCCAACCTTGTTGAATTTAATAAAGAATTTTGGGGAAATATCAGGATATAAAATAAATAAAACTAAATCTTCAATATTAATGCTAAATGAGACCCAGAGAAATTACCCAGCCCCTGAGGTAAATCAATTCAATGTTGTAAATCAGTTTAAATATTTAGGAATCCAAATTATGCCTAAGCTAGAATCAGTCGCCAGTGTCAACTATGAAGCCTTAATGTCAGATATCAGTGAGTTAACTCAGAGATGGATGTCACTACCAATGTCGATGATCGGGAGAATCAATATACTTAAAAGTAATATTTTACCTAAAATACTTTATTTATTTCAATACATTCCCTTATCACCACCTTTAGATCTATTCTCAAGAATAAAAAAAAAGTTAGTGGAATTTATATGGAACAACAGGAGGGCTAGATTACGTTTGTCTTTATTATATTTACCATTTGATCTTGGAGGTCTGAAATGTCCAAATTTTATGTTGTATTATTGGTCGGCACAACTGAGGTCTATGACATATTATTTTTCATCAAATGATCTCCCTCACTGGACTGAAATGGAATCATACAATTTACCTTTACCTCTTCCCATATTCATATACTCAGATTCGGCAAAAAAATTACAAAAACAAGTTAAAAATCCATTTGTAAAGCATATGATCAAAATATGGTGTGAAGCTAAAAACTATTTAAAAGAACCACAGTTATTGTCACAATTTAGTCCAATATGGGGTAATCAATATTTTAAACCAGGGAGAGCGGACGCTGTATTTAAAGTATGGAATTTAAAAGGGATACAAAAGATTCAGGATTTATATTTGCCATGTGCAGACAACATAATGTCTTTTGAAGAGCTGAGGATCAAATTTAATCTCAATAGAACACATTTTTTTAAATATCTTCAACTTAGAAACTTTATTCGATCAAATCAAAATAAAGCTCTCACTCGACCTATTTATTCATCCTTGGAAAAAATGATGATGAAAGATAGTAAAAGAAAGGGTATTATTTCAGAGTTTTATAACTCATTGACACTATCTTCAAGTGAAAATTCACTGAAAAGATTAAACTACTGGAAAGAAGATCTGCAAATTGAAATTTCAGAGGAACAATGGGAATTGGCTTGTACAGAAGCTCAAACCAAATCAATAAATGCACGCCTTAAATTGATACATTTCAAATGGTTAATGCGGATGTATGTTACACCGGAGGAGTTAAATAGATATAACAAAAATATACCAGATACATGCACAAAATGCATGGAAAGTAAAGGAACCCTATTTCATTGTTTATGGGAATGTAGATTAATAAGAATGTTTTGGGAAGAGGTGAGGGTAACAATTGAAAAAATAATCTCAAAACAAATCATATTGAATCCTAAACTGTTTTTGTTGGGTCTGTACCCAGAAAAGCATAATTTTAATAAAAGTGAAAGAACATTCATAGACCTCAGTTTGCTTAATGCCAAAAAATGTATTGCACTATTATGGAAAAAGACTCATAGACCAGATGTGACTCAGTGGTTAAGACAGATGTTAACAAACCTTCCATTAGAAAGAATAACATATATACTAAAATCAAAGGAAATTGTGTTTGAGAATATATGGAGACCTTTTATTGATTATGTAAAAAATTTAAACATAACTCTTGAAGAAGAAGGTGAATGATGTGTGTGGACCTTGTAAATTCCAAACTGGTGAACATAATATGTATACTTATGTATTGGATTGTCTAGACTAAACAGAGGAGCATTGTTGAAGACTTGATTTTGTTGGTGGTTGTTGGTGTTTTTAGTGCATTTTTTTTTTTTTGTAGTACTTTAGTGTTAGTGTTTGATTGTTTGTATCATGTTTGTTAAAAAAAAAAAAAGGTTCAATAAAGATATTGTGGAAAAAAAAATGCACAGATGTTTACAAGCCTGGCTGTTGTGTTATATTTTATAATTTTGGTGCATGGGATGCAATTCTTGGCAAGTGAGCAGTTCTCGGCATAACACCGGTCCTGGTCAATCGATGAGCCAGATTTCTCTTCTTCACAGAGACTTTTTCTTCCTGGTCAGTGGTGGCTTCGGCTACAGCACCACAAACGAGCAGCTGTTGTAACTGCATGACGTTGTCCAAGCAGTTTGGTCCGCTTGAGTGAAGTGCTGTGTGAATGCAAACCGAACCAAACAAAGGTGTGAAATTTCTCGCCATCCCCCGCCGAGTCAAACCTATCCATCTCTGTGACACTTCTTCCACCATCTCCTAATGGGGGAAGGGGGGCTGTTGGTAGTATCTTTCTGACTCTACGGTTCCTGAGTCTTAATGAGCCATCCAGAGATAATTGCTCCTCCAGGACAGTGTTAACTGACACCAGCGGCTCCTTCCTGTCATTCAGACTGGCCCCCTGTCAGGTTTAATAGAGCCACAGGCTACAATCACAGCCAGGGTTTAAAACCTAATGACTGTGGGGTCCACTAATTTCAGATAAAGCTTTGGTGTGTAGTGCAAAGCGCAGCAATACAAACTGCATTTTTAGCCACTTTCCTTCAAAGCGATAAAGCTTGAGAATCGAGCAGAAGCACTTAAGATGTGTGATCAATAGCAAAATTATGCCATTTTCTTTTCTGTCATATTGATCACAAAGCTGTGCAAGAAAAGGAAAATATGCTGAAATACAAAAGACTTAGGGAAAATACAACACCGAACCCAAGGTCAACACCGCTTTGAATTGTTGCAGCATGGACATCCTCGGTGCCAAGGGCAAGAGTGTCTGACTTCTTAGACAGAGGAGAGGTCTCTACTGCTGCTGTGTGACGTGATGCAAAGGGACGGCTTGTGCTCAAGGTGCATGCCATGTCCTCTTCCATGCTGCCAGTGGCTTTGACCTCAACAGATGACACTGAGCAGCCACGGGGGGGAGGGGGGGTGGCGTTATTGGTAACCGCTGCACATTTCAGTTTTCTGACAATTGAAGACTAGCTGCAGTAGATGTCCAGATTTTGTTTGTAATATGACAATAGTCTGCCTAATTTTTGTTTGTTGGTTGTTTTTTATGGAAAGAGGAGTTCAATAATGAGGGACAACATTTTGCACTTTTCACAGCAGTGCTATTAAAGGCATACACTAACATTTATGCTCACATCAGGGTGACAGGCTTCATATGAGGGAATGAAAGCAAAGACAGTGATTGGTTTATTTCACGTTACGCCTACAACACACCTCTGAATACTTTAGAAGATTAGGACAGCCTATTTGCACTTTGCACCTGGCGCAAAATTCGTTTTTGGGCTGCTGTAATTGCAAAATGGACTTGGGCACATCCATAAATGTGCTCAATTGACTGTCGACTGGACAGCTGTAATATAGCTCTTTGTGTATTGCGGGAAATCTGTTTAAAAAGGGGACCGGTGCTAGAGAACATTAAAAAGGTTTTTGAAAACTTTATCTGAATGCAGATTTTTGTTACCGTCTTTGAAGAAAGGTTTTAAAACCTTTACAGTCTTCAAAATATCTAAATTCTTTATTCTAGCTGGCCTCCCTTTAAATAAACAACTTGGCAAAGTATGAACTAACTTTATAGTTTCATTACTGTTTTTTTTTTTCATTTGGTAAAGTTTCATATTTCCTATGCAATTTATCTCATCCAGTCTTCAGTTCCCCCGCAAAAAAAAAAAACAAAAAAAACATCACTTTTGCAATGTTAATTACACCTAATTTGCGTAAGCGTGCTGAGCTGCTTCAGCGACACCTTATTTACATTCCAGCAGGCAGCCCTGTCATATTGCCACATACTGGCACACAGACAATGTCCTTTCTCCAAATTGTCTGCTAAGTAGCATCTGGACATCAGCAGTCAGCCGCTACAGGCTGTACTGTTTGTGACTGCTGTTTTCCCCTTTTTCCCCTCAGCCGGATCCCTCTGGTGGTTATCAGACACAAACCGCTTCTGTCATCAGGTGCTAAAATCCAGCTGCATTCTGTCTGACAGTCCCCTCACTTACTGGCAACAACAACAAATAAGAGGAAAAAAGCACAACACAGAGGCTTTAGCTAACAATGTGTCACAGACAATGTCTTTCAAAACAGCACATAGCTGTCTTGTTTGTCAGGATTCAGTCATCATAAAGACACACTAATGAAAAAGGAGAGAATTGTGATGTTGTCAGTATTTTGGAAAATGATGACAACTCGTACTGTATCAGTCAGTGTTTTCACAGAAGCCTTCAATAAAAGACTAGCAATTCAAAGCATTTAGGACACGGTGTCAGTCAATGCTGGCACTTTATTCTTTAGTTTAAAAAAACGGTGAAAACGTTAAGATCAGAGACATTAATCAAGCCCATAATCCAGTTAGGGAACTCCTTAATCCAACTGATTTATATTCAGTATTCAATAATTCATGTATAACAAGTTCATGAAGACTCCATGAACATCTTCCTGGCTGTGAAATTAATCAGTCATGTTTAATAAAAGCTGGCATGGGCAGCTGAGTATTCTCTAAGCAGGAATTGTAGATGAGGAAAAAACAGTGTGCTAGCTCTAAAGGCAGCAAGAAGCTTTCACTCCCAGTAGCTGCAGGGAGGGAACGTTCAACACAGCACTTGACACATCAGCAAGACGGCTGGACTGCAGGCAGCTAAGCGGTCTGTCTCTGATGGTGTGACAAGGTTTGAGGCTTTGAGCCTTCACTCAGCCCTCATAACCTCCTGTACTTCACAATGCAGCGGTTCCAGTGCATTGTAGCAATTTATTTTTTCTTATTTTTTAAAAAAAGAATAAATTTAAAGTCTTGTGGACAAACAAACAAGCAAACACTACTGAGAGATTGTCTACAGAATCTAAGAAGATGTTTACAGTATATTTATCTCTACTAGTGTGCAACTAACAACTATTTCAATAGTCGACTAGCCGCCGACTATTTTAACAACTAGTCGACCAGTCATTAAAAGCTGCACAAAAAATTATTATTTCTTTTTATTGCGAAAAATAAAACATATTCCTTTTAAAACTAGAAAAGCACTCAGAGAGTGCATACCTCTGCCAAGGCTCCTTCTGTCCCTCATGGATCCCCTCCAAAATGTAATGGGTTTGTGTGTAGGCCTAGAGCCACTTCTGGTGAAAATTGCAACAAAGTCTTTCCATTAGTTTTGGAGTATTGTTGCCAACACACTGAGAAGACAAGAGCCTTGGCTGAGGTATGCATTCTCAGATCATCACCAAAATGTAACGGGTTTGGCTGCAGCCCAAGAACCACCTCTGGTGAAGATTTCATCCAAATCCATCCAGTAGTTTTTGTGTAATCCTGCTGCACAAATACAAACAAAGCCCTTGGTGGAGGGGTTTTTTTTTTTTTTGGACTTATTTTGTACCCGTAGGTAGATTTGTTCTGCAGTCCGGTGACAAGCCACCAGCTGCCGGTCGCTGCGTGCGCAAGCGCCCCTTAACTCCCTAACCTACATGTTTTTAGCATATGGGAGGAAACTGGAGAAATCCCAGAGTAAACCCACGCAAACACGGGGAGAATCAGAATCAGAATAAGTTTATTGCCAAGCACATTTACAAGTAAATAAACAGGTAAATATACGAGGAATTTGACTTGACATTGGAAACGTCATAGATGACATTCCCAATGACGCGACGAGCCATGGAGGCACCTGTCAGCAGGGGGGGAATAGAAGGCAGGGGGGAGGGGGAGGGGACACAATAGGAGAGAGAAAATAGCATTGTTGATCAAAATAAAGTTCATTTATATGACCGATATTGTGATTACAAGAAAAAACTCTCAATGCACAATTAGCAGACAATAGAATCCACACAATGACACAGAGAGAGCAGTGAATGAATATGTCTTCGTCAGTATAAATGGGTCAGTTGTGTATGTGTTGGATGCAATCAGTGCAAATCAGTGGAGAACATGCAAACTCCACACAGATCACTGTTGGCCGGGGGCAGGGATCGAACCCACGATCCCCGCGATCCCCCGGCCGAAGGGTAAACTGTGCTGCCGCGGTGCTAACCACTGCGCCACTGTGCAGCCAGGTATGTACTCTCAGATAATCACCAAAATCTAATCATCTGTTCCCCGTGCCAGTACACACCTTTCCTGAAAATTTCATCAAAATCTGTTCATAGCTTTTTGAGTTATGTTGCTAACAGACAAACCAGCGCCACTAAAAACATTACTTCGTCCCCTTGGCGGAGGCAAAAATAGAGCATTTAGTAAACAACAAGAACAAGAATTGCAATCAGCAATAAAATAAACATTTTTTTTTCTTAAAGTGCATTTTGTTCATATCAAACAATGCATAACATTTAACATTTGTTAAATATGTGTGTGTGTGTTCGTGTGTGTGTGTGTGTGTGTGTGTGTCTGCACGCGCACGTGACAGAGAAAATCACTTATGTTTGTAAGGGTTGTCTCATATTTCTTCTCCATCAAGCGGGTGAAATGGGTTCTGGATGGCAGCGTATAGTCAGGGCTGAACTGGTGAATCATTTGTTAAAATCCTTCCCCGTCAACTATGGAAAGTGACCTCATGTCTTTGGCCATCATGTTTAGAATTGACTCTGTGACAGCAGTATCCTGTTGCGAGAACACACCTGCTTTTTCTGCAAAAAGCCATCCATGGTCCCTGTCCTCTTCTTTACGCTGCATAAATTTTATAATGAAACCGTCAGACAAAATGGCAGTACGCTTTAAACTGTCATGATCCTTCCCACGCACCTACAGTAACAGGCTAGCTACTAGCATGGAAGCTAATTATCTTACTGAGGGGCGTCTGACTCTTCCAAAAAGTGTTTGCTCTTCAAATGCTCATACATCACCGTAGTGGCCCCATGGTACGCCAGGCTCACTTTACAAAGCTTGCATTGAACAATTTTGTTGGCTGAGTCACGTACAAAATGTCCCCAAACTCTGGAACGTTTGCTTCACGTGAGCTCTGCTTCAGCCGCCGTCATGGTGCAGCTTCCCCTGCTCTGTTCCCGGTCACTAGCACACATGCTCTGTCAGCGCACCAAAGAGCTGGGAAAAGCATGATGTCTCACTCTGAGCTACTTCAATTGGCTACGGTGAAACATTGTTTAGCATAGCATTGCATGCCGTGGGATACGCACGATGACATCATTAACAACGTGTCGACTACTGAATTAATTGTGGATGAATTCTGCCGTCGACTATTTGTCAACTAGTTGACTAGTCCTTGCAGCCCTAATCGCTACATGCCTCCTCTGTGAATCGCCACCTTGTAGTGCCCTAATGATCCCAGGAGCTATGTTGTCGGGGGCACCTTGCCCCTTGTAGAGTCTTGGAAGGCAAATTGGTCCTGGGTGAAGGGCCAGACCAAGAATGGTCCAGTGGATCCCCATGAGAACGTTACAGCAAGGATCCAGTGTGCCAAGAGGAGCCACAGGGGTCTGCCTTCCAGTGGGCTCACCACCTGCGGGGAAGGGGGGGGGGGGTATGGATGGATGGATATCTCTACATGCTTGAGTTTAATATAGCACTTGTTGAAATGCCCACACGCAGCATTGTGTTTTTCAAAGCACACCTCTTGGCTATTACTGCAAAGTCAACATCCCTCAAGCCAAATAAGGGAACTTTGTCAAATTCTTCTCAACTTTGTTCAAAAGGTCAAAGTCTGTTGTATATGGCACAAAGATTCACTTAAACTCGAGGATGAACTGGTTACCATTCTGACTGGGATGTCACAAGATCATCAGTAATAGGCCGAGACAGATAGATAGATAGATACAGTGGTGTGAAAAAGTGTTTGCCCCCTTCCTGATTTCTCATTTTTTTGTATGTTTGTCACACTTAAATGTTTCAGATCAAACAAATTTAAATATTAGACAAAGATAACACAAGTAAACACAAAATGCAGTTTTTAAACGAAGGTGTTTATTATTAAGGGGGAAAAAATTCCAAACCTACATGACCCTGTGTGAAAAAGTGATTGCCCCAAAAAACTAATAACTGGTTGGGCCACCCTTAGCAGCAACAACTGCAATCAAGCATTTGTGATAACTGGCAATGAGTCTTTTACAGCACTGTGGAGCAATTTTGGCCCACTCATCTTTGCAGAATTGTAATTCAGCCACATTGGAGGGTTTTCTAGCATGAACAGCCTTTTTAAGGTTATGCCACAGTGTCTCAATCAGATTCAGGTCAGGAATTTGATTAGGCCACTCCAAAGTCTTCATTTTGTTTTTTAAGCCATTCAGAGGTGGACTTGCTGGTGTGTTCTGGATCATTGTCCTGCTGCAGAACCCAAGTGCGCTTCAGCTTGAGGTCACGAACAGATGGCCGGACATTCTCCTTCAGAATTTTTTGGTAGACAGCAGAATTCATGGTTCCATTTACCACAGCAAGTCTTCCAGGTCCTGAAGCAGCAAAACAACCCCAGACCATCACACTACCACCACTATATTATTTATATTATACTATTGGTATGATGTTCCTTTTCTGAAATGCTGTTACTTTTACTCCGGATGTAATGGGATACACACCTTCCAAAAAGTTCAACTTTTGTCTCATCAGTCCACAGAGTATTTTCCCAAAAGTCTTGGGGATCATCAAGATGTTTTCTGACAAAACTGGGACGAGCCTTCATGTTCTCTTTGCTCAGCAGTGGCTCTTGTCTTGGAACTCTGCCATGTAGGACATTTTTGTCCAGTCTCTTTCTTATGGTGGAATCATAAGTGAGGCCTGCAGTTCTTTGGATGTTGTTGTGGGGTCTTTTGTGACCTCTTGGATGAGTCGTTGCTGCGCTCTTGGGGTAATTTTGGTCGGCCGGCCACACCCGGGAAGGTTCACCACTGTTCCATGTTTTCACCATTTGTGGATAATGGCTCTCATTGTGGTTTGCTGGAGTCCCAAAGCTTAAGACATGGCTTTATAACCTCTTCCAGATTGAAAGATCTCAATAACTTTGTTTCTCATTTGTTCCTGAATTTCTTTGGATCGCAGCATGATGTTTAGCTTTTGAGGATCTTTTGGTCTACTTCACTTTGTCACGCAGGTCCTATTTAAGTGATTTCTTGATTGAGAACAGGTGTGGCAGTAATCAGGCCTGGGTGTGGCTAGAGAAATTGAACTCAGCTTTCCAAAGATGTGATAAACGACAGTTAATTTATGTTTTAACAAGGGGGGCAATCACTTTATAACATAGGGCCATGTAGGTTTGGATTTTTTTTTACCTTTAATAAAACATCTTCATTTCAAAACTGCATTTTGTGTTTACTTGTGTTATCTTTGTCTAATATTTAAATTTGTTTAAGTGTGACAAACATACAAAAAAAAATGAGAAATCAGGAAAGGGGCAAATACTTTCTCACACCACTGTAGACAGACAGACAGATAGATTCAAGATTCAAAGATTTTATTGTCAATGCTACTACACGTACAGGACATGCAGGAGAACTGAAATTGCGTTTCTCTCTCTCTTCATTGGTGTGCATAATATAAAAAGAAAAGGAATAAGGCTGGAAAAAAAGAAAACAAAACAACAACAGCAGTCTATGTACAGTAATGCAACCCGTGGTGCCAACGGCAACCAGAAAGACCCAGACCTCCATAGAGATAACGATTAATGATAATAAATCCAGCAATCCTATATACAGACAACTAGAGATGAATACCCGTAGTTGCAGTTCAATGCGGTAGTGACAGATAGGACTGCACGTGGTCAGTACTGCAGTGACAGACGGCAGCAGATATGGCATTTGTGCAAATGATTGCGTTTAATGTTAATGTGCAGAGACATACAGCAGCAAAACAACAGACAGCAACAGATATTTATATATATTTTATATATATATATATATATATTTTTTTTTTTTCTCCTCTCGGCGCCACACCAGTCGGCTGCCTTTTGCAACAGCGGCTCGATTCCGAGTTTTTTTTCCCTTCCTCTCTCTTTTGATCACTTTTTTTTTCCACCCCACTTATATCACGGACACACAGATCATCCCAAATGTCTCCTGAGCCGGTGGACGGAGCCACTGTTTATAGCAGGATACGATATAACAGGGAAGAGCTGCTAGCATTTAACCGCCACCCGGTCCCACTGGAAAAACTCGACATACCGAGAGAACTGAGGCGAAAACGCCGCGGCTGCCGGGCTGGAGTAAGGCGGAGGACAAAAAATATAAGGTACAGACCCTCCCTTCCATCTGTTGTCATGGGAAATGTACGGTCGATACTGGGAAAGTTAGATGAGCTAGCGGCTATCTCCCGTTATGATAGCACTTACCGGGAGTGCTCTCTCCTTTTGTTTACTGAGACGTGGCTAACTGAACTAGCAGCAGATGCTAACATTGAGCTGGAGGGTTTTCACACGATACGAGCTGACCGAACACCAGAGAGTGGCAAAACTAGGGGCGGTGGAGTGATCATGTATGTTAACAACAACTGGTGCAGACCGGGACATATCACTGTTAAACAACGACACTGCAGCAAAGACATTGAGTTGCTAGCTGTTAGCATGAGGCCTACATATCTCCCGAGAGAACACTCACACGTGATCTGCATTGTTGTTTATGCAAATCCGACGGCGAACGCTGGGACAGCGCGTGACGTCATCCATTCAGTAACCAGCAGGCTGCAGACAGGACACCCAGATGCTCTTCTCCTCATCTCAGGCGATTTCAACCACGTTTCACTGTCTCCCATTCTGCCCACTTTCACCCAGTATGTCACATGCCACACTAGAGACAATAAAACACTGGATTTGTTCTACGCAAACACTAAGGAGGCGTACACCTCATCACAACTCCCCCCACTTGGGAGATCGGATCACAACTTGGTTCATCTCCGACCGGTGTACAAACCCCTAGTGCACAGACAACCTCCGGCCATGCACACTGTGGAGTTATGGTCTGAGGAGACAATGGACACTCTAAAGGACTGTTTTGAAGCCACTGCCTGGAAGCAGCTCTGCGATCCACATGGTGAGGACATCGATGGCCTCATTCACACCTTCACGGGCTACCTCAGCTTCTGTGTGGACAAATCCGTTCCCACCAAGACCATACAGCGTCACTCAAACAACAAACCCTGGATCAACCCTGAGATAAAAACACTTCTGAGAGAGAAGAAGAGGATCTTCAGGTCGGGGAACAGGGAGATGCTGAAGTCCGTACAGAGGGAGCTGAGGAGAAAGATCAGAGAAGGCAAGGACAGCTTCAGGAAGAAGATGGAGGACAAGCTGCAACAGAGCGACATCAGCGGGGTCTGGAGAAACCTCAAAACCATCTCGGGGCTCCAGAATACCCCCCCCCCCCCAGGCCACGGGGGGCAGGGAGTGGGCGAACAACCTGAATCTGTTTTTCAATAGATTTGACCAACCGCCCTCCCCCCTGTCTGCACAACAACCACTGCTGCCTCTAAGAAATCAAGTCCTGCTACCCACTCCCCACTCCACCGACACCCCCCCCCCCACTCCCAACACACAGCCCCCCATCCTGACCCTGACCAAGACCCAGGTGAGGACGGAGCTGAGGACGATCAAGGCGAGGAAGGCGTCGGGACCGGACGGCATCAGCGCAAAGCTCCTCAAGTCCTGTGCAGACCAGCTGTGTGGGATTGTGACGTATATCTTCAACATGAGCCTGAAACTGGGGAGGGTACCACAGCTGTGGAAAACATCTTGTGTGATACCTGTACCAAAAACTTCCCACCCCAAAGACCTGAACAGCTTCAGACCAGTGGCCTTGACGTCCCACTTGATGAAGACCCTGGAGAGACTGCTCCTTGCTCATCTCCGCCCCCTGGTGGAACCAGCGATGGATCCACTCCAGTTCGCCTACCAGCATGGCATTGGGGTGGAGGATGCGGTGATCTTCCTCCTTCACCGTTCTCTGTCCCACCTGGAGAAGCCCGGGAATATGGTGAGGATCATGTTCTTTGACTTCTCCAGTGCTTTCAACACCATCCAACCGATGATCCTGAAGGACAAGCTGCTGCGCGCAGGGGTGGACCAGCACCTGTCATCATGGATCCTGGACTACCTCACGAACCGGCCTCAGTTTGTGAGAACCCGGGACTGTGTTTCCGACACGATCATCAGTAGCACGGGGGCCCCCCAGGGAACGGTGCTGGCTCCCTTCTTGTTCACTCTTTATACTGCGGACTTCTCACACAACACAACACATTGCCATCTACAGAAGTTCTCTGATGACTCTGCGATCGTTGGTCTCATCTCCAGCGGAGATGAAGCTGAGTACAGAGGGCTTATCCAGGACTTTGTGGACTGGTGCCATCGGAACTGCCTCCAGATCAACGCGAGGAAAACTAAGGAGCTGGTGGTGGACTGCCGCAGGCATGGGCAGCCCCTCACAGCACCAGTAAATATACAGGGAACAGACATCGAGATGGTGACATCCTACAAGTACCTGGGTATTCATCTGAACAATAAACTAGACTGGTCACACAATACTGACGCACTCTACAAGAAGGGACAGCGCAGGCTGTTCCTGCTGAGGAGACTCAGGTCTTTTGGTGTACAAGGGGCGCTGCTGAAGTCATTCTATGACACGGTGGTGGCATCAGCCATCACTTTTGGAGTGGTCTGCTGGGGCAGTGGCATTACTGCAGCCGATAGGAAGAGACTGAACAAACTGATTAAGAAAGCTAGCTCTGTCCTGGGGCAACGCCTTGATCCGATGGAGGAGATAGGAGAGAGAAGGACGGTGGCTAAACTGTCATCTCTGCTGGAGTCCGAGTTCCACCCTATGCAGGACATACTGGATGCACTGAGGAGCTCATTTAGCAGCAGACTACATCATCCCAGGTGCACAACCGAGAGGTTTCGTAGGTCCTTCCTACCAACGGCTGTCAGACTGTACAACCTAAGCAGGGCTGCTCGCAGAGATAGCAAAAAGACGTAACAAACTAATAGTTTTTTTTTGTTTTTTGTTTTTTTTTTTTGAATGCAAAAGATGCAATAGACTTACACAATGGTCCTCTCCGGCATACAACTAGGAACATACCGGTCGCTATGGAGGGTGAGAATATGTATGGGCACATAATCATACCATGTAGGATAACTAAATAGACGGTTATGCTGTTTCATCCCACCTAGCAACAATGCTCTGCACTGTGTGTGTTTATATATTTACATATTTATTCCATCTAGCTACAATGCTCTGCACTGGGTGTGTTTATATTTATATATCTATATATTTATTCCATCTAGCTACAATGCTCCGCACTGTGTTTTTATATATCTACATATTATTCCATCTAGCTACATTGCTCCGCACTGTGTGTGTTTATATACTTGCATATTTATTCCACCTAGCTGCAATGCTCCATACTGTGGGTGTTTATATATTTACATATTTATTCCATCTAGCTACAATGCTCTGCACTGTGTGTTCATATATTCATATATTTATTCCATCCAGCTACAATGCTCTGCACTGTGTGTCTGTGTGTGTGTGTGTGTATATATATATTTTATAGTAATATGTACATATGTATATTAGCTGCTCTTGCTTGCTTGTTTTTTCTTGCCTTCTGATTGTTGCTCTGAGTGTTGCTATCCCTGTGCTGTTGCAATCCTGGAATTTCCCCGTTGTGGGACTAATAAAGGCTTATCTTATCTTATCTTATCTTATATGGCATTTATGCAAATGGTTGTGGTTAATGTGCAGAGACATACAGCAGCAAAAGTACAACAAAACAACAGAATTACTGGTGTGCCAGTCTTTCTTTGCCAGCAGCTGAGGGAGTTATTGTGCAGGTGATTGTGTTACCGTCCGGGGGAGAAGGGGGGGGAGTAAACGGAGTTCAGGGTCCTGATGGCCTGAATGAATGAAGCTGTTAAGCAGTCTTGTGGAGCGGGTCTGGAGGCTTTGGTACCTTTCCCCAAGGGGAGGGGACTGAAGAGGGAGTGTAGGGCATGGGAGGTGTCACCTGTGATGCTGATAGCTCTGTGGGTGAGGCAGGCGGGGTAGATGTCTGAGATGGGGGGCAGGGGGGCACTGATGATCTTGCTGTCTGCTTCCACTGTGCGTTGTAGTGTCTTCCGGCAGGGGGTGGTGCAGCTTCCATACCACACCGTAATGCAGCTGGTGAGGATGCTCTCAATGGTGCCCCGGTAGAAAGAATACATGATGAGGGGTGGGACTCGTGCTCTCCTCAGTTTGCGGCGGAAATGGAGGCGAGTTTGGGCCTTCTTGGCCAGTGATGTGGTGTTGTTGGACCAGGAGAGGTCCTCAGAGATGTGCGCCCCCAGGAACTTGGTGCTGCTCACCCTCTCCACAGCTGCACCATCGATGATCAGATGGGGGTGCTGTGTGTGACCCCTCCTGAAGTCAACCACAGTCTCCTTGGTTTTTCCCATGTTCAGGAACAGGTTATTGTCTTTACACCACTGGAACAGTTGGCTCACCTCATTTCTATAGTTGGCCTCCTCGTTGTTGGTGATGAGGCCCACCACTGTCGTATTGTCCGCAAACTTGATGATGTGGTTGGTGTTGTAGGCTGGTATGCAGTCATGGGTCAGCAGGGTAAAGAGCAGCAGTGTGATGATCTGGGAGGTGTTGCTGCCAACCCGCACGTTCTGTGGCCTCCCTGTGAGAAAGTCCAGCACCCAGTTACAGAGAGAGGTTTTGAGACCTAAGTGTCTGAGTTTTTGTATCAGGTGCTGGGGGATGACTGTGTTAAATGCTGAAGTCCAAGAACAGCATTCACACATAGGAGTTTTTGGAGTTCAGGTGGGCGAGGGCTGGATGAAGAGCAGCAGCGATGGCATCTTCTGTGGATCTGTTCGACCTGCATGTAAACTGGAATGGGTCGTGGGAGGGAGGCAGGGTGGACTTGATGTTCTGCATGACTAGCCACTTGAAGCACTTCATTATAATGGGGGTCAGTGCTACGGGCTGGTAATCGTAGCTGGATGGGGCGGGCTTCTTTGGGACTGGTATTATGGTGGCAGTTGTGAAGCATGTGGGGACAACAGCTTGAGACAGGGAGATGTTGAAAATGTCAGCCAGGACATTCTTAAGCTCCTCTTAGATAGATAGATAGATAGATAGATAGATAGATAGATAGATAGATAGATAGATAAAGAGATAATTTAATTCCATACAGATGGAAATTAGCCACTGGCTACAATCTGGTGAGTTTACAATGATTGACATCAATATTCATCAACTTGCACTGTCCTTAAAAACAGCAATAAAAACAACAATAGATAGAATATTTTGTAAATAATCCTCTGCCAAGGAGGTAATGTCATCGGGCTGGTGTGTCTGGTTGTTAGCAGGATTACACAAAAACTACTGGATGGATTTTGATGAAATTTTCACCAGAGGTAGCCCTTGGGCCACGGATGAAACCATTAAATTTTGATGATGATCTGAGAGTGCATACCTCCACCAAGGACCTTGTTCGTATTTGTGGAGCAGGACTACACAAAAACTACTGAATGGATTTGGATGAAATAAAATAAAATCTGAATAATTTAGAGTGCAACTGCACAACAAACCTTGATGAAAGCCCTTACAAGCAAATGAACTGCATAGAAATCTTAAGTCCCATCATATGGCCATAATTCTAAGAGATCTGATTGAATTCATTTCCAATTGAATTTTGCCATGAATTACATTACCTTTGTCAACTTTAAAAATTACTTTCAACGTAAGATTTTCGCATATTCTTGAAGTCATCTGTGCATATTGCTCCCCCAGGTTATTGAGTTGATTTTTCATGACAGTCCTCTCAAAGCTACGGTCATCCATGTTGCTCCTGCACCTTTTCTACCACATTTTTTTTTTCTTCCAATCACCTTTCCATTAACATGCTTTGATACAGCACTTTGTGAACCGCCAGCCTTTCAAAAGCAATGGCCTTCTGTGGCTTACCGTCCTGATGGAGAGAGTTGAAGATTGCATTCTCAAGTCAATAGTCTTTTCCATGATTGTGGCTGTGTGTAATGATCTGGTCAGGGAGATACCTTATTGCATTAAACGTAACTTACTCAAAGTATTCTACTAATTTGAGAAACCAGATTTCTGATTTTCACTAGATAAAGCATAATCATTAGAAATAAAGCAAAAGGGGCTGGAAATATTTCATTTTACTTGTATGGAATATAAACTATATGGCGATTTAATTTTGGAATTTTGAAATTTTTAACAATATTCTTTTTTTTTTTTTTTGAGATGCACCCGTATTTTCGCAGGAAACAATTTGCAGTTCTAACACCAAACATCACATAAAGACGTTTAAGTGCAACTCGCACTTAAAATACAATCAAACGGCTCATGGCAGTACAATTATTTCTACTACACTTGGCAACAAGCGAAACAAAAGCCTCGCAGTAATAAAACACGACAGTCCACCGGGCTCACGGCCAGAAACACACAACAGCCTCTTTCCCCTCTCTGACAGATAACAGCCCCACAACACCATTTCGACACGTTCGCATCGTCTCACTCACTCTCGTGTTTTGAAGTTCCCCATGTGTGCCGCGGAACTCCGGGGCTCTTGATAATCGCCCTGCCGGCAGATTTCAGCGCATCCATCCCGAGGTGAGTGCTCTCCGGCAGGACTCCCCGGTCTCTGGAGCGCAGGGAGGAGAATATACCACACGGGCAGAGCTCAACGGTGAGGAGGGCGAACACACATAAAGTTCTCCAACCACAGAGTCTCTCTCCCCCCCCCTTTCTCTCTCTCAAGAGTGTTATTAGCTAATCTGGGGGCGAACGCACGCGCCCGCGGCAACCTTCCCCGCGCGGAGGGCGTGTCCTTCTAACCTTCACGTGCTCAGAGGCTCCCTCCAAAGTGCTCCAGTTTGAGGGAGCGACCCTAATGGGAAAAACATTACTGGGTAATGACTGTGTAGAGGGCTTTTACTCACTAATCAGATTTTGCCTAACGAGCTGATAGCTGTATTTATTCTCTTTCCTGGTTTATTGGCCATATACGGATGTGCCTAATTTTTCTAGCTATTATTTGACAGAAAAAAGAGCATGTTTTCCCTTTAAAATTATGATTATTTGTTGATAGATATTAAGCATTTACTCTTGTATTTAATCTCAAAGAATCGCAAGCATTAAATTCAGAAGTGCGAAAAATTGAAAAGGCTTACATTTCATTTTTGGTATATTGGCGTCCTCTACTGGCATCAAGCGAATCTCACAGTTGATGCGATTTAGAGCTGACTGCTGCACATAAATATTTCCCGACTCTAGACTGAGAGGAACGAAACTTGGCGCAGTTGTTAGTCTCTCTCTAAATAGGTACCACCAAGGGTCACACACTTCTCCCATGGTTTTATACAGCTGTGTAAACCTCACCTGTAGAAGTGTGCAGGTTGTGTCAGGAGCCACAGCTTGACCTTTCAGAAATCAGTGTTTCATCGTCTTGGAAGTGCTTGCCCTTCAAAAATGAATTTATAGTTGGAAAGAGGTGGAAGACAGATGGTATGAGGTTGGTAGAGTAATGGGGAGTGAGGAAGGATTTCACAGCTGCAGGACCATGCTTCTGTCTGGGCAACATTTAAGTTGTGAACCAGGTCCTTTTGCAATTTTTGCAGCAGTGAAGCATAGTAAGTCCCGGTAATTGTGGTACCATTTGCCAGGAAATCCACCATCAATATGGTCAAAAGAGCCTAGGAGCACATAACTTGTTCCTGCTTCTGGAAAGGTGTGAGCAACCACAGAATCCATTGTGCTGATAACTTCCACATGTACAAATGGTCGTGGATGATTTTTTTCCCCAGACCCTACACAGATCTTGACATCTTGGACTAACTGGCAAACGGTTATGAGGTGATTCTCCAAAATGGTGGCCTACTTACCGGTTCATGTCTTCATCAATGGCACACTGTGGTCACCCGGGGAATGGGTGCCATTTCCACAGATGACCGACCGCACTTGAACTTAAACATCATACAATGGGGCATTCTCCTCATAAGTCTCTTTCACCTTATCAAATGTCTCTTGATGTGTGTGTGTCTCTCTCAAGTCAGGAACCTGATGACTGCTCTGCATTTAACTGGTCCCATTATCACACCTTACTTCATGTTAAGACCTGGAAAAGAGAAACTCTTTCTAAAGGAGTTCAGAGCTTCAAATTACCACATGACCTATATAGATATGTATCGTTATACATATGGTTTCCTCCTACATTAACCCAAAGTGGGTCAGGGGAAGTCTTTGATGAGCTGCCCTCGTAGAAGTCTAATTTTTCATAACAAAGTGTGGAAAGATTCTTCTTCTTTCATCTGCTTACTTTAGGGGTCATCATCGCAGATCATCTGCCTCTATCTCACCCTATCCTTTGCATCTTCCTCTCTAACACCAGCTCTCTCCATGTCCTCCTTCAAAACATTCATGAATCTTCTCTGTGGTCTTCCTCTTTTCCTCCGCCTTCCATCCTCTGCACATGTCCAAACTATCTCAACTTTGCCTTTTTGAATGATTGACCCCAGGTATTTAAGCTCATCTACCTTCCCCACCTCTACTTCTTGCATCTTTACCATTGCACCAGCTTCCCTTTCATTCACATACATTTATTCTGTCTTGCTTCTACTGACTTTCATTCCTCTTCTCTCCAGTACATACCTCCACCTCTTCAGGTTCTATTCCACTTGCTCCCTGCTCTCACTACAGATCACAATGTCAGCTGCAAACATCATGGTCCACAGAGACTCCTGCCTGACATCATCTGTCAGCCTGTCTGTCACCATAGCAAACAAGAAGGGGTTCAGAGCTGATCCCTGATGTAATCCCACTCCCACCTTGAATCCATCAGTCCCTCCTACAGCACACCTCATCACTGTCTCGCTGTCTTCATACATGTCCTGCACCACCCTCACACACTTTTCTGCCACTTCTGACTTCATCATACAGTACCACACTTCCTCTCTTGGCACTCTATCATATGCTTTCTCTAGATGGGGATTGACTACAGGAGGAACAGGATGTCTACAGCCATTGCGGATTAGGGGGTAGGACGTGGAGGTAGTGGAGGACTACAAATATCTGAATGTCGTGATCAGCAACAGACTGGACTGGAAATCTAACAGTGAGGCTGTGTACAAGAAGAGGATGAACAGACTTTACTTCCTGAGGAAGCTGAGATCCTTCAGCGTGTGCGACAAGATGATGGAGCTTTTCTATCAGACTGTCATTGCCAGCGCCATCTTCTTTGCTGCTGTTTGTTGGGGTAGCAGTATCAGAGCCAGTGACACCAACAGACTTGATAAAATTATCAAGATGTCTCTGTAATTGGTCTCAGGCTGGAGACCTTTGAGACTGTGTTTGAGAGGAGGACACTGAGCAAACTGTTATCCGTCATGGACAACCCTGATCACCCCCTCCACCATACACTGGACAGAGAGCGGAGCACTTTCTCCTGTAGACTGCTACAGCTCTGCTGTTGAACGGACAGATACCGGAAATCTTTCCTGCCACATGCCATTTCACTGTACAATAACTCACTCTAATGTTTGAAAAACTGGTCATAATCCTGCTGTCACACCGCACTTTACAGTTTACTTTGCACTTTACATTTCACCCTGCACCTTATGGTTTTATTTTGCGCAGTACAGTTTACTTACTCTTATTCAATACTTATCTACGTATATATATTTTTATATGGGTCAATCCTTATTTTCTAGTTTATAATGTATATAATGTTTTTTAAGCAATTTTATACTTTATTGTATTCAATATGTATAGCGTGTTTAATTGTATGTTTAGCTTTCTAGGTAATTCTTTTTCTATTTTCTTTCTATATTATACCATGTGTATTTTGTCTTTCTGTTTAGTCTGTTTACTATATATCATGCTGCTGTTGCACTAAGATTTTCCAGTTTGGTATCTATCTGTTTATCTATCTATCTATCTATCTATCTATCTATCTATACTGCCTATGAAAAGTATTCACCTCCCTTGGATGTTTCAACCTTTTATTGCTTTATAAAATGAAATGGTGGTCAAAATAATTTGGCTTTTTTGACAAAAATTTTCAAAAAAAGCTTCTTTCATATCAACGTGAAAACAGATTTTTACAAACTACTGTCAATTGAAATGATATAAGGTAAAGTAAGTGATTGCATAAGTATTCACCCCCTTCAGGTCAGTATTTAGTAGATGCACCTTTGGCTGCAATCACAGCACTGAGTCTGTGTGGTTATGTCTCAATCAGGCTGGCACATCTGGACACTGCAGTTTTTCTCCATTTTTCCTTGCAAAACAGCTCTAGCTCCGTCAGGTTGCTCGGGGATCAAGCGTGAACACCTCTTTTCAAGTCCAGCCACAAAATTAAGATCTGGGCTTTGACTTGGCCACTCCAGAACATTCACCTTGTTGTCTCTGAACCATTTCTGTGTAGCTTTTGCTGTATCCTTGGGGCTGTTGTCTTGCTGGAAAATAAATCTTCTCCCAAGTTGTAGTTCTCTTGCCAGTTGAATCAGATTATCCTCCAGGATTTAGTGATATTTTTCTGCATTCATGTTCCCCTCTACCTTTACCAGCCTTCCAAGGCCTGCTGCTGAGAACCATCCCCAGAGCGTGATGTTGCCTCTACCATGCTTCATGGTGGAGATGGTGTGTTTGTGGTGATGTGCAGTGTTCGGTGGTCACCAAACACAGCATCTAGTCTTATGGCCAAAAAGCTCAATTTTTGTTTCATCAGACCAAAGAACTTTCTTCCAACTGACCTTGGAGTCTCCCACATGCCTTTGGGAAGATTTCAGGCGAGATTTCATGTGAGCTCTTTTCAACACTGGCTTTCTCTTTGCCACTCTCCATACAGCTTGGACTGGTGAAGAACCTGGGCAACAGTTGTTGCATGTACAGTCTCTCCCATCTGGGCCACTGAAGCTCTCAGCTCCTACAGAATGGTTGTAGGTGTCTTGGTGGCCTCCCTCACCAGTCTTTTTTGCTCGATCACTCAGTTTGTGAGGACGGCCAGCTCTAGACAGATTTAGACAAGTGTTATCCTGCTTCCATTTCTTAATGCTGGATTTAACTGAACTTCATGGGATGCCCAGTGAGTTGGAAATCTTCTTGTAGCCATCTCCTCTCTTATACTTTTCAATGATCTTTTTTCTGAGTTGCTTGGAGTGTTCTTTTGTCTTCATGCTGCAATTGTAGCAGGAATACTGATGAACCAGCGACTGGACCTCCCAGACACAGGTGTTTTATATTACAATCACTTGATACACATTAACTGCACTCAGGTGATCTCCATTTCACAAATTATGAGACTGCAGGCATCAGCTAGCAGGACCTCTGTTGAACTGGGTCAGTCACTTTAAAGGGGGTGAATATTTATGCAATCATTTACTTTACCTTATATAATTTTAATTGACAGTAGTTTGTAAAAATCTGTTTTCACTTTGACATGAAATAAGCTTTTTTTTTTTTTTTGCAAATTTTTGTCAAAAAAGCCAAATTATTTTGACTATGATTTCATTTTATAAAGCAATAAAGGGTTGAAAAATCTGGGGTGTGGGGGTGAATAGTTTTTATAGGCGTTGTATCTATCTACATCCACAAAGACAGTTTAACACCTTCTGACCTTCTCTATACTTCTCCATCGACACTCTTAAAGCCAACATCTGTGGTACTCTTTAATTATTACTGTTATAAACAATCAAAAGCAAGCAATAATCGTCCTCATGACCAGCAGTGTAACGCATTGTTGTCATACAGTATATTGTTACTTGCAAGGACTAAAGAAAGGCTCAGTTAGAATTACAAGACAATTTAGGAGGTACCAATATGTTGGTAACAACTGACATTAGAACACAAACTCAGCATTCCCAGTTATGTTTTAAATGGTTTTGTTTGTCATGCTGTCTTATCATTAATCAAGAAGGTAACATTTTAACTTTGCTATATGCTTGCTAGCAGGATAACCTGAAAATTGATGGATTTGTTTGAAAATTAAAAATGTCAAAAAGAAAAAAGAATACTGAGAACTCCACTGCAGGACTGTTGTTGGTCCTGCCTGTCTTTGTGACCAACAGCTTCTGTTCATATGTGAAATATCAAGACGCTGGTCAGAGAAAAACTGCTTTTGAGACATAGAAAATATGCATTTTATTTTTGTCCTTCATGGTGAAATCTTTATTTCTCCCCACAGCCCAGCAAAGTTCATCAAGTTAGTCTCATCTCACAATTATTTCACACTCAGGAAGATTAGCAGTGCTTACTGTATAGTCATGTAATTCTCACAGATTGCCTAGAAGGTGTTGCTGAAGTTGAGCCTGCATCAGGTGGCATGCTGGTCAGTTTTGCTGCTTTGTGATTATCTGTTTAAAAGCCTTTAGTTTATATTCAGTGCTCCCTGCAGCGCACACCAATGCAACTACATGAGGTGTTTCAGTGCAGATCTCCTTGTGTGTTAACATGCTGTTATTCTGGATAGAGTTGTACAGTCATTCCAGTTTCAAAAGTAAACACCCTTGTTTTGCTGCCTTCTTATCCACTTTTTTTCCAACTACAGAAATACCTCCCTCATTAATTTAAAAAGAAATAGCCTCTCAAAGGCTAAAAGCTGCACTAAAATAATGCAAAAATGACCCTGCCCCCTAACTGCTTCTATGGAAGACGGTGGCTCTGTGATTAAGCTGTGATTCATTCATGGTGTGTATAAGCCCTCTATTCAAGCAACCACTGCCACATTGTCACAGAGCACCTTTGACTGCGATAAAGAACAGCAGTTTTAGGCATGAACACACTCAGGTGCCGTTTTCCCTCTGGAGCTCTTTGACACAAGAGTCCACTAGAGGTGCATGCATCATCTGTTTAAAGTTGCTGATTTCAAGTGTGAAGACTGCCTATTAAAATACTGATTTTCTTTTTCTGATAGAAAAAAAAAATCCTCCTGTTTTGCAGTATGGCTTGTGAAATATTTTACATTTATTAACTGATAAGACTTTTGTTAGATTCCCTTGTAAAACAAATCATGCTTACAGTGCTCTCTGTATTTGTAAAGGGTAAAGGAGGCGGGAATAGCCACATAAACAGAGGATGTTCTGAAACAGACTTTAATAGGGGGAGAGAAAGGTAGTTTCTTTCAGGAATCATACCATAGAAAAAAAACAGACCGGACTAGTCATCTAACATGCTCTCCTGGCTGCTTTTCACAATATAGCCCTCCAGCTGCAGTCTCATGCTATTTATCTCATACACACACACACACACACACACACACACACACTGTCTTTATTTCTCAACCCGCGTCTTCCCTACAGGGTGGAGCAAGAAGGCATCTGGTTGGAGGGCCCTTCTTAGAAGCAGGAGGTGACCTTGGCGAGCGACTCTCAGGTCAGTCTGATGACGCGTCAGCTCATGGACCTGCTCACATAAACCTGATGAAATCTTCAACCAAGAACAAACCCTGCACCGAAGGACCTCATACACCGTCTGATTCAAAGACGGGGAAATACGTCCCTTCGTCGTCTTCTCCTCCTGGTTTCTCTTTTCTCTCCTGCGCCTCGTCTCCTCCTCCTCCCCTTTCTCGTCTCTCTTCTGCTTCTGAGGCACACAGGTAATCTTGAGACTGGGACTGTGAGTGTCCCAGTGACTCTGCTGACAAGCTTCGGCTAGACAGGATGCTACTTAGGCTGGACTGGCGGGCGCCTCTGGGGTGGGTCTCGATTTCAACTCGAACCTCGATATTAGTTCCTTCCCTGTGGCCACAACAAACATACAGAGCTGTGTGAATATATGCAGAGGATGTCACGTTTTTGTTTTCTATTCCTGCTGCCTCCTTGTCCCACATTAATCTCCTTCATCTGATTTTTAGGATGCACATATAACTTGAAAGATCCACAACTACTGTATATTTTAATGATGAGTAGTCCAGTCTGGCTTGATGAATACACATTGAGGTCACCAAGAGCCTTCACTTCTATCTATATAAACACTATACTGTATACTGTAGCTAGATAGAGGGTATGCATAAGAACAGAACTCATGGCAGTTACACAGCACTGAGTGGCAGTTTTGATTTGTATGCAGTAATACATAAAAAAAACATACACAACATTCAGTCACAGTAGTACAAGGAGTGCATTTATTAAACTTGACGTTCATACCACACTGTTTGAGTGCAGTGATGTGTGAGTAAAGAACTAGGAGCACAATGTCAGTGACATTGGATCTCATGCAAGTCAGATGTTATGGGAAGCGTGGCCTTATATGATAGTTTTAGGGCATCAGCTATGCAACTCTTCAATATTCTTGAATGGGTGCTCGACATTTTTACGTGGACTGTTTATACTGTACTTTTGTAGGACATAGGAGCATTTGTTGAATCTGGAGCAGCTTACTAACAAAGTACACGTGATTTACACATACCAATAGAGAGCCTAAGTGACAACCCCTCTACTTCTGCACATGGGACCTTAAATTGGAAAAAAAAAAAAAAAAACTCTGTTGAAGTGAATGACAAGAGAGAAATTATCTTTTGATTACAATTAAATTTTGCCACGAGTTACACATATGATGTTTGTCAATTTAAAAGATAATTTTCCATGTAATTAAAGTTGTCGGTTGCCATATAATAAAAGACTAATAATTAGTTTTTGTGAAACCACTGAGTGGACTGCATTTCCTTGTCTCGGACTGTACACATCACCAAACATGATTATGGCGGTTCCTCTCTCAAAGCCTCCTGTTTCTTGACTGATGAAAGAAGGATCCAAAGAGGAGAAAAACAACACAAATGTATTGTATTTTGAGAGCTGTTAGTTACTTCCCCCTGGACGCCCTTTGAAAACATGACATAGCTTACACCTGAGTGGTGGCCTAGTTGATAGAGCAACCGCCCCACAACCGGGGCGAATGCTAAGGGTTAGGGGTTCAAGTTACAGCCGCGTCATACCAAAGACCATATAAAAATTGTACTTCCCGCCTTCTAGCTTCGTGCTCAGTGTAATAGAATGGGGGAAGGAGAAGTTGTCTGTGGCGGCGCCTTGCATGGCAGCGCCTTGATTCCCGCTCTGTCTGCAGTCTGCATGTCCAAGTGTCCTGGAGCAAGACACTGAACCCCCAGTTGCTCCTGGTGGGTTAGGCCAGCGCCTGTGTATGGCAGATCTGCCGCCATCAGTGTGTGAATGTGTATGTGAATGGGCGGATAGCAGGATCTGTAAAGCGCTTTGGTCATCTAGAGCAGTGATTCTCAACTGGTGGGTCGCGACCCAAAAGTGGGTCGTGGACCTGTTTTCAGTGGGTCGCGGGCCTTTGCCTGGGCAAATAAAATATCAAGAAATAAATCAACATAGTGTCATTCACACTCCTTAACAGTAGATGGCAGTAGGTGGTGGGCGACACCCTATTTCGCACCATAGAAGAAGACTTGCACCGTTTGTTTGTATATGCTAATTGAGCATGGCGAAACGGACTGGATACGCCAGTGGTCCCCAAACTACGGCCCGCGCCGCCTCCACATTTGGCCCGACCCCCTGAACAATATCAGACGCTTACCCCCTCCACCCCCTCCCGCACCTCGCTTCCATGTCGGCCGAGCGCCGTCTCGTTCCCCTGCTGAGCGTGTGCTCAGCCATGCATTCTGTGCCATGGATTCTCTGTATCACTGTATAAAGAGCTGACTGTTCATGCCTGACTATCGCACTTAGAATTCGTTCTTAGACATCTGCTCAGAGCTCTCTCACAGAGCGCTGGCTGAGCCTCGTGATGGAGGAATAAAACACCTTTAAACTTCGGCTTGCTGTGTCCGCCTGCACTGATTTTTCCTCCACACTGGTAAGCGTGATGATTTTTTTTTTTTTTTTTTCAGTCTGGCCACGCGATCGAGACTAATACACGCATAGAACGTGACATTCTGTCTGTGCCCCTATCTGAACACCCCCCCCCCTCAGAAAAAAAAAAAAATCCTAGACTCACCCCTGTCAAATAAAATGGAATAGTGAAAAGGTTAGCTAAGAGAAAAATTGATTCAGAATGCAGGGTATTTAACCTGCAGTGGACAAACGATTATTTTTTTGTTCAATGCAAAGAAAAGGCTGTTCAGCAGCGGTGTCTACAAGCCTGCTGGAACCTACAAAAGGATTATAAGGAAGAAACACAAGAACTTTGAGAGACTGCTCATATGAGTCATTTAAGGAAGAGATTCTGCTCTGACAACTAAGCTAAGCTTTTACCTGTTCAGATTGTGCACGGCACAACACAAAGTTAATGTTCCATGGACTTGTTTCTGTGAAGAACCCAGAGAGGGTTATTTGGTTATTAGTTATTTCATTAATAGTGTTATTATTTATTTTCTGACTTTTTTTCCTGTGAAGATCCCAGAAAGGGTTATTAATATTTGGTCATTTGTGGCTTTCTGGAAAACAATAAATGTTTACGTTTAGGCACCCCTGCGATCGTCACACTTTTTCTGTTACAAAGTGACCCCGGCCCCCATCAGAGAAGGCAAAAGTTATGTGGCCCTCACAGGAAAAAGTTTGGGGACCCCTGGGATACGCGTTCCCTTTGGAATCGACATGGAAAGCATTACGTTGCCAAGCAACGAAGAGAGTCAGCTGGTGGAGCTATCATGTGACCGCACGCTGAAAAAGAGGTTCACGGAGGTAAGCCTCTCGCAATTCTCGTGCAGCACTGTGATGAGCGAGTATCCTTCTCTTGCCATTCGAGCAGTAAAAACCCTCCTACCTTTCAGCACTACCTATCTCTGTGAGTGTGGCTTCTCAGCTCTGGTTCAGTTGAAGACAAAACAGAGAAACAGACTGGACATTGAGCATGACCTCAGAGTCGCTTTGTCTAATATAACTCCAGACATTGAGACTCTTGTCAAGAGCAAAAAACATCCCCAGTTCTCCCATTAATTCCTCCAGACTCAGGTCTATGATGTCACTGTTACAGGTTTTAGTGAGTGTTCCTTCATTTTCTTCAAAGCACATAACCTTATCAGTAGGTAAATACTGAAAAAACAATCAGAAGAAAAGTCAATTTTGAGACTTGAATTCTTTTGAATTGCACTTTTTGTTTAATTTTTAATTTAAAATGCAGCTAATTCAGCATTAAAGGGAATTGTTCCCTCTGTTGTATTGCCACTTACTGGTCATTTTGGTTAATCATTAAATTTGTTTTGTGTGATATTCTGTTCTTCTACCTCAGGTTCAAAATGCACAATCTTTACATTCAGTAAATTTGAGAATACGAAAATCTTTGATTTGGGTCGCGGCTTGTCATCGAGGGGTGATGGTAGGTCCCAAAGCCAGACCAGTTGAGAACCACTGATCTAGAGATGAGAAAAAGCTCTATATAAGTGAGTGCCATTTACCATTCTTCTTCGTCTTACATGAGTCTGTGTTTGTAGTCTTTCAGTTTACCTATTTTCACAACTTTGACAACAACCTAGACTGTTATTTACATGGAAAATTATCTTTTAAATTGGCAAACATCATATGTGTAACTCGTGGCAAAATTTGACCGGGATCAAAAGATAATTTCTCTCTTGCCTTTCACTTCAATAGAGATTTTTTTTACTGATTTAAGGTTCCATATGTGGAAGGAGAGGGGGCGTGACTTAGGCTCTCTATAAGTCTATGTGTTCTTGCATGAGGCCGAATGTGAGCATACTGTCTATAGCAAGCTGAAATGACACATGCTTATATCTTGTGACATTTCGTCTTGATGTTGACGTCAAGCCTGATGCAGACCCACCAAAGGACCACTGTGTGTGAGTTTGGTATAAGCATCGGGGCAATTGCATTGGAGCAATACTAATTTTCATTAAATCGCAAAAGTGCCCAAATCTCCCAATACTTGGCCTTGAGCACAACGTGGATATAGAACCACCTGAGGATTGCTGGGTGTGAGTTTGGTGATCATCCGGGCAGTTGCCAAGTACTTGTAGAGGGATGGACAGATGCAGTACCATTAATTTAGGTAATTTCACCTTCAGCAGATTGAGATAAAACCAGAAAGTTGAATATCTAGAGACAACATTTACCTCAGAGGAATCATTTGTATGTCGTCAATCTTGCTGTCAGGCACAATAACCACCTCACAGTCAGACTGGCTGTCCTGCTGGGTGTATCCATGGCGTTTTGTGGCATCATCCACCTCCACATATCTATCCGGCTCCGGGGGTGTGGTACTCGTACTCGGGAGTACACCCACTTCCTGTACACTGACTCTGACTTCCTGGACGCTAGTGTTGCTGGCCGTGGGGTTGTTCTGACCCGTCCAGTGATCACTGACTACATGAGAGAATAGAAGATCTATAAGAGAAGTTGAAACCTCATCAGATTAGGTTGCACTCTGGAGCAAAAATCATAATCAGCTACACATGTGAATTATCTTTTGACTGCACTGCTGATCAAAACTACACAATAACTAAACTCACAGTTGGCTAAGTCTTCCAGTTGGATTTTATGGGTTTCAGGGGGCTCGTTCTGTGGTCGACACCACCCATTCCTACAGAGCGACATGGGGACGACGCCATAGACGTAGGTCAGCATTAAAGGTACGCCAACACCTGAAAGAAAACACAATTGAATGGTTTGTCCTAAGCTGTCTGCTCTGGACCCACATGGATGTAAAATAAAATCTTCTTCTTTCAACTGCTCCCTTTAGGGGTTGCCACAGTGGATCATCTGCTGCCATCTCACCCTATCCCTTGCATCTTCCTCTGTAATACCAGCCCTCTCCAGGTCCTCTTTCACTACATCCATGAATCTTCTCTGTGGTTTTCCTCTTTTCCTCCTGCCTGGCAGCTCCATCTTCAACATCCTTTGTCTAGTATATCCACTATCCCTCCTCTACACATGTCCAAACCATCTCAGCCTTGCCTCTCTTTATCTCAAAACTGCTCAACCAGGCTCACCTGCCTGCACTCTCTTCTTCACCTCTCGTGCTTCTTCCACTGCTTTGGATGGCTGACCCCAGGTATTTAAACTCATCTACTTTCACTACCACTACTCCTTCCATCTTCACCGTTGCACCTGCCTCTCTCTCATTCACACTCATGTATTCTGTCTTGCTTCTACTGACTTTCATTCCTCTTCTCTCCAGAGCATACCTTCACCTCTCCAGGTTCTCTTTCACCTGCTCCCTACTCTCACTGCAGATCACAATGTCATCTGCAAACATCATGGTCCACGGAGACTCCTGCCTGACCTCGTCTGTCAGCCTGTCCATCACCATGGCAAACAAAAAGGGGCTCAGAGCTGATCCCTGATGTAATTCCACCCCCACCTTGAATCCATCCGTCACTCCTACAACACACCTCACCACCGTCTCGCTGTCCTCATACATGCCATGCACAACCCTCACATACTTCTCTGCCACTCCTGACTTCCTCATACAGTACCACACTTCCTCTCTTGGCACCCTATCATATGCTTTCTCTAGATCCACAAAGACACAGTGCAACTCCTGACCTTCTCTATACTTCTCCATCAACATTCTTAAAGCAAACATTGCATCTGCAGTACTCTTTCTTTACATGAAACCATACTGCTGCTCACTGATTGGGACCTCTCCTCTTAACCTGGCTTCAACTCTTTCCCACATCTTCACAGTGTGGCTGATCAACTTTATGCCTCTGTAGTTACTACAGCTCTGAGCATCACCTTTGTTCTTGAAAATTGGTACCAAAACACTTCTTCTCCACTCCTCGGCCATCCTCTCACTCTCCAAGATTGTGTTAAACAATCTGGTTAAAAAAAAACCACTGCCATTTCTCCTAAACATCTCCATACCTCCACAGGTATGTCATCTGGACCAACTGCCTTTCCATTCCTCATCCTCTTCAAAGCTGCCCTCACTTTCACCTTGCTAATCCTCGGGACTTCCTTGTTCACCATCTTACCTTCATCCATCCTCCTCTCTCTTTCATTTTCTTTATTCATCAGCTCTTCAAAGTACTCCTTCCACCTTCTCAACACACTCTCGTCATTTGTTAGTACATTACCATTTCTGTCCTCAACCAACCTAACCTGCTGTACATCCTTTCCAGCTCGATCTCTCTGTCTAGCCAATCAATACAAGTACTTTTCTCCTTAGTGTTTAGTCTCTCATACAACTCGCAATATGCCTTTTCCTTTGCCTTTGCCACCTCTGTCTCTGTGTGCCTAGATTCTTTCTACTTTCTTCATCTCCTTGACTATCCCACTTTTTCTTTGCTAACCTCTTCCTTTGAATACTTTCCTGTACCTCCTCATTTCACATACCTTTCTACCCATTTCCCTCAATACTTTTGCTGTACTTTTCCAGTCATCTGGTAATTCTTCCCAACCACCCAGAGCCTGTATCAACTCCTTCCTGAACTCTGTGCAACCTTCTACCTTCTGTAACTTCCCCCACTTAATCTTTGGCTCTGCCTTCACTCTCTTCCTCTTTTTGCTATCCAAAGTCACCCTACAGATTACCATCCGATGCTGTCTAGCTACATTCTTCCCTGCCACCACATTGCAGTCTCCTATCTCTTTCAGATTTCTCCTTCTGCATAAGATGTAGTCCACCTGTGTGCACCTTTCTCCACTCTTGTACAGTGCATCCAGAAAGTATTCACAGCACTTCACTTTTTCCACATTTTGTTATGTTACAGCCTTATTCCACAATGGATTAAATTAATTTTTTTCCTCAAAATTCTACACACAATACCCCATAATGTCAACGTGAAAAAGTTTGTTTTTTGGGTTTTTTTTTAGATTTTTGCAAATTTATTAAACATAAAAAAATTAAGAAATCACATGTACCTAAGTATTCACAGCCTTTGCCATGAAGCTCAGAATTGAGCTCAGGTGCATCCTGTTTCCACTGATCATCCTTGAGGTGTTTCTGCAGCTTAATATAAGTCCATCTGTGGTAAATTCAACTGATTGGACATGATCTGGAAAGGCACACACCTGTCTATATAAGGTCCCACGGTTGACAGTGCATGTCAGAGCACAAACCAAGCATGAAGTCAAAGCAACTGTCTGTAGACCTCCAAGACAGGATTGTCTCGAGGCACTAATCTGGGGAAGGGTACAGAAAAATTTCTGCTGCTTTGAAGGTCCCAGTGAGCACAGTGGCCTCCTTCATCCATGAATGGAAGAAGTTTGGAACTACCAGGACTCTTCCTAGAGCTGTCCGGCTGTCTAAACTGAGCGATCGAGGGAGAAGGGTCTTAGTCAGGGAGGTGACCAAGAAGCCAATGGTCACTCTGTCAAAGCTCCAGCATTCCTCTGTGGAGAGAGGAGAACCTTCCAGACGGACAACAATCTCTGCAGCAATCCACCAATCAGGCCTGTATGGTAGAGTGGCCAGATGGAAGCCACTCCTTAGTAAAAGGCACATGGCAGCCCAGCTGGAGTTTGCCAAAAGGCACCTGAAGGACTCTCAGAGCATGAGAAACAAAATTCTCTGGTCTAATGAGATAAAGATTGAACTCTTTGGCATGAATGCCAGGTGTCATGTTTGGAGGAAACCAGGCACCGTTCATAACCATGCCAATAGTGGTGGCAGCATCATGCTGTGGGGATGTTTTTCAGCAGCAGGAACTAGGAGACTAGTCAGGATAGAGGGAAAGATGAATGCAGCAATGTACAGAGACATCCTGGATGAAAACCTGCTACAGAGCACTCTTGACCTCAGACTGGGGTGATGGTTCATCTTTCAGCAGAACAACGACCCTAAACACACAGCCAAGACATCAAAGGAGTGGCTTCAGGCCAACTCTGTGAATGTCCTTGAGTGGTCCAGCCGGAGCCCAGACTTGAATCCAATCGAACATTTCTGGAGAGATCTGAAAATGGCTGTGCACCGACGCTTTCCATCCAACCTGATGAAGCTTGAGAGGTGCTGCAAAGAGGAATGGGTGAAACTGCCCAAAGATAGGTGTGCCAAGCTTGTGGCACCATATTCAAAAAGACTTGAGGCTGTAATTGCTGTCAAAGGTGCATCAACAAAGTATTGAGCAAAGGCTGTGAATACTTATGTACATGTGATTTCTTAGTTTTTTATTTTTAATAAATTTGCAAATTTCTCAAAAAAAAACTTTTTCACATTGTCATTATGGGCTACTGTGTGTAGAATTTTGAGGAAAAATTAATTTAATCCATTTTAGAATAAGGCTGTAACATAAAATGTGGAAAAAGTGAAGCACTGTGAATACTTTCCGGATGCACTGTAAGTCACCCTATGTTCCTCTCTCTTCTTAACGTATGTGTTCACCACAGCCATTTCCATCCTTTTAGCAGAATCCACAACCATCTGTCCTTCCACATTTCTCTCTTTAAGACCATACCTACCCAGGACCTCCTCATCACCTCTGTTCCCTTCACCTACATGTCCATTAAAGTCCACTCCAATCACCTCTCTCTCCCCCCTGGGAACACTCTCTACCACTTCATCCAACTTACTCCAGAATTCTTCTCTCTTCTACCTGACATCCAACTTGTGGGGCATACACAATGATAACATTCAACATCATCAACGTGACGAACTAATAGTATTGAATGCAAAAGACACAACAGACTTACACAAATGGTCCCCTCCAGTATACAACTAGGACAATATCAGTCGCTACGGAGGGTGACAATATGTATGGGTACATATTCATACTATGTAGAATAACTAAGTAGACGGTTATGCTATTTATTGCATCTAGCTACAATGCTCCGCACTGTGTATATATATTTATATATTTATGTGTACATACGTATATTCACTGCTCTTATTTTCTTATCTTCTAAATTATTGCTCTGAGTGTTGCTGTCCCTGTGCTGTTGCAATCCTGGAATTTCCCCATTGTGGGACTAATAAAGGCTTATCTTATCTTATCTTATCTTATCTTATCTTATCACACCTTTGACTTCTAGCTTCAAACTCACGATTCTGTCTGACTCCCTCTTTACCTCCTGAACACTTCACATATTCTTCCTTCAAGATCACTCCAACTCCATTTGTCTTCCTGTCTACACCATGGTAGAACAGTTTAAATCCCCCTCCAGTGCTCCTAGCCTTGCTTCCCTTCCATCTGGTTTCTTGAACACACAGTATATCTACCCTTTCTTCTCTCCATCATATCAGCCAACTCTCTCCCTTTACCAGTCATAGTCCCTACATTAAATATCCCTACTCTCACCTCCACACTTCTACCTTTAACTTTTCTGTCTCTCCCTCCTAACACGCCTTCCCCCTTTCCTCCTCCTTGACTTTTGACCAACAGTAGCCCAATTTCCACCGGCACCCTGACGGTTAACAGCAACGGTGGCGGTCGTTGTTAACCCAGGCCTCAACCGATCTGGTATGAATGTCTCATTTGTCATGATCCGCATGTTTGATTTGGCAAAGGTTTTGCGTTGGATGCCCTTCCTGACACAACCTTCCTCATTTACTCGGGCTTGGGACCAGCACTAGGCGTACACTGGCTTGCGCACCCCCTGTGGCTGGGTTGAATGCAAAATAATTCTTTTTCTTTTTTTTTCCTTTTTTTTTTACTTGATTCTCTTTTCTAAAGCCATCCAGGGACAAGAGTTGCAAATTAGCTAATAGCTATACACTCTATGTGCAACACATCAGATTGATTGTCATTGATTAATTGTCTATGTTTATTGCACTGTCCCTGTCAAATAAACTAATCTATCTATCTATCTAAAATAAAATAAGCAAATTTGTGGGGGGGAATTGAAGAAAAAAGTTTCAAATTTTAAAATAAAAAGTCGCAAAACAATTTACAGGAAACAAAAAAATATGTAAATTATGGAACTTTATTTTTACAAAATCAAAAAAAAAGCCACAAATTCATAAAATTCATTTTTTTATTTATGCAAAAGTCACACATTTGCAAGTCAAAGTCACAAATTCATGAGAAAAGCTGTAAATAAACAATACTCATAAATATAAAAGAAAAATAAAATTATGAAAAAGGCAATATATAAAAAAGAGAATTCAAAAATGTATTTACAGAAGGGAGGGGAAAGGAATAGGAACCTTATCTTTGAAGCAGTGCCAGTTCTGGATGATTCAAAGCCCTAGGTCCCTTTCTATCATCATTTTTGATAACACAAGGAAAAGGGTTGAAACATATCTGTGTCTGTGGAGGAACATGTGGCTCTTTTGCCCAAAAGAAAATAGCAATTTTTTTAAATTTTCAAGTTTTCTTATTGATGAGTCATACCATTGCATACCATCTGGTATGCTATAACATTTTAAGCTGCAAGTGTTCCCTTTAATTCTTATGTTGTTACCATTTCAACAACAACCTAGGACAAACAAAAGCGGGAGCTCATCATGCTTCATTGTAGATTAGAGCCAGTGGCCTCCAGCCTTTTTTGTTCTTACAGCCCTCACTGATTATTGAAAGAAGCTGAGCCCCCACTTCCAATTTGGCTGACTAAAATTAGGCTGTAGCCAGGAAAAAATGTGGGATATTAATACCCACATTAAAGCAATTTTGATACACTAAATGCCAACTTAAAATCATGATGTGCTCCAGGAAATTATATCATCTCCATGTTTCTGTAAGGAGCAAGTAATCAGAACAAACATACAGTATATCCTTTTTGCAAGCTTTTACTATAGTTGAATTTCTTTCTCTATATTGGTACTCAAATAAATTTCTGCAGTAGAATCTTTAAGACGACAACCATTTGTCTTTATTTTAATCTAAAATACCAAGCACTTAAAATGACACTCTAGTAAGACATTTCATGAGCAAAATCACCCATACGTCTGTGTTTTTCTCAGAATCAGAATCAGAATCAGAATCAGAATAAACTTTATTGCCAAGCATGTAAAAAACACACGAGGAACTTGACTTGACATTGGTGCGCATGCGCGCGACACAACGACACGGCAGCCATAATAGGCGCCTCATCAAACAGAGATAGATAAGAAAGGGAGGGGAAGGGAGGGAACGACACAAGGGGGGAGGAGAAAAAAAACTTCGTTATCATAATACAGCTTATTTTTAAGCAGATTATGATTACAATGAAAAAAAATCTCTCAATAGCACAGAGCAACAACTCAGAATTTCACAAGACACAAGAGAGCAGTGTACAGTATATCTTTAATCAGTTCATGAATCAATGTGTGTGCGGTGTTGAGCAGTGTTGATGATAATAAGAGAGACCCAAGGACCCTTGGCAGAAGATGTTTTGTCTGTCTGGCGCCCAGTCTTATCTGGTGCTGCAGCTGGCTGTCCAAGGCCTTGTGCTCATGATTTTGAAAAAAACACAGTCTGCAGACAGCCAGGAGGAATTTTCATGGGGAATAATAATGCCAAATAGGACTGATCACAGAGGAGACTTGTATTTCTTCTGTAGATTCAGTACATTAATCCTTCATTGCGCAGCTTTGAATTCGTCGTGGAAAGACCTGAGCGAACCCATGATGTAATCCACCTTACGAGACAGTTCTCCAGTAGTCGCTATCAGGGTCTTCTCCAGTTTCTCAATTTGTTGGATGCACCTCGCCTGGGCAGCATTTTGATAGGTTGAATCCATCTTCAGCAATTTACGGTAAACCAAGACAATTCCCGTCCCAATCAGAATTATCCCAATCACCAAGATTACGAAGATAAACAAATCTTCAATATCTTCGATAGAGAGATTAGAGAGACACAGCATTTTCCAATTACCTGTGTCACATAGATAGCCCACTGGAGCCGTTCCAGCGGGGCAGACAGCTTCCCCCGGAGCACTTTTCCTTGTTGAAAAAATAGTGTCAATTGTGTTCAAAGCCCAGCTTATTAACTCCATAATTTCTTTTCGGCGGTCGCAGTTAGACGCAGACAGACAACAGCAAGCTGGGATCCAGTAGTAGGAGGGGAGGAAAAAGTCAGCAGGAGAGAAGAAAAAAGCGTCTGCTCTCTTGGGAGGGCGGAAGTGAACTTCCTGTGAAAGTTCAGCTAAACTCCTCCCTGTTATGACCCGAGCGCCGGTTCTGATCGCGCTCGGGCTAAGTTATTTCTCGCTGCCGGCCTTGACAGCTGCGGGCTGTATTCTGGCCTCACCGGGCTCTTATTGTGAAAGTGCTCGGTGGGGCTTCCGCCTGTCAACGGCCGGTCAGCTGACTGTCATTACCGTCGTTAGTGCTTCGCCCTTTTAAACCCGGCACTGACGACGGTAAGGGACAGGAGTATTGGTCTACATTCTGTCAACGTCTAGTCTCGTTTGTCTTGTCAAGTCTGGGTCTACGCCTCGTCATGTTAGAGAGTGCCGTAGACCTTCATGTCAGGTTTGTCTTCATAGTTTTGTCACAGTTAGCTCGTAGCGGCTGGGTTAGCCCTACGAGCCCAAGTCTCGTTCTGATCATAGTTTTGTCACAGTTAGCTCGTGGCGGCTGGGTTAGCCCTACGAGCCCAAGTCTAGGTCTTGTGTGTATTTGCCCTAAGGGGTTCATAGTTGTGTTTTGTCGCGTCTGAGAATAAATTACATCTTAGCCAAACTCCCTGGTGAACTCTGTGGCGTCTCTTGGTGATCCGTGAGGATCACCACATGACACTCCCCCTTCAAAAAGGCAAGTTTAGATGGACCGTATTTGTCATTAGGGGTGTCTGGGGTGTCTGGGGAGGGATAGTACCCTACAGAGGTACTATCCCTCTGGGGAAGGATAGTACCTCTGTAGGGGGGGCTTGCTATGTCCTTTTTAGGACAGCTCATTCTACATTGGTTCCCACCTGGCACCCAACTCTCACCTGCGGCTCCTCGAAGCTGTAGCATGCGCAGCGGCCACACCCAAGTAAACCACTTTGGCAGGTGGGCTGAACCAGGTGAGGGTAGCCGGTCAGGCCTCAAACCCTCCGGTGAGTTAAACAGGGTATGCCTACCCAAGCATGTGAAGACTGTAGTCGGCGGATTGAGCAGATGAGGTCATCTTTTGTCCCAACGGTCATGAAGGCGGCGACAGCAGGCATTGTGGAATGCAAGGGCACAGCAAGGCACTATAGACGTCATGGTCATCCACTGCAGCCGAGGAAGTCCCTGATCGGGATGGCTCTTTTTGTATCACCAGATCCTGGCTTTTGAGGCCGAGAGAGTGGGATTGCCCCTGTGCTTCGACTATCCCACTTTTAAAAAAACTTTCCCGCACAGGTTTTCCTCATGTGTATTAGTCCTCACAACCCTACAACAGTCCTGCGGCGATGGGGAACGAGTGAAGCAACAGGTAGAGGTGACAACTGACAGTTGTAGCTTGAACCCTGCACGCAGGCAGCTTGGCGGCAATAGTCGCTCTCCTTCTGACCCCGGGACAACAGTGGAGTTCGGCGTTCCCCCAGGCGACTGAGCAGCCTCTTTAGGACAGCACTGCTCACCCTCACATGAGGGAGGGGACTAGAAAATGTGTCCCAGACAAATGCTTGTCCCTTCCAACTGGCCAGCATACCGCGGCTGGCAGTTCTATTCCCCAAGCGGTCGAAACCAAAGAAGAAAGAAACTAATTCTTGGTGCGTGGAATGTACGCAGGCTCATGGACAGAGAGGCCTCCTCGAGGCCTGAGAGAAGAACAGCCCTCATTGCAAGAGAACTGGCCCACTACTGCATTGACATTGCGGCCCTCAGTGAGACCAGACTAGCCGAAGAAGGGTCTGTGGCCAAACTAAAAGCTGGCTACACCTTCTTCTGGAAAGGCAAGGCCAAAGATGAAGCGAGGATCCATGGAGTAGGACTGGCCATCAAGACATCGGTTCTGAAGCAAGTTCCTGACCTGCCAACGTCATTTAATGAACAGCTGATGAAACTCCGTTTCCCCCTCAACCGTAACCGGCACGTTACCCTTATCAGCGCATACGCCCCAACTCTCACCAGCAGCGATGAAGTGAAGGAAGCCTTTTATGAGGCGCTTAGTACCCTCGTGAAGGACACTTCTCCCAAAGACAAACTCATTCTGCTAGGCGATTTCAACGCCAGAGCCAGAACAGACTGCTGTAACTGGAAAGGCGTGCTGGGGCCACACCTCACTGGAAAATTGAACTCCAACGGCTTGATGCCCTTGAGCCTTTGTGCTGAAAACCACCTCGCTATCACAAACACACTGTTCCGGCAAGCAGACAAATATAAGACAACATGGATGCACCCAAGAGCCAAGTAGTGGCATTTGATAGACTTTGCCATTTGCCGTCAGAGAGACATCCGTGACGTCAGGATCACCAGGGCCATGCGCGAAGCAGAGTGTTGAACGGACCACTGTCTAGTCAGATCTATCCTGTCCCTGCATACTGCCCCAACACACCGCAAGACGCCGAAAGTCATCAGGCCAGCATTCAACGTCGCCAAACTTGAACAACCTCACCGATGTAGTGAATTTGCAGAAGATCTGGACAGCCAACTGATTGCCCATGGACCCTTGACTGGCTGTCCAACACAAAGGTGGGAACAGTTTAGAGCACTGGTCACGGAGTCAGCAAAAACCACCATCAGCCCCAGGAAACGAATGCACCAGGACTGGTTCGACGAGAACAACGAGAACATCAAGACACTCCTGGATGACAAGCAGAAGGCCTTTGTTGAGTGGCAGAATGACCCCACTTCCATTTCCAAGCATGATCGCTTCAAGCACCTCCAGAGACAGGCACAAGCAGCGCTGCGAAAGATGCAGAATGAATGGTGGGAGAAGTTGGCAGATGAGGTGCAGAGATACGCCGACACGCAGAATTCCAAGATGTTCTTCAGCGTCATCAAGGAAGTATATGGACCTGCCAAGCCATGGCAGATGGTTCAGCTCTGCTGAAGGAGAAGAGCACCATCAATGCGCGATGGAGAGAGCACTTCAGCTACCTGCTCAACAGGTCCTCCACTGCAGACCCCCACGCCCTTGATCTGATCCCACAAAAACCCACCGTCCACTGCCTCAACCTCCCCCCTACAATGGATGAAGCCTTGAACGCGATTAGGCATACCAATTCAGGCAAAGCACCTGGGAAATGTCTAGAAATGTTTAGAACAAAACATGGACTTATATGCAGTCTTTATCGACCTGACTAAGGCCTTCAACAGGGTGAAAAGGGAGGCCCTCTGGATCATCCTATCCAAGCTTGGGTGCCCAGACAAGTTTGTAAACCTCATACACCAGTTTCACGACAACATGACTGGGCAGGTTCTCTCAGGTGGAGAGGTATCGGAGCCATTCAATATCAGCAACGGCGTCAAGCAGGGGTGCGTTCTGGCCCCAGTCCTCTTCAACCTCTTTTTCTCTTGCGTCTTCAACCATGCCATCAGGGACTTGGACCTTGGGGTATACCTGCAATACAGACTTGATAGCTCACTGTTCGACCTCCGCCAACTGAAGGCTAAGACCAAGGTCGCAGAAAAGATTGTCCTGGAAGCGCTTTTTGCTGACGACTGTGCCCTTATGGCCCACACGGAGTTTGATCTCCAGATCATCGTGAATAAGTTTGCAGAAGCCTCCCACCTTTTTGGTCTTACCATCAGCCTCAGCAAGACAGAGGTACTGTTCCAACCAGCACCCACCTCCACCGTCCCTCCCCTCCATCTCCATCGAGGGTACCCAACTAAAGACGGTAGCTGACTTCATACCTCGGCAGCACCATCAGCAATGATGGCAGCCTGGATAAGGAGATCAACGCCAGAATCTGCAAGGCCAGCCAAGCTCTCGGTTGTCTCCGAGCTCATGTTCTGAACCAGCACAACATCCAGCTGTCCACGAAGCTCAAAGTGTACAGGGCCGTTGTCTTCACCAGCCTTCTCTACGGATGTGAGACGTGGACCGTGTACAAAAAACACCTGAAGCAGATGGAGAAGTTCCACATGAGAAGCCTACGGATGATCATGAACATTCACTGGCAAGACCGGGTCACAAACCTTGAGGTCCTGGACAGAGCTGAGATGACCAACATCGAGGCCATGATTCTGAAAGCCCAGCTCCGATGGGTTGGTCATGTGATCCGGATGGATGGCCACAGGCTGCCCAAGCAGCTCATGTACGGTGAACTCTGCTCTGGGAAGCGGAACCAAGGCAGCCCACGCAAAAGATTCAAAGACTACGTGAAGCTCAACATCAGACATGCTGGTATCCTTCCCAAACAATTAGAGCTGCGGGCTATGGACAGGCCAGGCTGGCACGCCCTCACTACCCAGGTGCGAGACTACTTTGAGGAGAAGAGGCGAGCTGATGTAGCTGAAGCATGGGCACGAAGAAAGGCGTTATTACCTGGGCAATTTCCTTGCCCCTACTGCAGCTGTGTCTGCTGATCAAGGATTGGCCTAAACAGCCATCTCCATGCGCACGCAAGAAGAGGACTTAACACATGAGAGATGGTCATCATCGGATCGATGGACAACCAAGGAAGGATTTGTCATTAAACACTACACAGCAAAATGGAAAACACTGCATCCAGTGCATGCAGAACATATTTATTACATATTGTAAATTCATTTAATATTTCATATAAGACCAAAGAAAATTGAAATTAAAAGCACATTACTGTTAAACACTCAAAAATCTTGTACATCTTCAAATCAAATTGATGACAAATTCATTCTGCCTCAGCATCATGTCTCTGTGCAGCGTCTGGCCGGAAGACTTCACCAACATCACAGGCAGTATTTTCCTTTCTAGTTTTATTACCTCCACCAAGGGAGGATGTAACGTTTTTAGTGGCATTGGTTGGTTGGTTTGTCCGTCTTTTAGTAACATAACTCAAAATGTTCTTAACTGATTTTGATGAAATTTTCAGGAAAGGTGTGTAATGGCATGGGGAACAGATGATTAGATTTTGGTGATGATCTGAGAGTGCATACCTCCATCAAGGGCTTTGTTTGTATTTGTGCAGCAGGATTACACAAAAAATTGTGCAGCAGGATTACACAAAAACTACTGGATGGATTTGGATGAAATTTTCACCAGAGGTGGTTCTTTGGCTAGAGAGGAAGCCGTTACATTTTGGTGATGATCCGAGAATACATACCTCCGCCAAGGCTCTTACCTTCTCACAGTGTGTTAGCAACAATACTCCCAAACTAATGGACAGACTTTTGATGCAATTTTCACCAGAAGTGGCTCTAGGCCTACACACAAACCCATTACATTTTGGAGGTGATCCATGAGGGACGGAATGAGCTTTGGCAGAGGTATGCGCTCTCTGAGTGCTTTTCTAGTTTTCTCTTCAGTCCCCTTTCTATAGACAAAGTATAACAGACATTGATGTTACCTGTTGGCTTCACTGAATGTCTTGTTACGGTGGCCACAGAGAATCAGCTCAAATTGGGTTTTACTCCTTGTCCTGCTTCTTTCATGGTCATTCCATGAACAAGAACACAAGCAGTTATACTAGTTGCTTGAATTTCATCAGAAATTGCATTTCTTGCTTTTCCTCTTTCTTGTACTCCTCCTTCTCTTCTACCATCTATGACATGTACTCTTCGACCACCACCACCTCCGACACGTAATCGTCCTCCTCTGCCTCACAGATCATTTCCATCCATTGTTGGTGTCCTGTGCACTCTGAACTGGCTTATATCATGCGCAGTTAGTTTGCCCACATCATTTCAAACAAGTGTGTTCAATTTTGAGTCGCTGTGTCTAATTGATGGCAACAGTGCTGTATTTGTGTTTACCGTGTCCCTCCTGTGTTCACCATTTTGCAGCTCATACTGTATGCATCACAGTGAGAAATTTGTTTTACAGAGTGAGAATGTGTGTAGAGTTATGCAAAAAGTGTGAGACAGATTTGCAAATTGTGCCTAACTAAATGAACCAGCTTAAGATTGTATCAAAAGAGTGTTTGATTGTAAAAATGAAAGCACCAAGGTGCTGATGCCTCGGTGCCTGTGGCATGGTAGCATGGGGGGGTTGTAAAAATGTCACACTGCCACTTCTAGTGGGTGGGAATAGTTACAGTATTATTAGAAATTTATGTATATATTCATTTCACTTATGAAAAAGCTAAATAATAAAATAAAATATATTCATTTCACTTATGAAAAAGTTGAATAATAAAATAAAATTTGTGTCAGAGAAAATTCTTCACAATAATATGTAAGTGAGCAAAGTGTCCTTTTTTCCTTTGTTTAACAGAACTCACATTATCAAGTAATCAAGTTTATCCACATGGGCAGAAATGTTTCAGTTTACCACACAAAGTTAATACTTGGCGATCTAATAAGTGACAGAAGCGTAATTTATCGCCTATTTTTTTAATGGGTCTACATTCCATCAATTATTTTTTTGGCGAGCCACTTGATCTTATTTTGAACGGTGGCAAGACCGGATAGGAGCTCTTATTTTGAAGGTTCATTTGCTAAGTTCATTCACTTAGCGAATGAACATGCAGAGTTCAGACTTGAAATTTTGACCCCTTCCACCCCGTTTCCTGTGCTTAAGGTGAGTCTATGCTTATTTTGTTATCTTTCTTTTCTTTGCTCGCTGCAGTTTAGATTTCTCTGTGAGCATGCAGGGGGACGGGGCAGCCGTGGTGAGCTAGAGAACTTCCGCTTTCAGACTTCAGCAGCCAAGCTGCAGACAAACCTGTCTCGCAGCAGCAGCAGCCCATTTTAACATGATATTGCATATCCGCGAGATAATGATTTATGTATCGCGGGCGGCAAAATGTACCAATACAACAAATATATTCGGTATATCGCTCAGCCCTAATCGACTGTGACAGGAAGTCATCCGTGTGCTGTAAAAAAGTCGCACTGCCGCCTCTAGTGGCCCGGCATAGTTATTACAATAACTTTTTCCCGGGTCCATTGACAGTAAAGATGAGTTAAATTTGTGTTTATTTTGAAAACAAAGCCTTTTCTGGAAATTCTGACAAATTTAAAGTCGAGAAAATATGGCCATACAATGATACAAGCCTTTAGTTGCAGTTAATTTTGACCGGGTGAGCTGAAACAGACATGTGGACAGAACCACACACAGACACACTGAGTGATTACCATATGCCTCTGTTCACCAAGGCATAATGAGTTCAGGCCACAAAGAATTTGGTTCAGAGAATGGGGTTTGGTGTTTTAGCAATTCAGAAAAACTAAGTCACAATCAGAAAATGAGTTCGGTTTCTCCCCATCATCCCCCATAAACTTTTCAACAAGCCCCAAAATGTGATGGTCAGTGGTCCCCCCCCCCCCCATCCTTTCAGTGCAGTTTAATTACGCATCTTGTAATTGAGACAGGAATTTGGGGACAAAAAGCAAAGCGCCAACCTCAACAAAAGGGCATCATTAGCAGAGAGGGGACACACTGGGACACTATTGACTCAGCAGCAGCAGGATGAAAAAAGGAAGGATGAGTCTGCCAGGCAAACGGTTCACACAAAGGCGTGAACAAAAACGACTCTGTATGTTTTTGTGTGTGTCTGAAGAAGAGTGAAAGAAAAAAACAAGATAACAATTGGAAAGCATAGAGAAAGAGAGAGAGAGAGAGAGAGAGAGAGAGAGAGAGAGAGAGAGAGAGAGAGAGAGAGAGAGAGAGAGAGAGAGAGAGAGAGAGAGTTTTAAAAAAAATCCCTTTATTGCACAAAGAGAGAGAGAGGAAGAGAGAGGGAGAGAGAGCAGAAAACAAGAGAGAAGATGAAACGTGGCAAAGAGAAAGTGGAGTCAACGGGGGTGGGGGTGAGGGGGTGATGTGAAGCTGCACAGAGAGAACTCCATCAGAGAGGAACATGCATGTATACAGGGGCAGGAGGTTAATGTGAATAGTACAGCACGGCTGAGAGGCAAGGGATGCCCGCTCAGTGTGCCTGTGTGATGCTGCAGAGGGAAGATGGTAATCTAATGAAGCCTGAAGGATTTCAGTCACAGCTGTGGACGTTAAATACAGGAGGAGGGGCATGAGTCATTAACACTGCTAGTGTGTGCATGTGTATAAAGGTCAGCTCTATTATTAGATCTGTAAAAGTTGATTCACAAAAAATCTGGCATAGAAAATACATTTTTTTTTTTACCTGAGGATCAGTATTCATGTCTGTAACAATGGAGTGCAGGGTGCAAGTGCTAAAAAGCTCTCTAAAGCAGGGGCCTCCAAACTGTGGCTCCAGAGCCACATGGCACTTTTTGGCCACAGTTTAACTGAAAAAGGATTAAGCTGTTAAGAAGATGAAAGAATGAATGAATGAACCACTCTTGCTACTTTACTTTCATTCCGCTTTCTTTTTTTTGCCATAAATTGCACAAAATGGCTCTTTTCATAATCTGTGGTCTCAAGGGAACAAAACCTCTAAGGTCATTAATTCAGAGTAACATTGTATTTGTGAAAAACACCTACCAGCTTTCCAGAATGTATACGTTGTGGTGGTACGGGTGGGGGATTCTCCACCCAGAGATGGCAGCTGAGGGAAAGAGGGAACAATGTGCTGAAGAAGGAAGTGTCACCGGGGTGTCTCAAACAGGACAGTAAGGACTATTCACTCCCCGGGGAGAGGAGGAAGTGCCAGAACCGCTGGAGGAGGAAAGGATGTGAGAATGTGGAACTGGCATTGTGTTATGTTAATGTGCCATGCATGTCTTTGTTCCACACAATGATTATGGTCAGGATTCCTGGGTCTTCATTCATGGAATTAAAGATTATAAAAAGAGGATGCACGGAGACCCAGCAGATTTTTCTGTACTGAATGTTGGAGAAGGAATAAAGTTCATGTGTCGTCTAGCTCGTTGCCTCGCCTGCTTCCTTTCTCCACATTCGTGACCCCAAGACGTGCCATGGAGAGCGAGCCGAGCACCACCCCGGAGACTACCTGGAGGGCGAGCACCAGCGCCGCGTGCACTGTCTCAGTCAAGCTCCCATATTTCTGGCTTGATGACCTGACCGCGTGGTTCCTGCACATAGAAGCCCAGTTCGCACTCCGTGAGATAACAACAAATGACACAAGGTATTACTACATGGTCGCTGCGCTGGATGCGTGTGCCACGCAACAGGTGATGAGCTTGCTCCAGGAGCCGCCAGCCCAGGGGAAATATGAAGCGCTCAACAGGATGCTATTCCAGCGCTATACCCTTTCTGACAGTGAGAGGGCAGAGAGACTCCTAACACATTCGGAGTTAGGTGACAGATCAGCCGTGGAGCTCATGGAGAGCAAGTTAGCGTTGATGGGGAAGAACAACGAGTCTTTCCTGTTCGCCCACTTGTTCCTCAGGAACCTACCGGCTGCAGCGAGGGTGATCCTGGCCAACTTGCCACTGCTGGTGACCAAGGACTACCGCGCACTGGCGCAGGAAGCGGATCGCATCATTTTAGTGATCAGAACTCTCAGCGTGAATGCAGCGGCACCGGCATCCATGAGGGACTCCAGCGAGGTCGAGGATGGTAGCCGGAGCAGACGCCAGGAGACGCAGGAACGGAACGATCTGTTTCTATCATCGCCACTTCGGTTCAAATGCCCAACGCTGCCTGTCACCATGCCAATTCAAGAAGCCCAGAAACGGCAAAGCCAGCAGTCAGTAGCAGCTGCAACTGCTGGCAACAGAAACAAGCTGCTTTTTATCACTGACACGTTTGGGGAGACGTTTCTTGGTGGACTCCGGCTCCCAGAAGAGCCTCATCCTGCCTGCTAGTGCAGACAGATCGGCAGGAGGCAGCAGTCTTGAGCTTACAGCCGCCAACGGGTCTACCATCAGGACATTTAGTGAGCAGACACTGACGATATGCTTACATGGACACAACTTTCAGTGGGATTTTGTGGTAGCTGCATCTTCTGCCCCCATTTTAGGCGCAGATTTTTTATGTGCTTATGGGTTGTTGGCCGATGTTGCTAATAGGCGATTAGTGGACGCTGTCTCCTTTACCTCACTGCCCTGCACAGCTCAGGGAGCTGGGTCAACAACACTGGCTAACATTATAGCTCCAGGGGGTAAGTACCAACATTTACTTGCACAGTTCCCAGCACTAACGGTCCCAACTTTTTCAGCTACAACAACGAAACACAGGGTCGAACATTTCATAACTACAAAAGGGTTGCCGGCGTTCGCGCGACCTCAGCCCCTGGACATGGCTAAACTGGCCAGCGCGCGCGAGGAGTTTGCTAACTTAGAGCAGTTGGGCATCGTCAGGCGCTCCAACAGTCCGTGGGCATCCCCGCTACACATGGCACCTAAGGCCAATGGGTCGTGGCGACCATGCTTGAACAATGCCACGGAACACGATCGGTATCCTATCCCGCACATCCAGGATTTTTCCGTGCACCTGGCCGAGGCATGTGTTTTTTCAAAAGTGGACCTGGTCCGTGGTTACCACCAGGTCCCGGTGCATGCGGAAGATGTTCCGAAAAACAGCAGTAATAACTCCTTTCAGCCATTTTGAGTTTTTACGCATGCTGTTTGGATTAAAAGGCGGGGTGCAGACTTTCCAGAGAATGATGGATGCAGTGCTTCATGACTTGTCCTTCGTTTTTGTCTACTTAGAGAACATTCTGGTAGCTAGCGTGCCCGAGGAGGAGCACATTGCCCATCTCAAGATGGTTTTCCAGAGGTTGGAAGCACACAGACTTATAGTGAACCCGGCGAAGTGCCAGTTCAGTGTGTCAGTGATTGATTTTTTTGGGCCACCGCATTTCGCCAGAGGGCACGATTCCGTTACTGGATAAGGTGCACGCCGTGTCGGACTTTCCGCGTCCGCAGACCGTGAGGGCCCTATAGGAGTTTTTGGGAACGGTCAATTTTTATAACCGTTCCCTTCCCCGGGCAGTCCAGCTGATGCAGCCGTTGTATGCCACGCTTAAAAAAAAGAAGCCAGTGGAAAACATTGACTGGACTCCCGAGCGAGTCCAGACTTTCACAAATGCCAAAATAGCACTTGCGGATGCCGCGTTGCTAGCCCACCCGGATCCGTCGGCACGGATAGCGCTCACTACGGACGTGTCTGATGTTGCTATGGGGCAGTGGTGGAGCAGTATGTCTCTGGTTCATGGCGGCCACTCGCATTTTTCAGTCAAACTTTGCGTAACAACAAACCCAAATACAGCACGTTCGACAGGGAATTGTTGGCTCTACACCTGGTGATGCGCCATTTCCAGTTTTGGCTAGAGGGGTGCGAGTTCACCATGTTTGTGGACCATAAGCCGCTGACGTACCCAATGTCCAAGGTCTCGGAACTGTGGTCAGCCCGGCAGCAACGGCATTTGGCCGCGATCTCGGAGTTTATGACCGACATTCAACACGTTGCCGGTAAGCTCAATGTCGTGGCCAATTGCCTGTCAAGCGCGTTAGTCTCCCCGGTCTACATGGGAATAGATTTCCCTGCCCTGGCCATGAAGCAAGCCGGGGATGCGGAGATTTGCGTGCTCCAGTCGGCGCCTACTGGGTTAAGGCTGGAGAGCAGGAGGGTGCAAGAAGGGTGCCCTCCCTTGCTCTGCGACGTCTCCACCAGCCTCCCGCACCCGGTGGTTCCGAGCTCTTGGCACCACCACATTTTTGAGTCAGTCTACTTCCTTTTGCATCCAGGTGTGTGCACTTTGGTGAAGCTAGTGAGGGTGAAATTCGTCTGGCCGCACTTGTGCAAGGACATGAAAGAGTGGGCTGCAGCTTACGTCGCGTGCCAGCAGGCCACAGTGCACAAGCACACCAGAGGCCCCTCGAGCCGTTCCAACTCCCGGCTAGGAGGTTCGACTACGTCCATGTGGATTTGGTGGGACCCCTCTCGCTGTCGCAAGGTTTTACGCACCTTTTGACAGTCGTGGACCGCACCACGCACTGGCCTGAAGTGGTTCCGCTGGCTTCTGCCATGTCCGTGAAAGTGGCTCGCGCTTTTTTGTCAGCTTGGGTTGCACGGTTCGGATCCCCATCGGACATCACTTCTGACAGGGGTCCACAATTCGTTTCGGAACTCTGGTCCGCGATGGCCCAGAGCCTGGGGGTCAACATTCACCGTACTACCGCGTACAACCCCCAGGCTAACGGGTTATACGAGCATTTTCATAGGTCGCTTAAGGTAGTGCTCAGAGCTTCGCTCACGGATATAAATTGAATCAACCGCCTGCTCTGGGTTCTTTTAGGGTTGCGCTCCAAGCCTAAGAAGGATTTGGCAGCCTCCCCGGCAGAATTTGTTTTTTCTCAGCCGCTGCGGATCCCCGGACAGTTTTTACCGGAAAAACTTGCGCCCGGGACCGATCCACCTGCACAGTTTTTGCACAGTATAGAGGCTTTTAACGTGCCGGCCCCAGACCACCATTGCTGTCCCCACACTTTCGTCCACAAGAGTTTACAGAACGCGAGTTTTGTTTTTGTCAGGCACAATGCGCACCGGACCCTGCTGCGTCCACCGTACGACAGACCGTTCAGGGTGTTGGAACCTGGGGCGAAGCATTTTGTGTTAGACTTTGGGAGGCGTAGGGAGACCATCTGCATCGACAGGCTGAAGCCCGCTTTTGTGCTGGCAGACGAGCAGGTGGTGTTGGCTCAAGCTCCCTGGCGTGGACGCCCGCCGCTGGGGGCTCCGCAAGTTGGTGTTCCCTCGGTAGGGACCGGCTCTCGTGAAGCTGATGTGTCCCCCCCCCTTCCCTTTTTCCCTCCACAGACTGACGTGCCCTCCTGTACACCTCGCCAGCAGGCTGTTTTGACTGGATCGGCGACCCCCAGCTACAGCCGCTATGGGGGCTGGCTCAGGCCCAAAGGACGGGGGGGTTAGTGGCCTTTCTGGGTGTTCGGGGGGGGGGCTGTGTGGTGGTACAGGTGGGGGATTCTCCACCCAGAGACGGCAGCTGGTTTAAAGAGGGAACAATGTGCTGAAGGAGGAAGTGTCACCGAGGGGTCTCAGACAGGACAGAAAGGACTATTCACTCCCTGGGGAGAGGAGGAAGCACCAGAACCGCTGGAGGAGGAAAGGGTGTGAGAATGCGGTACTGGCGTTATGTCATGTTAATGTGCCACACATGTCTTTGTTCCACACAATGATTATGGTCAGGATTCCTGGGTCTTCATGCATGAAATTAAAGATTATAAAAAGAGGATGCACGGAGACCCAGCAGATTTTTCTGTACTGAATGTTGAAGGAATAAAGTTTGTGTGTTGTCTAGCTCGTTATCTCGCCTGCTTCCTTTCTCCACAATGTTGTTTTATATAGAGATATGACACATTCATAGAAATGCTTTTGATGTGCAGACAGGCCAATGACCACGAAATATGGTTTAACCACAACATATAGTACATCCATTTCAGAAGGTTAAAACCTACAAAAACTATTTTTTTAGTCAATGACCCCTTTAATACCACCAGTGTAATACCATCAAGAAAAAAACTTAATACATGATCACAAACAAAGAAATATGTCAGTATATGAAAGGTCTTCCCCTACACCATTATGTTTTAGGATATTATGATGGTTCGACTTAATTTTTTTTATGTTTTAAATACCATTCCAATAATTATGTATGACATCAACAAAAACAAGCTCACGTTGCTACGTAAAAACGTCCCTCAGTGTGTATGACACAGTGAGTTGTGTTGTGGTTTGTTCCTTACCCACAGTGACAGCTGCTATGACCGGCGACACAAACACTGACATCATCACTCCACTCAACACAGTCAAGTAGTGCTTACTTCCTGAGATATTGTTTTTCTTACAACGACCATGGACCTGCAATGCAATAAAGACAACCTATATTACTTAATGGAAATGTTTTTGTGCTCCTTGTGGTCCCTCTCCAAGGGTTAGCACTTACTCGTGTCCCCAATGACTATTTCTGAGCTTGCATGTACAAACAGGGGAGCCACAGTTGAAAAATTAACAAGCTATCACATTGGACAAAAAAACACTGATTTACATTTTTTATCATACTGTAGTTTAATTTTCCTAGTACCAGACCCACAGACAAAATCCAGGCCATATAGCACATACTATGGATACTACAAATCCCAGGATGCACTGCTGCAGCCTATTTCAATCAAGGACAGAAGTTTTAAGTGACTCAATGCCATATTCTAATGACACATTTCTCAGTTAATGTGGATCTACACTAGATACAGTTAATTAACTTCAAGTGAGCCTGTCAACAAAAAACATGACCAAAGCAAAAATGTATTTATAAAACAGACTTTAAAGAGAAGTTGTAGGTAGAAAGTTAACAGCAAAGTCAACTTTATTGTCAGTTCTGCTGTATGTACAGGACATGTATCAAAACTGCATTTCTCTCATCCACAGTGCTGTAAAACAGAATATAAGAAAACAGCAAACATTCAATATATACAATTTAACAATGTAGAAAAATGGGATTGTATGAAAAGAAGCAGTGCGATATGTTGTGTATCTTGCAATCTTGAGTTCTGAGTAGAAGAGAATAGTGAACCCAAAAAGAATAAATTCTTCTTCTTCTTTCGACTGCCCCTTTAGGGGTCAACACAGCGGATCATCTGCCTCCATCTCATCCTCCATCTTCTCTGTAACACCAACCCTCTCCATGTCCTCCTTCACTGCATCCATGAATTTTCTCTGCCTGGCAGCTCCATATTCAACATCCTTTGTCCAATATGGCCACTATCCCTCCTCTGCACATGTCCAAACTATCTCAGCCTTGCATCTCTTACTTTGTTTCCAAACCAGTCAACCTGAGTTGTCCCTCTGATATACTCATGTCTAATCCTGTCCCTCCTAGTCACTCCCAATGAGAATCTTAGCATCTTCAACTCTACCACCTCTAGCTCCACCTCCTGTCTTTTTGTTAGTGGGACTGTCTCCAAACCATACATCATAGCAGGTCTCATTACTGTTTTATAAATCTTCCCTGTCACTGTAGCTGCTATCCTTCTGTCATAAATAACCCCGACACTCATCTCCACCCACTCCACCCTGCCTGCACTCTCTTCTTCATCTCTCTTGTGCATTTTCCATTACTTTGGATGGTTGACCCCAGGCATTTAAACTCATCTACCTTCACTACCTCTGCTCCTTGCATTTTTGCCGTTGCGCCGGCTTCCCTCTCATTTGCACACACATATTCTGTCTTGCCTCTACTGACTTTCATTCCTCTTCTCTCCAGTACATTCCTCCACCTCTTCCACCTGCTCCCTACTCTCACTACAGATCACAATATCATCTGCGAACATCATGGTCCACAGAGAATTCTGCCCGGTTTTGTTTGTCATCCTACCCATCCCTTATGTAATCCCACCACCACCTCACTACTGTCCTCATGCATGCCCTGCACCACTCTCACATACTTCTCTGCCACTCCTGACTTCATTATACAGTATCACACTTCATCTCTTGGCATCCCTGAACCCAAATAGAATAAATAATAAGTACAAGTCACTGGTGCCAGTAGAAAAGTGGCTGATGTTGATAGTGGTGATATAGTCCAGGGTTTGTGGATTATTAGGCCAGGGAAGGATGTAGACCAGAGTTTGTGGGGGCAGAGAGCAGAGAGAGAAGGGGAAGAAGAGATGAGAGAGAGTTCAGCATTCTGACATCCTGATGGATGAAGCTGCTCTTAGTCTGCTGGTCCTCACGCTGAGACTCCTCAAAACCTTTTTTTGACATGAGTGGTAAAGCTGGATGTCTTATTTTACACTTTCCTTAGCTTTGAGTTTGAAACGCTTGTGAAGATGTGCCGTGTTGATCTTTTTTTTTTTTCCTTTCATCTTTCCTGAATTCCATAAGATGTGTTTTGGGACTTCTCATGATATTATGTTTAAATATTTAGTTGGTTTCAGGCTATTTTTGAATAAATGTTGACCAATTTTCCCCATGATTTGGACTGCTTTTAGTATTGGCCCCTTCTTTGATAGAGTTTGGCACCCCTGTCCTAGTACAGTATCTGTGATAAGTTTCTAATTACTGTAACCTTTTGGTATACAAACTCTAATCCTATTACAGTCAGATTTGTTTACTGGATTAGTAAACTGTCTGTGTGCCTAATCAACCTTTTGTAAATGTGATATGTGATATATACTCTTCCCTAATATTTTTTATCATAGTGGCTGCTCCTCCTTGTAAGAAATCTAAAAACACTCACTCAAAAATACATTGTGGTATAGTATTTGTATCAATTTAAGTTTAAATGAATTGCCATAATTAGTACTTTTATTTACAATTAGGATGAATGAATCAATTGTCAAAAATGCATTTTAAGACAAGTTTAAATATTGTATGCTCTGAAACAAGCCCGATTTACGTATTTACACAAAATGTATGAATTTACAGCAGCTGGATTGATTTATAGTAGGATTGTGCATCGATTAACCTTGTTCTTGAACTCAGTGTGATTAATTGCTAAATCACTGAAAAAGGTATATTTTTAGCAACTTTTAAATGTGTTTTATTCATTGAATATACCCGTGAACCTCATATTCAACAAAACTGCCGTTAGAGTCCCCAATTAGTTTTTTAAAGTAGTATTTTTTTTTATTTTGTTGGTTTTTTAAATTGTTTTTAATTTCCTCTTTAATTTTGAAACTGTCAGAAAGGAAGTCTGTGATTCTACTGAAGGGAACATTCCTAATTCTCTCAGCATGCAAAAGTGCAAACAAACATTGATTTCCAGACAACATGCTAATCCAGTCGTTGATGGTGAGTTAGATGCTTCTAATGTTTGCTAGGCTATATCAGAGTGAGTGGTCTGCTGGAGTGAGTTTTCCTCTGCTCACTCTCACAGAAACTCTCCCTCTTCTCATACTATAGTGTGAGCGGTGTCAGTCAAAGGGCACTACATCAGGTGCGTGGGCTTGAAGATGGGTGCGTGTGTGAAGGATGAGGTAGTGCACCTAAGGGGCCCCTGAGAGCCCCGGAGGATCAGTTTAGTGTGGCATAAACTTTGCATTACTTAGATGGCAAAACTGACATTTTTATTTGTTTTTAACTAAAAAAATGGGTCAGCTTTATTAGTATATTTAACATGAAACCCTCTAAATTCGTATAGGTGGAAAATTGTTAAACAATTAACATTGATAAAAAGCTGAGAATTGCTCTATTCTTAAAAATTCAGGCACAAACTCAACCTTTTTGAAGAAAAAGTGACAGTGAAACAGGATTTACTTGTATTACAAACCTTACGGCCCATGTAGATTGGTATGCCCACAATAATGACAGGGATGGCGATGCCAGCTATAAGGGAGATGACCACAGGTGCTCCGAGCAACATGCCCACCTGCCACAGGACTTTGCGGGTTTGAGACCATGGCTTCTTCCCCCAGAATGTACATCCTGAGGGACTAAGAAAAACACCAGACACAATATATAAATTAGTTAGGCATTTCAACTATTACATTATGTAATGCACTGCAGAGCAATGTTGGGTGTTTATTAGACAGCGATATCAGTCATTTGGTTAGCTAGCATGTCATTAATTTAGAAACAAACATTTATGGCTCCCAGTAAATGGTAATTAATAACTAGTGATTCATTGGCATACATTTACATAAATATATAAATTTGCAGTGACCACAATAGTCTCAAAAGCATGAAACAATTTTAAACATTCTTAAGAAGCTGGAAATATTAATAAGTGCTGTTGGTATAAAAGCATTAGCTATCTGTCAGATGCACAAACAGAATAGTCTTATCTGTAGTCATCATTTAGTTCTGTTCTGTCCCTGAATCACTGCCATTTGCAGCTATTCTTTATGCAATGAATTATCATATTCACATTGTGCTGTTTATTTAGATATATTGGTTTGTTTATTAAGACCCAACACTCTCAGTGTAATTTGTTTCCTCACAGACATTGGGTAGAATATATTTTTAATTAAATACTTTAATATATGATGTTGTTCCAAGAAGTGCAGTCTTGTAGGGAAGGTGGTGATGAAATGAACACAGCTTGAGAAGTGAACGTCCCTTTGAACTACTAAAAGTATCAGTCAGGGTGGGGGGATTGTAGAGATGTATTATGGTTATACTTTCCAGACCTGTCAGTGAAGTGTTAAAGCTTTGCCCCGCTAAACTGTAATTTTAGTTTAAAAGTCGAACAGGATGACAAGAGAGGAAGAGTAGGAGGAAGGTTAGGAGAGAGAACAAACACTGTACAATGCCAGTGGACAAGCAAAAAGACTCTGTCTCTGCTGACGCATGCAGCCATCAGAAAGCTTTACAGACATTAGTGAGTTAAGAGCAATTTTTTGTCATCAATGACTTGTGAAATGGGTTGGAAAAACATAACAGCCTTTAAAGCGAGGTAGTCAGATACCCAAAAGCCAATGGTGTATAGAACACGTATATTAGGATTTGTATGTGAAATTTCAGCATCGAAACTGCTCCCGTTTAGCTGTAATTAATATTCAAAAATGATATTTTCGGGACAAAAGAATTCAAGCGTCCCGGCATTTGTTTACTTCTCGGCGCACGAAGTATCCTGGCCAATATGGTGATGTAAACAGCCACGGACCAAAAAACGTACATTTGCTCGTGGAACAGGTCATTCACACTCGCAGACAATCGCGCTATATGTGTCTATAATGACTATAGATAGGATTTTCTTTCCATGCACGCAAAAAAAAAATTTTTTCCCGGATCCGACTACCTCGCTTTAAAATATTTGACAACATTATAATGTCTGTGTTGCTTTCAACTGCCATTATTGTCAACTTACCTGAGGTAGTGCACGTCTGTGATCTCCTGCATACACAACCAGCAGAACTGACAGGCACACACAGTGCAGTTCATACGGTTACAGCTGCCATCATTGGTCTTCATGATGTAGGCACCACAGCGAGGGCATGCTTTGATCTCCTCTGCATCTGCAACCAAGTAGTTAGTTATGTACTGCAGTGTTTTTCAACCAGGGTGCCCTGGTATGTTCAAGTTTCTGTGGGAATTATCTAATTTCATTTGTGAATTGGTCAAAAAAATTGCAAAAAAAAATGTCATTGTTGTACATGAGTATATGGGTGCCTACAGAACCCATGCACAATAACAGCAAGTTATTTGCCATTTTTGGACTAAGTAACAAGTGAAATTAGATAATTTCCCACAAAGACCTGAATGTACCAGGGCACCCTGGTTTTAAAACACTGATGTGCTGTATGCGAAGATGTGTATACATAAATTTGTCTCACAGACAAACTGGTCCCAGTTATCGAACAAAATGGGAGAAACAAAACTGGCAAAAACTGTCTGAACTCCTACTGACATGTCACTTGCATAATAATTCATTCATTTGTACGTACATGCTGCTCATATCATTGGTGTTTTACCTCCTCCAGGTTCTTCATTGAAGACGTACAGTGTGGAGGCATCATTTCCGCCTGATGTGTGGCGGGTGCGTTGGCGCCGGGCCTGGTCACATGTCTGGTTGGGGTGCCACAGCTGCCGACAGTGGTAGCAGAACTCTGTGTCACATCCCTCCCGGCCACAGCTGAGCTTTGGACACTCAGCGCAGCCATAAGCGATCACTGCATAGCTGAAGAGAGAGAGAGCGAGAACTTTTAATGTGTGATTATGTGTTGGCCGTAAAAGGTTTAAACTCACATTCACTCTAAAAATGTTCTCTTCTTAAGCTATTATCTCATAGAGAAGCGAATTCTGACAATTTTTTTTTTTCAGGGTTTGTAAAAGGCTGCAAAACAGTTCGTGAACAGTTTTTAAGGTTGCAAATAGTTTCAATTTTTTTGCAAACATTTGCAAAACAGTTGTTCGCAAGCAGTTCTAACATTTGTCGCTGAAGTTCTTTTTGGTTCACCAAGTAGTGAACATAAGCAACTGTTTAAGAACCTTTACAAACGTTTGAAATCTACATGCTGTGGAGGCTTTGCTCACCCCTTTTTATAGAGTTTGGTCTGAGATTCACCAAGACATTCCCCTGATATTTTACCTGGAGTTGGCAAAAGGACAACTCCCACTTGAGGTGTTTCGGGCACGTCCTACTGGGAGGACACCCCGGGGCAGACCCAGGACACGCTGGAAAGACTACATCTTCCAGCTGGCCTGGGAATGTCTTGGTATCCTCTGTGAAGAGCTGGAGCAGGTGGCCAGGGAGAGGGAAGTCTGGGCTTCTCTGTTTGAGCTGCTGCCTCCGTGACCCGGCCCTCCAGAAAAGCGGTAGAAAATGGATGGGTGGATGGATGGATGGATGAATGGATGGCTGGCTGGCTGGCTGGCAAAAGGTCCCAAATGTTCCCAAACAGTAGCAAAAGAGTGGCAAATAGTTGCTAATCATCGCAAACACTGTTGCTAACATTTGCTAACAGTTGCTAATGTTAGTCAACTGTTTTTCGCAAACACTTTTACAAATGTTGGAAATGGTTGCTAAATGTCGCTAATGACAGAGGCAAACCCTGATTTTCACAAACATTTATCACGAAAGTTCGGGAATCCAAAAATTGCAACGTTCGTCAGTATTCACTGCTCCATGAGATATTACAAATAGCTTTACTTGACGCTGTTGCTTTAATTATTTGATCAAGACCATTGATGAACTTGAAGGAATTTACAGTACCTCACAAAAGTGAGTACACCCCTCACATTTTTGTAAATATTTTATTATATCTATTCATGGGACAACACTGAAGATATGACACTTTGATACAATGTAAAGTAGTCAGTGTACAGCTTGTATAACAGTGTAAATTTGCTGTCCCCTCAAAATAACTCAAAGAACAGCCATTAATGTCTAAATGGCTGGTAACAAAAGTGAGTACACCCCTAAGTGAAAATGTCCAAATTGTGCCCAAAGTGTCAATATTTTGTGTGGCCACCATTATTTTCCAGCACTGCCTTAACTCTCTGGGGCATGGAGTTCACTAGAGCTTCACCGGTTGCCACTGGAATCCTCTTCCACTCCTCCATGACGACATCACAGAGCTGGTGGGTGTCAGAGACCTTGCACTCCTCCACCTTCCATTTGAGGATGCCCCACAGATGCTCAATATGGTTTAGATCTGGAGACATGCTTGGCCAGTCCATTACCTTTACCTTTAGTTTCTTTAGCAAGGCAGTGGTTATCTTGGAGGTGTGTTTGGGGTAGTTATCATGTTGGAATACTGCCCTGCAGCCCAGTTTCCGAAGGGAGGGGATCATGCTCTGCTTCAGTATGTCACAGTACATGTTGGCATTCATGGTTCCCTCAATGAACTGTAGCTCCCCAGTGCCAGCAACTCATGCAGCTCCAAACCATGACACTCCCACCACCATGCTTGACTATAGGCAAGACACACTTGTCTTTGTACTCCTCACCTGGTTGCCACCACACACGCTCGACACCATCTGAACCAAATAAGTTTATCTTGGTCTCATTAGACCACAGGACATGGTTCCAGTAATCCATGTCCTTTGTTTGCTTGGCTTCAGCAAACTGTGAGCTTTCTTGTGCATCATCTTTAAAAGGGGCTTCCTTCTGGAATGACAGCCATGCAGACCAATTTGATGCTGTGTACGGCATATGGTCTGAGCACTGACAGGCTGACCCCCCCCCCCCCCCAAAAAAAAGTCAAACCTCTGGATATGACGCTGAACACGTGCACTCAACTTCTTTGGTTGACCATGGCGCAGCCTGTTCTGAGTGGAACCTGTCCTGTTAAACCACTGTATGGTCTTGGCCACCATGCTGCAGCTCAGTTTTAGGGTGTTGGCAATCTTCTTATAGCCTAGGCCATCTTTATGTCATGGTCTGAGCACCGATGTCGTCCGCGCTCGGGCCATGCATCATCTCTGCCAGGTTTGACAGCAGTGTTACCTTCTGGCTCCCCGAGCTCTTATTGTGACAGCACTTGGAGGAGCTTCCTGCTGTCAAAACCTAACAACTGTGCTGCATTTACGGCTCATCAGCAGCCCGGCATTTAAACAGGCGCTGAGAGCAGTACAATGCAGCAGTCTTGTTGATTATTCCCTTGTCGGACCTCGCCTCAGACGTCAGCTATTCCTGATCGTCGTTCATGTCCTGATCGTAAGTGTGCCTTGTTATAGCCTTATGATCATCTGTATCAAGTGTTGTGTGTTTTAGCCCACCGTGGCTCGTTACTTTCTGTACTTTGTGTATTATCTTGTGTTCGTGTTCATTAATAAAACATCATGCAAACCTCACTGGCGACTCTTGGTGTCTTATGGTGGCCCGCGAGGGCCACCGCTTGACACTTTATGTAAAGCAACAATTCTTTTTTTCAGATCCTCAGAGAGTTCTTTGCCATGAGGTGCCATGTTGAACTTCTAGTGACCAGTATGAGAAAGTGTGAGAGCGATAACACCAAATTTAACACACCTGCTCCCCATTCACACCTGAGACCTTGTAACACTAATGAGTCACATGACACCGGGAAGAGAAAATGGCTAATTGGGCACAATTTGGACATTTTCACTTAGGCATGTACTCACTTTTGTTGCCAGCCGTTTAGACATTAATGGCTGTGTGTTGAGTTATTTTGAGGGGACAGCAAATTTACACTGTTATACAAGCTGTACACTGACTACTTTACATTGTATCAAAGTGTCATATCTTCAGTGTTGTCCCATGAAAAGATATAAAATATTTACAAAAATGTGAGGGGTGTACTCACTTTTGTAAGATACTGTATATAAATATTCCCTGCATGGATTATATTCCATAAAAAATGTATTCAATTTAGGTGCTAATTTTGATTTATATCAAAAAGGAGAGACAACATTTGAAAGAACCTTTCATTTATTAAAGGAAACACAAAACAACAAAGACGCACACTTACGGAAATAAGCAAGGAACACACAGGGAAAATACAGAAGGGGATTCCGTCATAGAGTCCAGGAAAAGTGGTATGAACGTCAGGGCTTGACTTCACTAAGACCGCTGCGAAGACAAAGTCCACCCAATGATCTTAAATAATCCACACACAAATGAAATCCGCTGTGGGATCATGAGTGAGAGGAATTACCAAATTGGAGGTGACTGTGACAGCCCGTGAGCAGAACTTGACACCCAGAAATGACGCGCGAGCTGTCACAGCACCTCCATGGCCAGGATACGAAATAATGATACAAGGGAAATGATACAAACACAACCAGTAAAGAAATAACTATAAACGAATAAAAAAACCAAAGAATACAAACTAACATAACACAACCCCCACCAAACATAAATAATACCATAACCCCAAAATAACACTATAAATAAACACGACAATAAAGACACGACTACAACAGACACAAATGAACAAGGAAATAAACAAACAGAAAAAGACTAAACTATAACAGGACACTGAGCACGGCCCTCGTCCGTGCCAAGAATCATGACATGGAACTGCAAAAAATGAATGCTATGATCCTGAGCAGGGTTCAACAAAATGGAGCAGTTTTTGGTATTTATGTTGCTATATGACCAATTACAACATTCACTGTAAATCTTCAGTGTCTGCATTCATTGTTATATCCATTTGTGCTGGTACTGACACGATAAATCAATATATTAATGATCAACTATATCTGGATGCAAAGATGACACTGCCCTAGGACTTCAATCATCTTAAGAAGAAATACTTAAAAGGCTCTACAAGAATTTCTCAGCGGCCTTCCCAGCCCTGTGTGGTTTTCAGCGAGAGAGAAAATCAAACAGGCTGACACACACATATAAGAGGATAATTACACTGCCATCTTTGGTGTCAGACCAGATTTGAAGTGACTGTGTCTGAATCACATTTGGATAAAGAACAAAGCTAGTGCTCATGCATAAAACATTTCCAGGTGTCGTGAACATCTTTTATCTGACAAAGCAGCAGTAATATATTATCTTAAGCATCCTCATGCTGACATCCAAAGAGAGGAAAAAAGTGACCAAACTGGCTCATTAAAATAAATCAAATTTGAATTTATTAGTACTGCATATACTGTATACATATACTATTCATCCTTCGAACTGATGGCTTGAGTAAGAAAACACACTGAGTATATCTGAAAGTCCTAAGGGCTGGATGCTCAAGAATTAGGTCTTATTCATTTGATTAAAATCAAGTGGATCCGGTAATGGAGCACCTAATCTGAAAGGAAATGGGGGAACCTAAAAATCTAACATTCACTTCAGATAAAGCAGCACAGTGACTAATGTACTTCAGTTGAAAAATTACTAAAAGTGAAAACCTTTTTTGTTTACTTTAGGCAGTTTCAATTTAACATGTTTTAATGTGTAGACTTACTCTTGGGCATAGAAGGGATTCCACATAAAATATATGAAAAATCATTTTTAAAACCACCTACAGCACAAAACCTGACTATACACACATACTGTACAAGTGTCTGTGTGGATACAGTACAAAAACACATTATGATACACTTTCACAGTGACAACATAATCTCCTGCTAAGCCTCTGTCACTAAGACCTTGGGGAATGTATGTTGGGAACATACAGCACATCTAAATGACCAGTTTACATAATGAACCGCAGCTTCAAAGGCTCTTTTATATGAGAAGTGTGAGCCACTTTAAAATGACAATAACCTCCACTTAAATCAAACTTCGATGCCACAGAATCTGTTGAATATACTTACAGATATCTGCTTTCTCTGTGAAACATTTAATTCATCTCAGTATCATACAGATTGATGTGTTTATTGTTCTTTCCCCATTCATCATCACTAGAGTACTGACAGTCTTCACAGCATCCTGCTTGTCCACTGGCAGCAAGTGCACACATTGTGATTTCCCATCAGTGGGCCTATCTTGGTACCTCCCCATAAACATTAATGGCTGCAAAATAGGATTCACAAGGATGTGGCAATAATTAAAGAAAATCTGAGTGAAATATGTCACAAATATTTCACTGAGACCTGTGTGAGCTGTTGTGGACAAAGTGGAGTCAATGACCCCTTTCTCAGAATGCCTGGTTTCAGTGCATGTCTCTGTAAATCTCTTAGACCGCATTCAACTCTGCCTTTCCTCTTACGTCATTACTGATAACATTAGCTGGCTAGCTCAGATCTAGCCAAAGCATGCCAAAGTTTACTTGAACTAAATTTACAACTTTTTTAGATGTAAATTACCCATATACATACATAAAAAATTGCAAGAGAAACACTAATTATTAACAGCAGTAAATACTGTAAAACAGTCAAGAAAAATATTTGCAATATGAGAGTGAAGTACAGGTAGATTTGCAGTCCTTCCCAATTTTCATTTGTACCCCTTCCCCTATGCCTACCCCCATCCCCTAGCCCTTGAAATCAAAGGCCAAGGGGCAGGGATTGAAAATTACCCCTATAAATTGGGACACCCCTTCAGGGCTGCACGACGTCATTAGTAGTTGCTGTTGGACTTATTCTAAATGGACACTACCTGTTTTCACCAGAAAAAAAAAGAAGAAAAAGAAAACTGATAAGAAAAAAGTCTTATCTTAAGGAGAAAAATGTCTCAAATTTACATGAACAATTCTAATCAGTAGAAAAAGTCAGAAATTTACTAGAAAGAAACCTGTAAATTCAGAGAAAAATTTGGCCCTCCTGGCGGGCTGTTTTTGGTCCGTGGGCCATATGTTTGACACCCCTTGACCAGCACATTAAAAATACATAATTAGACATTTTACTTCCATGAAATAGCTGCAAATCACAGATATCACAGATAATCATAGATAAACAAAAGTTCACCTCAGAAGAAGCTTCATTTGCTCTTTACAGCAACATAAAGTTTAGTCACTTTTTCTCTCCGTCATACGAAAACTTAAATTTGCACAACTAACGGGAGCTTCTTGCTCTAAAAATAATCATATTTAACCACAGAGTAAGGAGCTAATGTGGGGGGAGAGAGCAGAGGTTATTCTCACTGCTGGGCAGGGGATCAGGGGCAGTTGTCCCGTGATCTGAGACCGGTTGCTGTCTGCTCATCACCGTTTCACCAGACTGGCTATAAAATGAACCGAACCACAGAGCAGACCATCTGTGCCTTCACCTGTAACCAGCACGCTGAGCACGGACTCCAACCTGTGTGTACCGGGGCTGCTGCTGCTGACAGTGGAGCAATAAGAATACACTGTGTGTGCGCAGCTAGTGCTTATGGGAGTTGTAGTTCCGTAGTCTCACACTGTAATAGGCTTATTAGTTAGATGTCGCTTGAGAAAACCACACCCGCCAAAGTGGCTAGTGGGAGTTGCTGTCTTACCCGCCACTGGTGGAATCAACCTGCCAGTGGCGGGCTGGCTGGTGTTAATGTCAAACTCTGCAACTAGTGTAAATTTGTCTCAAAGAATGAATGAAATGAAAGCATCAAGGTGCAGCTGCCTCCGTGTGACCTCTACTGGTCAGGCCAAGTTATTACAATACCTTTTTTTTGTGAGGGTATAATGGTGAGTTAAATTTGTGTTTAATTTGAAAATAAAGGCTTATCTCAAAATTCTGGCAAATTCAAAGTCGAGAAAATACGGCGATATGATGATATAAGCCTTTAATTCCATTTGATTTTGACCGGGCAAACTGAAAAGCTGGTAATAGACAGACAGACACACACACACGCACAACCACACACACAACCACACACAGACACATTGAGTGATTACCATATGCCTCCATTGCACCGAGGTGTTATGTCCGTAAAGTGTAGAACAATGATGAGGCGAGTGGTGAACTACACAAGACTTTATTAATGACTCACAGTATATGTACAGACGCTCCCGCTAGGCTGAGAGGTGGTCGAAAAGACCGCCTCTCTTCCTCACAGCCCTCTTATACTCCGGGTGACGTCACCACCCGTGTCACACCATAATATGTCCTAATGCCAACACAACATTCCCCTGCCCCTTCAAAATGGTCCAAAACACACACACAATCCAGACCCTCCCAATTTGGAACCCGAATCACACACTAAGATTAAACAGAAATTTTTTTGAAGGCCTATAACATTCACACAAAACAACTAAGGCTTGAGGGGAACAGGTGGACTACTGTCCCAGCCCCACAGAGCTAGGTGGATTATTCTGCCGTCTCTGCTACCATATAGTCCATAAAATAAAACCTGCCGTGTTCCTAATATAAGGCATAAAACAATCCTGTTATCATAATGAACATATATATAAACAAACTATACTCTTGTAAACACACTCAATAAACCATCAGAATAGTTTTCATTTCAACACCATACATAAGAACCAGAATCTGGGCAATTTACACCACCAACATATATTAAACACATTGCCCCCCATTACCAGTCAGCCACAGTGGAGAGCCCACCCCCCGGAGACCCGTCAGGCAGGTCCTGACCACAGCATCTTCTTCTCTTGGCGCCCGGAGACGACTCACGTCAATGCCGAGACATCTCTCTCTCATCATTGATGCGCCACAGCTCGTTGGGGTGTCTCCATGTACCATCAGACAGCTGAAGGTAGCCGTCCTCCCAAGCAGCCACCACCTGCAGCCGCCCCTGGTCCTACTGTAGTTTCCATTTCTTGCGAACTCCTCTCGACCGGGCCTCCTCCCTGGGCCAGACCACATCAGCAACCCTCAGAGGAGCCCAACTTGGCTTCCAGTGTTCCTGAGTGGCACGTCGTTTCACCGTGGCAGCTGGTCCTGCCCGCTCTCTTTCATTTGTGACGCTGATGAAGCTACTGTGACCCCATTTCTCAGTACCTCCCAGCCGAACTCCGGAAACAGGATGGGCCAGCCACTTGGCTCCACCCACCGTCCCAGGCGTCCCACCGCGCTGCTCAGCTCCCTCAGCTAGGGTAACTTCGGCTCTGGTGCAGAAATCCTCCCGCGATGGCCCTGGGTAGGGTTGGTCCTGCTCACCTCCCAGAATGCTAGGCCAAGATTCGTCCCATACAGCATCATCCATCACTTGCGTCACCGGCCGGTCCCACAAACCACAGCCCGACTACTCCTCTCCGACGCCACTGGTGATGATGAAACCCAGTCCATAAAAGAGGTCACAGCCCATCATATTCTCGCCACTGGCAGTCACTATAAACTTCAGGTTGGTGACCACCGCTGACTTGTATCGTGCTGTCAGCTCCACCAAACCCACAATGGACAGCCTGTTTCCTCCATAACCACTCAATGGCATCGAATGACCTCTCACTCGATAGTATGGGAAGAAACTCCTCACGGTGGGCCAACTCAACACAGACCTCACTGCACCCATGTCAACCAGCAACGGTACTTTCTCTCCGTCCAATTTCACCATACAATATGTACGGCCGTTGGTGTCTGGAGAGACGGTGTGAATAACCGTGGGAGTTGGAGCAGGGATGTCTGCTTTTTGTCGCCGTTCCCCTCGCTCGAATCTGCTACAGCGTTTACCTTTTGCCAGACACTCTCTAGCCTTATACCAGTGCTTAGTGGACCCACAATCCGAACATCTGGGTGATCCTGGGGCGGACCTCATCTTCACAGCTGTAGTGCATTCCTCCTGTTTGCTATCTTCGCTGCGCAGGTCCACAGCCTGCGCCGCCGATTGTGAGTCAGAGCGGTGTAGTGCAGCTTTGTCACCGAGGTTGCGTGATAATTTGTCTACCGCTTCACATTGTTGAGGTATCTCCACAGCCGTGACTAATGCCAGTTCGCCGGAGTGCATGAGAAGTCTCGACCGTGCTGACAAGCACAGCGTGTGCTCCGCCAACTGGTCGCGGACCATCTTTTCCTCTAATTCACCAAACTGGAGGTCTCCAGCCAGCTGCCGCAGGTCTGCAACATAATGTTGCACTGACTTGCCGACCCGCTGGTGGCGCTGTCAAAACTGTATCCTCCTGACGATGATGTTTGCAGGCGCGCGAAAATATCGCGCCATTAGCTCAACCACGTCGTTGAAGCTATCGCTAGCACCCAAGGTAGCAAGGATACGCTGTCCTTCTATACCTAAATTGTGGACCAAAAATTGCCCGTGCCTGTACCTTCTTTAGTTCACCAAGGTTTAGTGCCACCAAATAGTTCTGAAATGTGGCGAACCACCTCGCCCAAGGGCCTGGAGGCTCTCCCGGAGACTCCAAAAACGGCCAAATCGAAGACACGCCAGTATCCATAGCTTTACCCTCGTCGCCAAATGTTATGTCTGTAAAGCGTGGAACAATGATGAGGCGAGTGGTGAACTACACAGGACTTTATTAATGACTCACAGTATATGTACAGACACTCCCGCTAGGCTGAGAGGTGGTCGAAGAGACCGCCTCTTCCTCACGGCCCTCTTATACTCCGGGTGACGTCACCACCCATGTCACACCATAATATGTCCTGATACCAACACAACACGAGGCATAATAATACATCACTGATGGGCAGGATTGTGTGGTTTCAGTGGTCGATAGGATATGACCAGCGTCCGCAGTACAATAAGCACAGAAACATTTGTGAATGAGTGGCTAAACTGCTAGCTTCAGCTAACTGCCTTTGGTCCCACTTACAGATAATACTACAAGAAAACAAGTTAAAATAATGCCTAAGAACCATGTAGATGATCAAGTGCTGTAGATAAACAAGGATTCCAGCGAGGGATGAATAGGGATGAATCATCTCAATCTCATCTCATAGAATTTACAGAAAAATAGTGATCAAAACTGAACGGATCAACAATTAAGCTAACGCCAGGCCACCTGCCCGTCACTTCCTCCCCACCGACAGGAATGCCAACCACCTAGCCAGGCTCATGCTAACAGATTGATGTCGTATCATGGCAAAAATACAACAAAATAAGACAGAATGACGCAAGATATATTATCTACTGTAGATTAGTGAACCAGGTGGAAACAGGGATGTGTATTAGGGTGAATAAAATCTAAAGAAAATAACAAGGTAAACTGCACTTGGTAAATTTATTCTAACACTGTTAGGCTGGCCAATAATAGAGCAGCAGGTGCATATCAAGGACGGTGCTGGGCTGGGTTTACTATTCTATGACACCTCGTGGCAAATCTGGAAAAGTCAGAATGTTTAATCAGACACAAAAATTATATAAACAATATATGTGGGGAGGGTTTTTTTTCAAGAAATGAGCGTTTTGATATTTTTTGATAATCACGTGACCAACATACGCATTTCAGAAGGTTAAAACCTACAAAAACACAGTCAATCAATGATCCCTTTAAGGTGATCACATCACTGCATGTTTAAAAGGCAGAAAAGACACAATTTTCAGGTAGCACTTTAGTCTGTCGAAGCTGGGTCAATAATCTTGTCCTTGTATGATTTCTAACAATGTCTAAGATAATTGTGTAATGAACTCATAGCTGAGCTACTAAACATCTTTTTACATTAAAATATTATCCATATTTCAGACTGGCATCCTAAAGGAGTGAACATAACAGTAAAATGGCTTAAGAAATCCCAGGCCCATCATCAATAATGTTTAAAACCGATTAAAGGTGAAAGGTTTGTGCAGCCCTCAACAAAACATGTCCCAATTGTTGCTGTTGTTTTTTGGGGGTTTTTTTTGGTACTTCATTAGAACTAGAGAGTAACTGTTACTAATATATTGAGAATCATGTTTCTTTTTCAAAGTCAGTCTGTGGTGTTCTGAAACCACAAGTTTGGTCAGTGTTGGTGTGATGACATGGCCGCTCGGTGATGTCATCATGCCGAACATATAAATGTAAGGGACAGCTATATGGCTGTGTTGTGAGACATGTATATGTTGGACACTGCATATGTGATTTAACCTCACGATGAAGGAGAGCCAGCCCCCTGCGGTGCGGAGCCACAGAGCCTGGACCCCCTGCGGAGGACAGGGGACAGAAGACTTCCTGACCACTGAGGCTCGAGAGGAGAGAAGGGGGAGTTATGTAAATAAAAGGCTAATGAATGTGAATAAAGAGACTTTGATATAGATGTGTGATTTCCCCCGCGAGGGAAATGGTTTGATGTGAGAATGTTTAAATGAGAGAACTTTGGTGTGTTCAGTCTCTTGTTCGCTGCTCAAGAATAAGAGCAGACAGTGGAATGATTTCTTGAATAAACTGGAATGGAAGACAATTCGGTTTCGTTATTCAAGTCTCTCCACATTGGTGACTGACGACGTTGAGAATGAACGAAGAAATTCTCAGGGTCCCGGACTCACAGCGCTCAGAGCTGGCGAGCGCAGTGGCCGTTAAGCTGCCTGATTTCTGGCAGGATAACCCACGGTCGTGGTTTCTGCAAGCAGAGTCGCAGTTCGCGCTCGCAGGAGTAACGGTGGATGACACTAAGTTCCACCATGTCATCGCTAAACTGGACAACAGCACAGCTCGGTGCGTGCAAAGCTTGGTGGAGCGGCCACCCGCGACCGACAGGTACGGCAAGCTGAAATCCACCCTCATCAAGTTTTTCACCCCCTCGGCTGAAGTGAGGGCGAGGAGGATCCTGTCTTTGTTAGACCAAGGTGGACACAGGCCGAGCGCCCTGATGGAGGAGATGATACAGCTGAGAGGTTTGGACAACGATGATTTCATTTTTCAGTTCATCTTCCTCTCCAACCTCCCGGCGCATGCGAGAAGCACGCTGGCCGGCAAAAAGTGTCACACCCTGGAGGAGTTCCGGGAGCTGGCCCAGGAGGCAGATGGGATCCTGGACGCCTGCGGCGGGCAAGCAACCACAGCAGCGACTCGAGACAGCGGGGAGCCAGAGGCGGCAGAACCAGACTGGCCGACGACGGCGGCAACACGACCGCGACGAGGGGGAGCCAATAGCCCGGCGGCAGAAGCGCGGGCACGACACAGCGGAGGAGAAGATCTCTGCTTTTACCATCGGAGGTTCGCAGAGAAGGCACGCAGGTGTGTGCCGCCCTGCATCTTCAGGAGTTCGGGAAACGGCAAGACCGGGGGTCGCTAGCAGCTTCGACCCTCGGAGAACGCAACAAGCTGCTCTACATCACGGATGCGCGCTCCGGACGAGTGTTCCTCATTGACACCGGAGCACAAGTGAGCTTCATCACCCCAACATACGCGGACCGGGTGGCTGGACCCCACGGTAACGGAGCTACAGCGGCAAATGGCTCGAACATCAACACCTACGGGAGAAGGACCTTGCCTTTATGCTTACATGGCCGCACATATGAATGGACTTTTGTAATAGCGGCGGTGAGTTTCAACATGTTGGGCGCGGATTTTTTGTGTTCACACAATCTGTTAGTTGATCTTGCTAATAGACGGCTGGTAAATGCACTCTCTTTTTACTCTCTCCCCTGTTCAGCTCGAGTGTACCCGCCACCAGTACAGACCCACGTCGCTACAGCAGGTGGTAAGTTTCACACACTCCTCACCCAATTTCCAGCGCTCACTGTGCCCACTTTTTCAGCGACGGTCGCGAAGCACGGGGTGAAACACTTTATCCCCACTTCTGGTCCTCCCGTGTTTGCAAAAGCTCGGCGCTTGGATGCAGTTAAGCTCGCCATTGCGCGCGAGGAGTTCGCCAGCCTGGAGAGGCTAGGCATCGTTCGTAGGTCGAAGAGCCCGTGGGCTTCGCCGCTGCACATGGTACCGAAAGCCGATGGCTCCTGGAGACCGTGCGGGGATTACCGCAGGCTAAACAACGCTACGGCGCACGATCGTTATCCCATCCCGCACATTCAGGATTTTTCGGTGCACCTGGCGGGGGCGCGCATTTTTTCAAAGATTGATCTGGTTCGCGGCTATCACCAAGTCCCAGTCCAACCGGAGGACATTCCTAAAACAGCGGTAATAACCCCGTTCGGACTTTTCGAATTTTTACGCATGCCGTTTGGTCTCAAAGGGGCGGCGCAAACATTTCAGCGGATGATGGATGCCGTGTTACGCGATCTCCCTTTCGTGTTTGTGTACCTCGACGACATTTTGGTCGCGAGTACTTCAGAGGACGAACACGAAACGCACCTCACAGCAGTTTTTAGGAGGCTGGGAGAGCACGGCTTAATAGTTAACCCAGCCAAGTGCCAGTTCGGCGTCGAGCGGATCGATTTTTTGGGTCACCGCGTCTCCCCGGAGGGAGCGGTTCCGTTACCAGAGAAAGTACGCGCGGTAGCGGATTTTCCCCGTCCACAAACGGTCAAATCACTACAGGAATTCTTGGGGATGGTGAATTTTTATAACCGATTCCTGCCCCACGCAGCTCAAATCATGCAACCGTTATATGCCGCGCTCAAAAAACAAAAGCCGACCCAGGCGGTCGAATGGTCCCCGGAGCGGGAGCGCGCGTTCACAGAGGTTAAAAAAGCCTTGGCTGACGCTGCGCTCCTGGCCCACCCAGACCCTGCAGCACGTATCGCGCTGACGACAGACGCTTCAGATTTAGCCATAGGGGCCGTTATTGAGCAACAGGTAGCCGGAGTTTGGCAGCCTTTGGCTTTCTTTAGCAAATCTTTAAGCGCGGCTGAACGAAAATACAGCGCGTTTGACAGAGAACTGTTGGCGCTGCATTTGGCTATTCGTCATTTCCAGTTCTGGCTGGAAGGACGGTGCTTCACCGCTTATGTGGACCACAAGCCGCTCACATACGCCATGGCCAAAATTTCAGATCCGTGGTCCGGCAGGCAGCAGAGGCAGCTGGCCGCAATCTCGGAATTTACCACTGACATTAGGCACGTCGCGGGCAAATTCAATGTAGTAGCGGATTGTCTCTCACGCGCGTTCACGACCCCAACACGCGCAGAGGCAGAACGGGCCACCGTGACCGCGCCGCAGGAGAGCGGCACGGTGGCGCGCGCAGCCCCGGTGCACGTGGGTATAGATTACGCAGCCATGGCAGCGGACCAGGGGGCGGACGCAGACGTGCGCGCGCTCCAGTCTGGACCAACAGGGTTGAGGCTGGAGAGCAAGTGTTTACAAACCGGTATGCCCCCCCTGATCTGCGACATGTCGACGGGGCGCCCGCGTCCGGTGGTTCCGGCCACGTGGCGTCGCCGTGTTTTTGACTCGGTCCACTCACTGGCGCACCCGGGGGTGCGCGCGTCGGTGAAACTAGTGGCGGAAAAGTTTGTTTGGCCGTGCCTGCGCAAGCACGTGAAGGAATGGGCAAAAACCTGCATTTCCTGTCAACGGGCCAAAATTCACAGGCACACAAGAGCCCCGTTAGAACCGTTCCGCATTCCGGCCAGAAGGTTCGACCATGTGCACGTCGACCTTGTGGGCCCCCTACCGGCATCACAGGGGTTCACGTATCTTTTGACAATGGTGGACCGCACCACACGTTGGCCGGAAGTGGTCCCACTGGCGACGACCACGGCCGCGGAGGTGGCTCGCGTTTTTTTAACGGCTTGGGTGGCGCGCTTCGGGGTTCCGTCGGACATTACGTCCGATAGAGGACCGCAATTCATCTCTGAGCTGTGGTCAGCGATGGCCAACGGCTTAGGAGCCAAAATTCACCGCACTACGGCTTACCACCCTCAGGCTAATGGTTTATGCGAGCGTTTTCATAGGTCTTTGAAGGCAGCACTCAGAGCGTCGCTCACGGATGCAGATTGGGTAAATAAACTTCCATGGGTTTTATTAGGGTTGCGTTCTGCGCCTAAAGAGGACTTAGACGCCTCCCCAGCGGAGCTGGTATTCGCACAAACTCTGAGGCTGCCGGGCGAGTTTTTACCAGAGCACCCAGAGCCCCCACCTCTCTCTGCTCTGGGACCGTTAGTCGGCACGGGGGCAGACACGCTCCCGGGTCCGGTTCATCACGCTTTTCCACGAGTTTTCGTCCCCAAGGCTTTGAAAAATGCCGATTTCGTTTTTGTCAGGCGCGAAGCCCTTAAAGCAACGCTCAAACCACCTTACGAAGGGCCATTTCGAGTGCTGGAGGCAGGTGATAAGCAATTTGTGCTAGATTTTGGAGACAGAAAAGAGACAGTCAGTATTGACAGACTAAAACCTGCTTTTGTCATGAAGGACGTGTCTGTACCGGTCGCGGTGGCGCCTCGACGAGGCAGGCCCCCGCAGAGGGCAATTAACCACTCTCTTCCTCAGTCAACAGACCCGAAGCAGAACAGCACCGCAGGCAAGGCGGGGCCAACGCACAGCAGATTCGGCAGACGGCTGAAGCCCAAGCGGCGCACAGACTGAATGTTGGTGTTGATTATTCAGTAGTGAGTAAGGTGCTATTAAATTTTGGGAATTAGTCTGTTCTTCATCGTTTGGGGGGGGGGGTTATATGGCTGTGTTGTGAGACATGTATATGTTGGACACTGCATATGTGATTTAACCTCACGATGAAGGAGAGCCAGCCCCCTGCGGTGCGGAGCCACAGAGCCTGGACCCCCTGCGGAGGACAGGGGACAGAAGACTTCCTGACCACTGAGGCTCGAGAGGAGAGAAGGGGGAGTTATGTAAATAAAAGGCTAATGAATGTGAATAAAGAGACTTTGATATAGATGTGTGATTTCCCCCGCGAGGGAAATGGTTTGATGTGAGAATGTTTAAATGAGAGAACTTTGGTGTGTTCAGTCTCTTGTTCGCTGCTCAAGAATAAGAGCAGACAGTGGAATGATTTCTTGAATAAACTGGAATGGAAGACAATTCGGTTTCGTTATTCAAGTCTCTCCACAAGCTATTTCTTTTTTTTTTTGTGCCCAGTCTCCCAACCAACAACACTCTGTATCACCATATTAAGGTTTTATGTAATAGTTCGTGGTCCCAGCAAGACGCTCTGTCGGTTCCGTCCACGTTTTCCAGACATAACAAATGGCGACGATGATGACCGACGCAAAACCGAAGAAAGACTCAAAGATGGACATGCATCAGGAAGAGTGCCTCTTATTCCCACCACCGTTCCTCATGGCCATGTTGGATTTTATTTTTATTCATTTATTTACTTATTTATTCATTCATTTATTTATCAGGGATAATGCAGTGAAACACAGTGGTCATATAGAACATCTGATATTCTGCACAAAGAGTATATAGCATTAAGCTAGTTTGCAACTCCTGTCCCCGGTTGGACTTTTCAAGAAGAAATACAAGTAAAAAGAAAAAATACTAGTAAAAAGCAGCATAAGAACCTAATACACATCCACCCAACACAACACAAACACCGAATAACACATTAAAAGTCTGGCCTTGCTCGCATCACAAGTCCTAGGTGTGGGTACATTCTTGTTTTGCCTTCAGCCACTTCTTAACCTTTACTGTGAATGTTTTGTAATCTGTCATTAGTTTAATTTCATTTGGCATTGTGTTCTAGATGTGACTACCCTTTATAGAGAAAGCTGTCTGTCCAAATGTGGTTCTGCGGTGGGATATTTTACAGTTATTGCTGTTAGAACTCCTGGTGACTCTGCTGCCATCCTGTCTGGATGAAACCACAGAGTGGCTCTGGTGCTGATTTAGTCATACATTTTATGAATGAATGAATGAATGAATGAATTTTATTTATTTCGGATAGTACATTACAGGTTAAAAGAAACTGTATAATATAACAACAAGGTCAAATTAGACAAAGACTCCTTCTACTATACAATTCCACGTGAGTTATCCGAAATGGATGATGGCTGAAGCCGCAGCTTATATTGCCCACCCATATTCCATCCAAGAATTCAAAGGAGAAAAAAGAGAAAACAAGACAAGAGCGATTACAATTTAAAACAAGGCTAAGACAAAATGTGACTGAGAGAAAAAGAAAACTGAGCTAGTCTAAGTTAAGCGGTTACTATTCAAAAACAAATCTAAGACATAGTGTCACAGAGAAAAAAAGAAAAAAAGAAAAAACTAAGCTACAACACAACACAGGCTGGAAATGTCAATCCTTATGTGAGTTTACATGTCGTCTTGTAAATATGTTTGGAGTATTTCTTCCTTTAGTTTTTGTTTAAATTGTCCAAGCTTTGTACATGATTTTAATTCAGGTCCAAAATCGTTCCATAATCTGACTCCTTGCACTGAAATACAGTGTTGCTTGGTGGTTGTTCTCACTGTAGGCTTTTGAAATATACATGTTCCTCTGAAGTGATATCGCTTCTCCCTTGTTTGGAACAACTTTTGGATATTTGCGGGCAGTGATAGATTCTTCACTTTGAACATTATTATTGCGGTTTTAAAGTCAGTCAGTACAGTATATAACATTGATGCCAGTGAACTGGATTTTATCCATGATTTTCAAGGCTTGATTATATAATGAACCTATGTGTTTTATTGTAGAGGGAGCTGGCTGAGCCCAAACTGTCAGACAGTATGCAATATGGGAGAAGATCATTGCATGCATGTACAATAGAGCTGCCTTTGGTATGTAATTTCGGATAAATTTAAAACAGTTCAGACTTTTTTGATCATTTTTGAAATTTTCTTTATGTGGTGATTGACACTGAGTTGAGGGTCTAGTACAACTCCGAGGTATTTGAATTCTGTCACTGAAGTGATTCTTGATTATGTAACTTTAAAACATTGCAGGTTGGATTTCCTAATTGAGAAACACAGGCACTTTTTTTTAAGGTTCAACAGTAAATGATTTTGAAAGAGCCACTCTTGGACATCAACCATACACTTAGATAGGACAACAGCAGCCTGTGTCGGTGTCTTGGCAGCTGTATACAGTGGGGCAAAAAAGTATTTAGTCAGCCACCAATTGTGCAAGTTCTCCCACTTAAAAGATGAGAGAGGTCTCCAATTTTCATCATAGGTATACCTCAACTATGACAGGCAAAATGAGAAAAAAAAATCCATAAAATCACATTGAAGGATTTTTAATGAATTAATTGGTAAATTCCTCGGTAAAATAAGTATTTGGTCACCTACAAACAAGCAAGATTTCTGGCTCTCACAGACCTGTAACTTCTTCTTTAAGAGGCGCCTCTGTCCTCCACTCATTACCTGTATTAATGGCACCTGTTTGAACTCATTATCAGTATAAAAGACACCTGTCCACAACCTCAGTCAGACAGTCAGACAGTCAGACTCCAAACTCCGCTATGGCCAAGACCAAAGAACTGTCAAAGGACACCAGAAACAAAATTGTAGACCTGCACCAGGCTGGGAAGACTGAATCTGCAATAGGTAAGCAGCTTGGTGTGAGGAAATCAACTGTGGAAGCAATTATTAGAAAATGGAAGACATACAAGACCACTGATAATCTCCCTCGATCTGGGGCTCCACGCAAGATCTCACCCCGTGGGGTCAAAATGATCACGAGAACGGTGAGCAAAAATTCCAGGACCACATGGGGGGACCTAGTGAATGACCTGCAGAGAGCTAGGACCAAAGTAACAAAGGCTACCATCAGTAACACACTACGCCGCCAGGGACTCAAATCCTGCAGTGCCAGACGTGTCCCCCTGCTTAAGCCAATACATGTCCAGGCCTGTCTGAAGTTTGCTAGAGAGCATTTGGATGATCCAGAAGAGGATTGGAAGAATGTTATATGGTCAAATGAAACCAAAATAGAACTTTTTGGTAAAAACTCAACTTGTCGTGTTTGGAGGAGAAAGAATGCTGAGTTGCATCCAAAGAACACCATACCTACTGTGAAGCATGGGGGTGGAAACATCATGCTTTGGGGCTGTTTTTCTGCAAAGGGACCAGGAAGACTGATCCATGTAAAGGAAAGAATGAATGGGGCCATGTATCGTGAGATTTTGAGTGAAAACCTCCTTCCATCAGCAAGGGCATTGAAGATGAAACGTGGCTGGGTCTTTCAGCATGACAATGATCCCAAACACACCGCCCGGGCAACGAAGGAGTGGCTTCGTAAGAAGCATTTCAAGGTCCTGGAGTGGCCTAGCCAGTCTCCAGATCTCAACCCCATAGAAAAATCTTTGGAGGGAGTTGAAAATCTGTGTTGCCCAGTGACAGCCCCAAAACATCACTGCTCAAGAGGAGATCTGCATGGAGGAATGGGCCAAAATACCAGCAACAGTGTGTGAAAACCTTGTGAAGACTTACAGAAAACATTTGACCTCTGTCATTGCCAATAAAGGGTATATAACAAAGTATTGAGATGAACTTTTGTTATTGACCAAATACTTATTTTACCGAGGAATTTACCAATTAATTCATTAAAAATCATTCAATGTGATTTTCTGGATTTTTTTTTCTCATTTTGTCTCTCATAGTTGAGGTATACCTATGATGAAAATTGGAGACCTCTCTCATCTTCTAAGTGGGAGAACTTGCACAATTGGTGGCTGACTAAATACTTTTTTGCCCCACTGTATATAACTGCATCATCTGCATAATGTTGGCATGTTGCAGGAGAGCAGTTTAACAGCAGGTCATTAATGGAGAGGCTGAAAAGCAGTGTGTTACAACCCGAGTGCTGGTCTCGTCTGCACTCGGCTCATATGTCATCCTTTCCAGGCTTTGACAGCAGCGGATCCCTTCTAGCTCCCCGGGCTCTTATTGTGACAGCGGCCGGTGGAGCTCCCTGCTGTCAAAGCCAACAGCTGTGCTGCATTCGGGGTCATTAGTGGCCGGTGTTAAAAGCGGGCGCTGAATGCACCCCGATGCAGCAGTCTCTGTTATACCTCCTGTTAATCTCCGTGAAGTTCTCATCATCTGATGCTTCGGGCGTCTCCTGGCTCAGACGCCGATCTTTCCTCATCTATTGTAAGTTCCAAGTGATTATTCTACCTGCACTGTCGTGTGTATTTTTCCCTGTTCCGTCACTCCCCAGCAAACATCACTGCAACTCACTGGTGACTGCTGGTGTCTTATGGTGGCTCGTGAGGGCCACCGTGACAGTAGACTGCTGCCAGAACGTCCAGAGAGGGGCGTCGCCCTTTACCATGAGTTCTTGCAGTATTGGACTTTGTTCTTCCCTGTCTGGGTGTCAACTCTGGGATCATGCCGTCTCCCAGGAGCCGCGCTCGGCGCCTGGGTAATGAGCTAGCCAGCGCCCTGGAGTACGTCGACGGGACGCTCTTCACTGCTAGCCTCTACGACGACCCAAACCAAATGCGCTGGCACCTAGACTACGCTGAGGTTCTCCTGGACAATCTCCCTCGCTACACCAACCACCCCGAAGTCAGCGCGAGGAGAAAGGACATCGCCGTACAGCGTGAGATACTCCGTGGGTTGGAGGGAAATCCCGGCAGGAAGCCGAAGAGGAGGAGATGTCACCCCTCGCTTCGGGATCCTGCTCCTGCCTCCGTTCCGGCCCGGGAGTTCGCACCATCCAGAGGTCTTTCCCCATCGGGCATGACATCACTCGGGATTCCCCCTGAGGAGCTGCAGCTGACTGCTGTTAAGATCCGAGGCCGAGTGACAGCTGCTCGCTCCGCTGTTCATCCGCCCGGTCAACCTCAGCGAGAACCCCGTCCAGATCCTGTGCCGGGCCTCCGCAAGGGCTCAACACCCCACACAGCTGCCACCCCTGCGCTTCGTCAGAGGGGAATTCCTGCAGTCTCTCCCCCTGGGCGATCTTCTTCTGCTCTCCTGTCAGCGTCCCGTGCCCGGCTCATCACGGCTGTCGCCCCCTCCTCCTCATTGCCTATCCCGGCTGCTGTGTGTCTCGGGAGTCCCGTTTCGGCGAGTCCCGTCCCGGAACCTTCTCGAGCGGCTCCCCGTCGTCCTCCCAGGGGGTCCTCTGTCACCATCCGGCGGGGAAAGGGAGGAGCAACGTCCGCTACAGCAGGCACCACTCAGCCCCCAAGAGACAGGCAAGTCCAAGTTCATTCACACTCTCGTTATTGTGATTTGCTCTGTCAGACTCCTGGAGGTGGAGTTCGGGGTTCGCAGCTCCCCGAGCTCCCACCACCTGCTGTGGCTGTCATTATTAACCCTGCATCCTCTGTGTCTCCCTCCGCTGAGTGGTCCTTGACGCCAGGCCAACGTCGCTGGATAAGGAGGGGGCCTGCGGTTCTGGAGAGCCTGGTTCCGGTTCTGCAGCCATGTCATGGGCGGAGAAGGAGGGCGGACTGCAGCGTGGAACCTGCGCTGACGAAGAAGCGTCCCCGGGTCTCCACGGACGAGCGGTCCGGTCCAGCGGGTCAAGGGTCCCCTGCCACTACGCCATGCGGGCCGTCGGCGTGGGCTTCGGTGCCGGAGGATCCAGGAGCTGCGCGCACCATCATGCCAGCTGCGGAGCCCGCCGTAGCTGAGTGGGAGCCTGAGGACGACCTCCTGCCGTCTGAGCATGGATCATCGAAGTCCTGGACGGCGTCAGAACTCGAGATCAGGCAAGTGCTCTGTTTTGTCTTTCTTTACTCCACCTTAGAGCATTTTTGCCTGTCTCTTGGGGAGGCGAGCCGGGTGTGGCCACTCGCTACATCCGAGCTTGTCTCGCCGGGTTCTGGCGCTGCCGGTGATCCTGATCCCGGTTCTTTTCTCTCTCCCGAGCCTTCTCCCAGGGTCGTCGGCGCGGATCTGAATTCGCCCGCTGTGCCAGAGGTTCCAGGTTTGAGGTTGGAGGTCAGTCCTGGTGCAGCACCTACCCAATCGGGGTCCGACGCGGACGCAACCGAGACCCAATCGGGGTCCTTCGCGGGAGCAACCGCAACCCAATCAGGGTCCGACGAGGGTGCGGCACCAGCAGTTTCCAGGTTCGGTGAGGGAGCTGCAGATCCTCTGTCGCCGGACACTGGACGGGCTCATCTCCATCTTCACTATCATCACCATTGTCACCCTCCTCGTTCTCCCGAGAAGCGCAACCCATCTCCACCTGGGGCCGCTGGGGTTCCGAACGCTCCGCCCGGTTCTCCCTCGTCTTCCCCTTCTCCAGCAAGACCGCCAGCTACTTCCCCCCTACGGTTCTGGTGGGCAAGCGATGCGGGTCGGCCACCTGAAGGACTGCCGCGCCCATTTGGCTCTCTGGGCCGGCCACCCGACCCATTGGACCCCCTGTTTGGCGACCTGGTCTGGCCGCCTGAAATTTACTGTTTCTGGGCATGGGACTGGGGTAGGCCACCTGAACTGTCCTTTCCCCCGCTGCCTGCATTGTGGCCGCTTGATGCCAGGCGGCCCCCCGAACTTTCAGCCTCCATGCCTCAGAGCCAGGACTGCAGTCATCCCGGGTTTTTTCATTGTGTTCATGTCTGTAAACTTTTGGGATGTGCGGGGGGGGGGGGGGGGGGCTGATATCTGTGATTTTGTATCTCACCTTTTCCTTTAGCCTGTGATTTGTGTTTTCTTCCCCTTGGTCTAATACCCATGTTCTGTTTGAGACTGTGGATGTGTGTGTTGCCTTTTGAGTTCCGTCCTTACGTAATCCACACATTATTGCATATTGTGTGTTGTTTTTTTTTCTTTTTGACTCTCTCCCTCCTGCCGGCGCCCCATCCAGGGTGCTTGGGTGTTACTTGGCCGTTCAGGAGCCCGGCCCCGAGGGGGAGGTACTGTTACAACCCGAGTGCCAGTCTTGTCCGCACTCGGCTCATATGTCATCCTTTCCAGGCTTTGACAGCAGCGGATCCCTTCTAGCTCCCTGGGCTCTTATTGTGACAGCGGCTGGTGGAGCTCCCTGCTGTCAAAGCCAACAGCTGTGCTGCATTCGGGGTCATTAGTGCCCGGTGTTAAAAGCGGGTGCTGAATGTACCCCGATGCAGCAGTCTCTGTTATACCTCCTGTTAATCTCCGTGAAGTTCTCATCGTCTGATACTTCGGGCGTCTCCCGGCTCAGATGCCGATCTTTCATTATCTATTGTAAGTTCCTTGTGATTATTCTACCTGCACTGTCGTGTGTATTTTTCCCTGTTCCTTCACTCCCCATTAAACATCACTGCAACTCACTGGTGACTGCTGGCGTCTTATGGTGGCTCGTGAGGGCCACCATGACACAGTGGACCAAGAATAGATCCTTGTGGAATGCCCACATTGTTATTTAAAAAGGAGGATATGTCCTGATCAACTTTGACAGACTGTTCTCTATTCTGGAGATAAGATGTAAACCCTTCTATTGCTTCACTAGAAAATCAAAAGCTGACAATTTGGACAGAAGCAAACTGTGGTTGACAGTGTCAAATGCTTTTTTAAGGTCAAGAAAAACAGCTCCCACTACATTACCTCTATCCAAAGACTGTTTAATATTTTCAGTGAGGCAACAATTTGCTGTTTCTGTTGAATATCCTAGTCTAAAACCAAACTGGTGTGGGTGGAGAAGTTGATTGGCCTGTAGGTGGTCTGTCAGCTGGGTAGCTACAACTTTTTCAAGAACTTTAGACAGAACAGGTAAAATTGAGATTGGGTGATAGTTACTTATATTATCCTGGCTTCCTGATTTAAAAACTGGTGTGAAGACTGCTTTTTCCAGCCAAAAGGAAATTTGCAGGATCTAATGGAAAGATTAATGAGATGAGTCAGTGGTTTAGACCTGAGGTACTTCAGTCATTTGTGTCGGCTAAGGGCCTGGCTAATGCTAGCAATCATCGTTTATGGGCTGTGACGGATTTTTGCCTTGGCCTCGAGGGACGGCGTGTGCTGGAGGCACTGGGTCCTGCGGAGACTTTCGGCGAATGTGCCACCTTGATGGCCAAGCATTTCACTGCCCCACAGGATATGATGGCCCAGAGGTTCGTGGTCTACCAGTGCTGACAGCGAGAGGACGAGTCACTCATACAGTATGTAGATGCCCTTCGCTGTTTGGCTAGCACGTGCGAGTTCGGACACACGGAGGACAGATTGATACAGTCACAGCTGAAGTGGTTCGCCGCAAGTTCGGTGATACAGGCTATGCAAGAGGTGGGGCCGGACGACCAGACAGTGGCAGACACAGTGAAAGACCTACAGGAGACGCTGCTGGAGATGGTGCACTTCCTGTCAGAGACGGAGGCGATGGAATTGGCATTCCAGCTGGAGATGACGGCCCAGGTAGCATCGCGGCTAGCAGGATCCGGCCCGTGCCCCTCCACAGTTAGCTCCGCTGGTACAGACGGTTGCCCTGGTTGCTGAGCCCACCAACTCCACGCCATTTCGGGAGGGCCGCGGGGTGAATGCCGCGGGACAGCAGGGCATCACAGAACAACAACCCAGTGACAAACTCAGTTTGGGAGACAACAACTCCAGTCCACTGCACACAGATGTGGTCACAGCCACTCCCCACCTGGCACCGCACGCCGAACAGAACCCAGCAGAACTGGAACAGCCACAAGAGCCCCAGTCTGCAGCCATGTGGGACCCAGAGCCGCTCCCCATGCAGCACGAGTATTCGCAAGCTGCAGCCTCATCACAGAAGGGAGAGTGTGATTCTGCAGACATGGACACAGCCAAAGGGTACAGCACAGAGAGCAAACACAGCATGGAGAGACAGAACAGACCGGACTCGCCTCAAATCCTCACCCAGCATAAGCCTCAGGGAGCCGCTGCAAAGTTGCAGGAGAGGGAATCCGCATCTATCGGGAACCCCGGGACATGACAACCCAGCGCAGGTTCTTTCTACGGCAACAGCAACACATCGCCAAGACCAGATTTCCCAGGAGGGGGGAAGAAGAGGGCGGACAACCTCTGAATCCACACCCAGCACCAGCCTCCAGGAGCTGCTGCTGAGCTGCAGGATGAAGAGTCTGTGATTCAACAGGAAGCAGCAGAACCACCGGATGCCTTCCGAGTCCATGCCCGGCATCAGCCTCCAGGGGCCGCCATTGAGCTGCAGGATGAAGAGTCTGTGATTCAACAGGACGCAGCAGAACCACCACAACCTGGTGGATGCCCCACAGCAGACGTGACAGCCACACCATCACAACCATGACGCCAAGTGCAGCCAAACAGAGCGCCACTCACAGTGATGGACTGGGTTCAGGTCCACAGATCTGAATGCCCGGACCCATAGTTGGCCTCAACATCGTCACCACCACTGACACCCATGAAGATCGCCGCGCAGCTGAGACCAGCCGCCGTCCAGATGGTTGATGGTTTGAGATGGCAAGCCAGCCATCTGCGGAAGGTAAGAGCAGCAGCCATGGATCAAGACGCAGCATTAGAGCTGACCCAGCTGGTGTGGGATCCTGGCTGTGATGTTGCTGACGAGCGTACCATGGCTCCAGCGGGATGGCACCCAGGTACGCTGCAGGCGGCGCCTCCAGGGGTGCGTCAACCATGGGCTCACCTCAGGGCCCCTGGAAATGAACTGCCTTCTTCAATATAAAAAAAGAAGAACTGTTTAGCTAGGGGCGCAGCTGCCAGTGAATAGTGGCACAATAAACCACTCAGCCACGCTGGGCCATGCGGTAGTCTACCCACTGGCCCTAGCAAGTTTGGGGTTCTTTGTGTACGAAATTGGGGAGGGTTGATTTGTTCATGTGTGTTTTTCTGCTTTTCCAAGGGGGGGGGAATGAATGTGGTGTTCTGAAACCACATGTTTGGCCAGTGTCGGCGTGTTGACGCAGCCGCTCGGTGACGTCATCACGCCAAACATATAAATGTAAGGGACGTCCATTTTACAGTCTCTTTTTTGGCGCCCGCCCTCCCAACCAACAACACTCTGTATCACCATATTAAGATTTTATGTAATAAAGTTCGTGTTCCCAGCAAGACGCTCTCTGTTGGTTCCCTCCACGTTTTCCAGACATAACACAGTCCTTAAATAAAATTTACTGCATCAAACTTGGTGTTGCATGTAGAAACTACAACAGCTGTGCTGAGCTGTGACACACTGTCAGTTGTCTTTTCCAAAGTCAATCACTTGTGAAAGAGTGAAAAGCATGAAGCCTGTGGTGGGATGATGGGGAATTGAAAGGCTGTCACATTATAGCGTTCAATTAGGGCTGTAATTAGCTTTTTATGTAAAAATAACATTGTATCTTGTCACTGTGTGAAACAAGATGTGAATAAAATGCACTTTTCAAGTTTAGACAATCCAGTAAAGACATGTATTTCTGCTTATCAGATTTTGAAACATTTAATATTTTTACAGCCTATTTTATCAGTACATGATGACAAGATCTGCATTTAAATTGGGTATTTATAAACACTGTTTTTAGATTTTCATTTTCTCCTAGACCAGTCCAATACTTAAAGTGAAACTGCATAACTTCCAATACAAAGTGATTTCCTTTAGACACAGTAGGAGAAGGACACTTGTTGTGAGCAAGAACCACCACCTGTTTTATAGAAGCAGAAACTACTGCAGTGATCATATCAGTGAAAAGAAGAACAGGGAATTCATGCTTTACTCCTAAAGTGACAATCTTGGATGTACTACTTCTCACTCAGCATAATAGAATGGGGAAAGGAAAGTTGATCATGGTGGTGCGTTGTATGGCAGTGGCCTCTCTGAATCTAGATGTGATGGACATTGCAGTTAGAAGAAAATGTAATTTCGTTCTACAGGACATGATTGGCTGTATGGATAGAATGACAAAAAAATTGGCTTTCCAGCTTTAACATTAAGCGACCTCTAGTTGTTTAAAAAATGGCATGAAGTGACATGGTGGATGGTTACATTTGCAATCTGTGTAGGTGGTCAACGGTTCTTAACTCTAACCATTTCCCCATTTTATCCAAGTATTTTAGGGCCCTCGCACACTATAAATTTTGTCTCAAGCCGAAGCCACACTGCTTCTTTTGAACAGTGTGATTGCTTTGCATAGCACTTTAGAGCCAACCATGGCCTGTGGCACCTGGAAAAGTGAGCGTGAGCTCACATATACTACATGCATATGACATTTTACAACATGGCAGCTGTTTGAGAGACAGCTAGAGGAAAAAAGAAACGACTTAAAGGCCACCAAGTCCATAAAGTCGAAGTGTTCAATATATTGTTCTTTACTGTGCTCTGAGATAGTTCTTCTTGTAAACAAATGATGCTTATGGAAAGACAGGTGTCAGCGTGGCTGCATTAAAAACAATGTGAGTACAGGATAGCCGTGGATATTGTGGGGGTGGGGTGGTGGGTGGTTCCAGTGTGAGTACGTCCTTAGTGCCTAGCACTATTACCCTAACATTAACCTCATAAAAATATAACTCACCGGCCACTTTATTAGGTACACCATGCTAGTAACGGGTTGGACCCCCTTTTGCCTTCAGAACTGCCTCAATTCTTCGTGGCATACATTCAACAAGGTGCTGGAAGCATTCCTCAGAGAGTTTGGTCCATATTGACATGATGATGTGGCATCACACAGTTGGCGCAGATTTGTCGGCTGCACATCCATGATGCGAATCTCCCGTTCCACCACATCCCAAAGATGCTCTATTGGATTGAGATCTGGTGACTGTGGAGGCCATTTGAGTACAGTGAACTCATTGTCATGTTCAAGAAACCAGTCTGAGATGATTCCAGCTTTATGACATGGCGCATTATCCTGCTGAAAGTAGCCATCAGAAGTTGGGTACATTGTGGTCATAAAGGGATGGACATGGTCAGCAACAATACTCAGGTAGGCTGTAGCGTTGCAACGATGCTCAATTGGTACCAAGGGGCCCAAAGAGTGCCAAGAAAATATTCCCCACACCATTACACCACCACCACCAGCCTGAACCATTGATACAAGGCAGGATGGATCCATGCTTTCATGTTGTTGACGCCAAATTCTGACCCTACCATCCGAATGTCGCAGCAGAAATCGAGACTCATCAGACCAGGCAACGTTTTTCCAATCTTCTATTGTCCAATTTTGATGAGCTTGTGCAAATTGTAGCCTCAGTTTCCTGTTCTTAGCTGAAAGGAGTGGCACCCGACGTGGTCTTCTGCTGCTGTAGCCCATCTGCCTCAAAGTTCGACGTACTGTGCGTTCAGAGATGCTCTTCTGCCTACCTTGGTTGTAACGGGTGGTTATTTGAGTCACTGTTGCCTTTCTATCAGCTCGAACCAGTCTGGCCATTCTCCTCTGACCTCTGGCATCAACAAGGCATTTCCGCCCACAGAACTGCCGCTCACTGGATATTTTTTCTTTTTCGGACCATTCTCTGTAAACCCTAGAGATGGTTGTGCGTGAAAATCCCAGTAGATCAGCAGTTTCTGAAATACTCAGACCAGCCCTTCTGGCACCAACAACCATGCCACGTTCAAAGTCACTCAAATCACCTTTCTTCCCCATACTGATGCTCGGTTTGAACTGCAGGAGATTGTCTTGACCATGTCTACATGCCTAAATGCACTGAGTTGCCGCCATGTGATTGGCTGATTAGAAATTAAGTGTTAACGAGCAGTTGGACAGGTGTACCTAATAAAGTGGCCGGTGAGTGTATACTGAATGCCAGAAGAAAGTCAGTTGTGAAACCAGACGTGAGTTGAGAACGAGGAAGTAACTGTAACTGCCACATTTTCATTTCCATCTATTTTTCGTGTATTTTGTTGTTATTATGGTTGAGCACCACCAGAGGGTGCTGTGGCGCAAGAGTAGGCTTTTGTATGCAGAGTTGAGGTTCATTGCATCAGAAGAAGTGATCTCTAGTGAGAAAAAGGAAGCATGATTAAGAGCGTGGACTCTAAGCTAAAGGTTTAAGAAGATAAAGAAGATTAAAGGAAGTAAGAAGAAAACCAAGGCTAATTCCTCTCTTGGTACTCAGCCAACGAGGTATTTTGTTTGTTTATTTTGTTGTAGTTTTATTGTCTTTATTGATTTAAGCTAATTATCATCTTGTCTGTCTTTTAATTTTCACGGTGTGTTTATAAGTCTGTACCAAGATGGACTGAATAAATTCATCAGTAGAGGAAATCACTTGTGTCTGTCGGTACCTGGAGGAATTACAATGAAAACTCGGACTGATCTGCGCGAGTGAAAAACTCGAACTGATCTGCGCGAGTGGAGAGCACATGGTGAGGCGGCATGAACAAAGGAGCAGTGATCTTGTCAGGGCATGATCAGCGTGTGCACGGAGCGGAGCTGTGAAGGGACAGTTGAGCCGGGAGCACGCACAGGACCAGAAGCACACAGTTTGAAGAGCAACACTTCGAGATAAGACCATAAGAAGCTTGAACACTCACAAGTCAAGAGTTTGTCCAAGTAAAAAGGAAAGGTTTAAAGGTTGACTAATCAAACTGTAAATGAAGTGACAAGTTAAGTGACAAGACCCTAACATGACTGAGCCAAGTGAGTTAACGGTTGGAATTGAAGTTACTGCAGACCCCCAGATGGAGTCTAAAGAAGAACAAGTTCCTGAGTCTAGTGAGCAGCAAGTACAATCGAGAAGAAGTCAAAGAGTGAAAACACTCACAGAGAAAGGAGGAGAAATGCAGGATGAAAGGATTAAAGGACTCCAGCAAAGATTTAACTATAACTATGAAAAGTGGAGAACACGTGTCAAATCATCCAAGCAACCCCTCTCTCAGTCAGACCCCTTAAGTGAAGACCTACTTGAAGATATTATTGGTGATGTTGCAGGTCTTTGTGCAGATGTCACAAAAGTTTATGATGAGTTACGCAAGCTCACCCCACCAGATCAGGAGACACGTTGCAGAGTAGATCTATGTACGGAGATCTCAAGGTTCATTGTGAAAAGAGTAACCAATCGATTGGATGGAAAAGAGGAAGAGGAACAAGATTGGCCAAAAGCAGGCTCCCTCTTTCAGACAACAAGCAGTAAGTTAAGCTCCTTTAACACAACTAAGAACACATCTGAGCATTCAAATAGATCCTCTGTAAAGCATCAAAAAGCTGCAGCAGAAGCAGCTACAAGTCAAGCTGTTCTGATAGTACTACAAGAGCAAGAAAAGGAAGAGTATGAAATTGCTATACTTGAAGCTGAAGTCAGAAAGAAGGTTGCAGAGGAAATCAGACTAAGAATGCAAAGATAAGCGGATGAAGCCAAGTTAAAAGCTCAACAAGAAGAAGAGTATGCAGCTCTGCAAAGAACTCTTGATGAAAAGAAAAGAAAGGTACAGCACTTGGAAAAGGTCAAAGATCTCAAGGCAGCACAAGCAAGGATGCAAGTGTATGACCAGATGAATGTAACAGATGAGCCCAAAGTTGATGTAACAAAGATCAACACAGAAGTTAAACATGATAAACGTATAAGTTTCCCATCTCTGTTGGAACAAATTTTACCCCAAGCTGCAGCCATCTCTCCAAGTGATGGTACATCAGACCTTGTCAAAGTGCTAGCAAGTGCATTAAGTGCTAGTCGTATCCCCGTTCCTGAACCTGCAGTGTTTAGTGGGGGTCCCTTAAGGTACAGTGACTGGAAACTTTCATTTCAAATACTGATTGACCAAAAGAACATCCCAAAAGAACAATAATGAGAAAATATTCTACCTTCGGAGATATGTGAGTGGACAAGCTAAGAGCGCACTTGAAGGATACTTCCTGCTTGGAACTGAATCCGCATATGATGCTGCATGGAAGATTCTAGATGAAAGATACGGAAACCCATTCACAATCGCAAAAGCTTACAGAGACAAGTTACAAGCGTGGCCCAAAATGACCTCAGAGGACAGTTTTGAGCTAAGAGACTTTGCAGATTTCTTGTGCAGTTGTGAAGCAGCAATGGTTCACATCAAATCTTTAGAGATTCTTAACGACTGCAATGAGAACAGAAAAATTCTCTCCAAGTTACCAGACTGGCTCACTGCTAGCTGGAACCGCAAAGTTATTGAAATCGAAGAACAAACAAATCAGTTTCCCACCTTTAGCCAGTTTGTTGCATTTCTAACAAGAGAAGCTAAGATTGCCTGTAACCCTGTTACATCGCTACAGTCACTAAAGCAAAGTGAGCCTGACAAATCAGAAAAGTCAAAACCTACAAGACAGAGACAAATTGAAGCTAAAACACTGACGACAACTTCACAAGAAAAGACACAACTAACGTATATATTCTGTAAGAAACCCAAGCACAGTCTACACAAATACAGAAGTTTTCTGGACAAAGCTGTGGCAGACAGAGTCAAGTTCATCCAGTCAGAAAAGCTATGTTTTGGTTGTCTCAAACCAGGTCACCATTCGAAGAACTGTACCAACCGCAATATTTGTGAAAAGTGCAGTAAAAACCATCCTACCTGTCTTCATGAAGATAGAGTTAAACACAAAGAAGAACAAAGACAACCACCAGACAAACCAAACCCAAGTAATGAAAGACCAAGTCAAAACGAACAAGCTCAAGAACAAGTTACAGCCACAGCCACGACAAACAGAGTTGTAAGTCAAGAAAATCGCACACAAACAGCTGCAATCATTCCTGTGTGACTTTCATCTTCTGCTAAACCCAAAGAAGTCTTTGTTTATGCCTTACTGGACTTGCAAAGCAATACTACCTTTGTTCTCAGTGAAGTTGCAGACTCACTAGAGACAAACCAAGAACCTGTCAAACTAGAGCTGTCTACTATGTCTTCCCAGACTGTAGTTGTTCAGTCTCACAGACTTAAAAATCTTCAAGTTCGTGGCTTCAACTCAAGCAAGAGAATCACTCTACCTCCTACATACACACGAGAGTTTATTCCAGCTAATAAAGCTCACATTCCAACTAATGAGACAGCTAAAGCTTGGCCACATTTGAAACACCTTCAATCAGAAATTGCACCTATGCAAGATTGTGAAGTAGGATTGTTGATCGGATACAACTGCTCACAAGCTCTCCTCCCAAGAGAAATTGTGTCAGGCAAAGAAGATGAACCGTACGCTCAGCGCACATATCTTGGTTGGAGTATCAGTGGACAAAGTAATCCCTGTCTACACTATGGAGATGCGATTGGGATCAGTCATCGCATTATTGTTAAGAAAGTCATTCCGGAGCTCAAGCCCTCTGTAAGTCTTCAGAACAAGATCCACTATGTAAACAGAATGAAAGTAAGAGACGTCATTCCTACAGACATTGTCAAAGCTCTCGAAGCAGACTTCTCTGAAAAGGCCATTGATGACAATCCTGTGTCTCAAGAAGATTTGAAGTTTCTCACAAAACCAGAGCAGAACCCTGCGGACAACGCTTCTCGAGGCTTAACTGCAGAAAACCTCAAGTACTCCGATTGGTTTAAAGGACCAGCATTTCTTTGGGAAAGGTACCTCCCTGATAGAGATGTCAAGGTGGGAGAGATCAAGGAAAATGATCCAGAACTTCGCAAAGCCTTTGTGTGTACTACCAACACAAAGGAAGAGCGTACTATTCTCGTCAGATGTGAGAAGTTTTCAGAATGGTCAATTAATAAGAGCACTTGCAATCTTGAGTAGAAAGGTCAAAGAACACAAGGGTGAACTACAAAAGACCAAAGAAAGTACGAGTTTGGAAGAGAGAAAAGAAACAGAGCTGTTTGTCATTAAATTTGTTCAAGAGAAAGCTTTTGCAGAAGAGGTAAAGATTCTGAAATCAAAGAAAACAGTTTCGAAGACCAAAGACTGTAAACTGTACAAACTAAGTCCGTTTCTGGACGAAGAGGGAATCCTCAGAGTTGGCGGACGTTTGAGTCAAGCTGTGTTACACCCACATGTAAAGCATCCAGCAATACTCCCCAAGGACAGTCATATTTCAACTTTGCTAATCAGACATTTTCTTTTTTTTTTTTTTCCACAATATCTTTATTGAACCTTTTTTTTTTAAACAAACATGATACAAACAATCAAACACTAACACTAAAGTACTACAAAAAAAAAAAAAAAATGCACTAAAAAACACCAACAACCACCAACAAAATCAAATCTTCAACAATGCTCCTCTGTTTAGTCTAGACAATCCAACACATAAGTATACATATTATATTCACCAGTTTGGAATTTACAAGGTCCGCACATATCATTCACCTTCTTCTTCAAGAGTTATGTTTAAATTTTTTACATAATCAATAAAGGGTCTCCATATATTCTCAAACACAATTTCCTTTGATTTCAGTATATATGTTATTCTTTCTAATGGAAGGTTTGTTAACATCTGTCTTAACCACTGAGTCACATCTGGTCTATAAGTCTTTTTCCATAATAGTGCAATACATTTTTTGGCATTAAGCAAACTGAGGTCTATGAATGTTCTTTCACTTTTATTAAAATTATGCTTTTCTGGGTACAGACCAAACAAAAACAGTTTAGGATTCAATATGATTTGTTTTGAGATTATTTTTTCAATTGTTACCCTCACCTCTTCCCAAAACATTCTTATTAATCTACATTCCCATACACAATGAAATAGAGTTCCTTTACTTTCCATACATTTTGTGCACGTATCTGGTATATTTTTGTTATATCTATTTAACTCCTCCGGTGTAACATACAACCGCATTAACCATTTGAAGTGTATCAATTTAAGGCGTACATTTATTGATTTGGTTTGAGCTTCTGTACAAGCCAATTCCCATTGTTCCTCTGGAATTTCAGTTTGCAGATCTTCTTTCCAGTAGTTTAATCTTTTCAGTGAGTTTTCACTTGAAAATAGTGTCAATGAGTTATAAAACTCTGAAATAATACCCTTTCTTTTACTATCTTTCATCAACATTTTTTCCAAGGATGAATAGATAGGTCGAGTGAGAGCTTTATTTTGATTTGATCGAATAAAGTTTCTAAGTTGAAGATATTTAAAAAAATGTGTTCTATTGAGATTAAATTTGATCCTCAACTCTTCAAAAGACATTATGTTTTCTGCACATGGCAAATATAAATCCTGAATCTTTTGTATCCCTTTTAAATTCCATACTTTAAATACAGCGTCCGCTCTCCCTGGTTTAAAATATTGATTACCCCATATTGGACTAAATTGTGACAATAACTGTGGTTCTTTTAAATAGTTTTTAGCTTCACACCATATTTTGATCATATGCTTTACAAATGGATTTTTAACTTGTTTTTGTAATTTTTTTGCCGAATCTGAGTATATGAATATGGGAAGAGGTAAAGGTAAATTGTATGATTCCATTTCAGTCCAGTGAGGGAGATCATTTGATGAAAAATAATATGTCATAGACCTCAGTTGTGCCGACCAATAATACAACATAAAATTTGGACATTTCAGACCTCCACGATCAAATGGTAAATATAATAAAGACAGACGTAATCTAGCCCTCCTGTTGTTCCATATAAATTCCACTAACTTTTTTTAATTCTTGAGAATAAATCTAAAGGTGGTGGTAAGGGAATGTATTGAAATAAATAAAGTATTTTAGGTAAAATATTACTTTTAAGTATATTAATTCTCCCGATCATCAACATTGGTAGTGACATCCATCTCTGAAGTAACTCATCAATATCTGTCATTAAGGCTTCATAATTGACACTGGCGACTGATTCTAGCTTAGGCACAATTTGGATTCCTAAATATTTGAACTGATTTACAACATTGAATTGATTTACCTCAGGGGCTGGGTAATTTCTCTGGGTCTCATTTAGCATTAATATTGAAGATTTAGTTTTATTTATTTTATATCCTGATATTTCCCCGAAATTCTTTATTAAATTCAACAAGGTCGGAATTGATTTTTTAAGATTCGACATAAACAAAATTATGTCATCGGCATACAGGGAGATTTTATGTTCTGTTGGTCCAACTTTAATTCCATATATTTGTGACTGTAGACGTATCGCCATCGCTAAAGGTTCAATTGCCATAGTAAACAGTAAAGGTGAAAGTGGACAGCCTTGTCGACATCCTCTATTGATTTTTATTGATTTTGAAATATTGTTATTTGTTAGAATTTCTGCAGTAGCATTATTATATATTATCTGAACCCATTTTATAAAATTATTTCCAAGTCCAAACCTTTGTAAGACTTCAAAAAGAAAGGGCCATTCAACTCTATCAAAGGCTTTTTCGGCATCCAGTGATAAGAGAGCTGTATCCGGTGCTTCTTTATTAGAATAAATAATATTAAATAGTCTTCTTACATTATGGAAGCCTTGTCTTCCCTTTATAAAGCCATTCTGATCTCGATTAATAATATTTGGTAAAATTTCTTGTATTCGTCTTGCTAAAATTTTACAAATTATCTTAAGGTCGGCATTTAATAGGCTTATTGGTCTCATATTTTCACATTTATTAGAGGGCTTACCTGGTTTTGGCAACAGTATAATTAAGGCATTATTCATATATGATGGTAAATTACTATTTTGAAATGCTTCTAAAACCATTTCCAAAAAAGGTTTTGTTAATTTATTCTTAAATTTTTTATAAAGGTCAACTGGAAGACCATCTGGTCCTGCACTTTTTCCTGATTTCATATTATCAATGGCTAGTCCAACTTCTTCTTGACTAATTTTAGACTCCAGTATCTCCCTATTTTCATTTGGAATACACGGTATAAATAGTTCATTCAAAAACCCATGTAGTTTTGTTAAGTCAGATTCATTTTTGGTATCATATAATTTTTCATAGTAATCTCTAAAGGCTCTATTAATTTCTGAAGGATCTATAACTACCTGTCCATTACTTATAATACTGGTAATTGGTGTTTTAGATTCTAATTGTTTAATCTGCCATGCCAATAACTTTCCTGATTTTTCACCTTGTTCATAAAAAGATTGTTTCAATCTTAGAAGACTCGAGGCAGCTCTATTCGCTGATTTTTTGTCATATTCAGCTCTCAAAATCAGTAATTCGTTCTCCAACCTTGGATCTCTTCCTGCATATACTCTTTCTTGAAGAATTTTTATTTTATGTTCCAATTGGGCTCTCTCCTCTCGAGTCTTCTTAGATTTTGAACCTGTATAACTAATAATATGTCCCCTAATAAAAGCTTTGAAAGCCTCCCACTTTACACATGCTGATGTTTGTGTAGTATTGATATCAAAGAACTCATCTATCTGTTTTTCTATATACTTAACAAATTCCTCATCCTGAAGCCATTTATGCTGAAATTGCCATCTACCTGGTTCCTTTGTCAATTTCTTATCTACATACATTAGACAGCAGGGTGCATGATCAGAGATCACGATGTTATCATAAAAACAGTTTTGAATCTTGGACCTTAATTCTGTGGAGATCAAAAAATAATCTATACGTGAGAATGTCTTGTAGGTATTGGAATAACAAGAGTATGCTTTAACTTGTGGTTTCATTTCTCTCCATATATCTATCAATTTCAATTCTTTCATAAAATGATTAATGGTCATCCTACATCCATTGTGCGTACAGTCCAGTCCTGTTGATCTATCTATACTGGGATTCAATGTACAATTAAAATCCCCTGCTATTATATGTTGCCCTGTAAGTGATGATAAGATAAGAAATAAATTGGCAAAGAACTTTTGATCATCTATATTGGGACCATATAAGTTCACCAAATTTATGTTTTCTAATAGCAAAGATCCTTGAATAATTACATATCTTCCAAATTTGTCTCCAATTACATTTTTCACTTGAAATGGGACTGATTTATGTATGAGAGTCATAACTCCCCTGGCTCGGGATGAAAATGAAGAGGTGAATACACTTTCTTGCCATCTACTCCTAATTCTTTTTACATCTTGCTCTATTAGATGAGTTTCTTGTAAAAACACAATTTTTGAACCCATGTCTTTTATTTTATTCATAACTTGTTTAAGTTTTTTTAAATTTTGTAGACCTCTGCAATTCCATGAAGTTAAATTAAGATTAACGCTTTGATTTATAATCAATAGGGAGTTTGGGATTACCTTGCAGTGTAAACATGCTCAAACAGAAAAGCAAAAAAATGAGTGGTTGAACATTCACCCTACAAACTACACACAAACAAATTCCCCCTTCCCACATTTGTGGCAATCCCCCCAAAAGCAAAAGAAAAATTCCGTCTCCCGATATAGCCATCGACCGTTCCACACCCACGAGGAACAGCCAAAGCCACTCCTTCTTCATCCTCCCAATCACCCTAACTCTACTGCTTTTAATAACGTAACATTAACTCTCTTCTGTAATTTTCCAATTTAACTCCAAATTTTTTTTAGCAATTTTGTACTTTTTTTTTTTTTTTTAATATGTAATACATTCTATATTTTGTAATCTTGTTATATGCTTCTAATCAGTTAAATGCTCAAATATTCTACCCTATATTCTGTTCATGCTTAGCTCCCACCAGTCTCTTCCTGGATCTTCTTGATGAGCTCCTGCGCCTCCTCGGGGGTCTTGAAGATGCGTGTTCTGCCCTCATATGTGACCAGAAGTCTTGCAGGGTGAATCACTCCATGACGAATCTCAAGGTTGCGCAGTTCTTTGCGGATGGGGTCAAACTGCTTCCTTAATTGTTGGATTCCTGAGGCCAGATCTGGGTAGAACCGCACCTGCTGATCTTGGTATTTAATTTCTCCTTTGGCCCGCACCGCGTTGGAGATCGTCATCCTGTCTCTGTAGCTGAGAAACTTCATAATTAGCGTCCTCGGTGCTGCCTTGTTACCTCTCGGTGGGCCAATTCGGTGGGAGCTTTCCAAGACGACTGATGATTTTAGCTCCGCGTTGTTCAGCGCCTCCGGGATCCACCCCTCCAAAAAGGAGCATGAATCATGACCTTCGGCTCCCTCCGGTAAACCCACCAGCCTCGGGTTGTTCCTTCTGGACCGAGATTCCAAGTCCAGAACACTATTTTCCAGATCTTTATTTTTTTTTTCCAAAGTGCGCACCTTTATTTGAAGTCCGCTAATTTCATCCTCCGCACTTGAGACACGAAGCTCCACCTGCGTCACTCGCTCCACGCAGTCACCCAACTCCTTTCTCATTGCATCCAACGCTGCCATAATCCCATCAAGTTTAGCGGAAAAGTCTGCTCTCATTGAGCTAATGGCAGCCAGCACTGCACCTGTGCCGTCATCGTCAGCAGCAGCAGTTACCGCACCACCGCTAGTTTCATCCGCCATATCCGCAGCTTTTTCTACTGCGCCACAAACTTTAAAGTCTGTTAATTTGGACTGCTTCGGCGATTCAATTTTTCCCCCTCCTGATTTCCCAGCCTTAGTCTTCACCGGCATATCCTCACCCAAACGCTGGGAAAAGTTCTGTTCCAAATGAGAGAGTTATTTGCCGAATTTTTATTTCCAAGGGCAGAGCAGAGTGATACGTGTCCTTCTAGGCGGCCGCCATAACCGGAAGTCCTAATCAGACATTTTCATTCGAAAGTTCAGCACCAAGGTCATGGGATGACAATGAATGAACTGCGAGCTAACGGTTGGTGGATCTTTGGAAGCAGCCGTGCAGTTTCATCATACATCTTCAAATGTGTCAAGTGTCGCAAGTACAGAAGGAAAACAGAGAACCAAAGTATGGGAGATTTACTAGTAGACCGGACAGAACCTACTCCACCCTTCAATTATGTCAGAATGGATTGTTTTGGACCGATTTACGTCAAAGACAGACGAAAGGAGCTCAAGAGATATGGACTCATATTAACCTATGTTCACGAGCCATACATATCGAAGTAGTAGACGACCTAAGTACAGATGCATTCCTCAAAGCTTTGCGAGCGTTTATTGCAATCAGAGGGAATGTTCGTCAACTAAGATGTGACAGAGAAACCAATTTCGTTGATGCCCAGAAAGAGTTCACAAATCTTATGAAAGATATGGATCAAGAGAAAGTGAAAGTACTTGGATGTGAATTTTTCATGAATCCCCCATCAGCAAGCCACATGGGCGGAGTGCGGGAAAGGCAGATAAGGACCATCCGTAGTGTTCTTTCAGCTATCCTTGACCAGTCAGCAAAGAGACTCAACAGTACATCTTTGAGAACCTTGTTGTACGAAGTTATGGCAATTATCAACAGCAGGCCACTCTCAGTAGAACATCTGAACAATCCAACAGGCCCTGAACGGTTAACACCTAACCACGTCCTAACTATGAAGTCAACCATTGTTCAACTTCCACCAGGAGAGTTCATGAAAGAAGACCTATATCTACAAAAGAGATGGAGAAGACTACAATATTTGGCCAACGAGTTTTGGATCCGTTGGAGGAAAGAATATTTGCTCAACTTGCAACCAAGACAGAAATGGAATGCACACAGAAGAGATCTGAAGATAAACGATGTAGTGTTTCTACAAAAAGATCTTGCACCACGCAATGAATGGAAGCTAGCCAAAGTCACAGATGTCTATCCTGGAACAGATAACAAAGTGAGAAAGGTTCGACTATTGGTTAGTGAAAGGACATATGACAAACATGGTAAACTTACGACTAAAACAGTTTCACTAGAACGACCTATACACAAAGTTATTGTTTTGCTGGAAGCAGACTAAGGTTTACAGTTATTGTTCACACTATGTGCCAGTTTGACTAACTAGAAATCCCACAGTAAGAGCTGTGAGATTTGGTTGGGAGTGTAACTGCCACATTTTCATTTCCATCTATTTTTCGTGTATTTTGTTATTATGGTTGAGCACCACCAGAGGGTGCTGTGGCGCAAGAGTAGGCTTTTGTATGCAGAGTTGAGGTTCATTGCATTAGAAGAAGCGATCTCTAGCGAGAAAAAGGAAGCATGATTAAGAGCGTGGACTCTAAGCTAAAGGTTTAAGAAGATAAAGATGATTAAAGGAAGTAAGAAGAAAACCAAGGCTAATTCCTCTCTCGGTACTCAGCCAATGAGGTATTTTGTCTGTTTATTTTGTTGAAGTAGTTTTATTGTCTTTATTGATTTAAGCTAATTATTGTCTTGTCTGTCTTTTAGTTTTCACGGTGTGTTTATAAGTCTGTACCAAGATGGACTGAATAAATTCATCAGTATAGGAAATCAGTTGTGTCTGTTGGTACCTGGAGGAATTACAGTAACTATAGTCAGCAGTAACGAGAAAAAGATGGGATGCAAACATGAATCTATGGGTGCGAGCACTTTAGTGCTCACCTCCATCTCCCTCCCACCTCTGTACTTGGGTTTAAGCCATTCTGAATTGGAAACAAGCTAAAAAGTAGGTAATGTCACCATCTTTAACAATGGAACCTTTGATCATATTCAGAGGTTGGGAATACACAATATACTTTTTGCATATTAGTTGGATTCATTGATGGCTAGATATTGTTGCTACTAGTACTTCTCCAAACATTAGGAGAGCTGGCCTTTATTTAGAGTGATTTACCTTATAACCGAAATTAGCTAAATCATATTGGTGTTAGGTATTTGTACGGGCCCAGTTCTCACCTACAGTCAGGTGCGGGGCACCAGCGTGTATCTGGGTCAGAAGCCAGAAAGCGCCTCAGCTGGTATTCCTCAAATCTCTCCAGCAGTGCATGGTCATCAAGGATTGCACGGACATCCAGCGGTGCCAGTGTTTCAGGGCACTGTGGGCATGCGATGCCCACCCGGCTCTCTGATATCTCAATCCGCAGGTATTGGCGAAGGCAGTCGGAGCATGCCCTATGGGAACAGGAGGTGAGTCGTGGGAAGTGGCATTGTGGTTGGCTGAGCAGGCACAGAGGGCACTCCTCCAAGTGTTCTTCCAGGAGCTGCTCCTGGCTGGAGGAGGAGAGGGACAACACGTCGGTGGAGCTGCTGCTGACTCCACCCACACACTTGGCTGTGGCAGCACTGTTCTCTCCCACCTCAGCCACAGCTCCCGGCTGACCTCCTCCTTCTCCTCTTTCTGCTCCAGAAGCTTTTGATTCCCCAGCTTCTTCTGTTGTGAGTTCCTGGAAACAATTAGAGAGCATCTTTATTTGCCAAATAGAATCATGAGCAATACAACGCCATCGCACTGAAGCTGGTCAAGGCTGGTTTCTTGGCAACATCATTTCTTAAAATAACCAGTTCATTAAATAAACACTCTAATGGATTTGAGCTATAACAGCATGGTTGGGCGGGGGTCGGTGATACATCTAAAGTTAATGATTAACAACTCCAACTACTCTTCATCTTTTTTTCACAGAGCTGAGAGACATAATCTGACTACAGGAGATAAAGATAATCTATGAAATGCAAAATAAACTCAGTTTAAATATTTACCCACAAAATCAAACATTTTAAAGATGAATAAATGACTAAAAACATTTCTCTCAGCCTTACCTGCGCTGGATGCTCGCTCGGGGTCAGGGTAATGGCCACTTCCTCTTTGGAAAGGCCTTCCAAAGGCCTGTCTGACCCTGGCTCTGATTTGGGCTTTCGACTGAAGAAGTTCAAGAAGCTCAGAGGCCCTGTGTACTGTTTGGGCCTCTTCATTATCTACAACTAGAGCAGGAGCAGCAGCTGAGGAGGCCAGTCCAATGACCATGAGCAAGATGAGAAAGCGTATTTGTATATGTGGGTGGGGGAGCACTGTGAGCTCTCACGGCTCAAAGTCTTGGAGGTGAACCGGTGCTCTGTTATACGAGGGAGGGAGAGTGTGTGAGATGGAGAGGGAGACGATGGGGAGGAAGTAATCCCTGCCTGAGGGCAACATTACTGATTTGGAGTCTTTCCGAAGCCTGATCATGTGGTTTATTTAGTCTCTCCTCAGTCTTCTTTTGCTCTTCTTTTTCCTCTACCACTTCCACTGCAGTTTTCTTTTTGTGATTTAGTCCAGAACTGGTTGATTGTCATTCATCCTTTTAGGGCCATGCTTCACAATTAATGCGGTTATCCTGCAAACAAAAATATATTGTTATTAAATCAGCAAATCAGAATTTATGAATATACTGTGAACTGTGCTAAAATGGCCTGAGGTTTCAGCATAAAGTAATAATTTATTTTATTTTTATTATGATTTCATCACTCTATAAATTCAAGAGATCTATGTGTGTCTGTCTGTGTGTGTGTCTTCTTCTTCTTTTAGATTTGATTGACAGTTGGCAACCAGCTTACAGGTGCATTACTGCCACATACTTCTTCTTCTTTTAGATTTGATTGGTGGTTGGCAACCAGCTTACTGGTGCATTACCGCCACACACTCCATATATGTGTGTCTTTCTGTGTGTCTGTTTTGCCTCATAATTTTGTGATGTTTTCCTCATAGTTTTGTGACATTTTCCTCATAGCTTTGTGACGTTTTCCTCATAGCTTTATGATGTTTTCCTTATTGCTTTGTGACATTTTCCTCATATCTTTGTGAGGTTCTTCTTCTTTTTTAATCCCGTATCTGAGTCTCATCTCATTATTATTATTCTAGTTGTAGTCCGTATCAATTCAAGAAATCTGTGTGTCAGTGTGTGTCTGTCAGTGTGTCACGACCAAAGATCATAGGACGGCCTATGATGTTCCTATGATGTCTGCATGATGTCCTATGATGTTCCTATGTATCGTTATGCATACGTGTGAAATGTCCTATGATGTTCCTATGTATAAGAACTCCTTATGTGAGAAAAAATCCATCCTTGGACTGCATTACTCACGATCATAGGACTCGCTATGACATCATCAAAGATCAAAGGCAGGCATCACTCACACTCACTCACGATCATAGGACATCAAAGATCAAGGGCAGGCATCACTCACAATCATAGAACTCACTATGACATCATCAAAGATCAAATGCAGGCGTCACTCATGATCATAGGACTCGCTATGACATCAACAAAGATTATAGGACTCGCTATGACATCATCAAAGATCAAACGCAGGCATCACTCACGATCATAGGACTAGCTATGGCGTCCACAAAGATCATAGGACTCGCTATGACATCATCAAAGATCATAGGACTCGCTATGACACAAAGATCAAAGGCCGGCATCACTGAACGAGTGCAGATGTGCTTGCTTACACCCTTGCTTACACCTGCTTTCTATGGGCATGCACAGGTAGGCACTAGTCACTCTAAATCATCACTCTATATCTTCTTCACGATCATAGGACTTGCGAAAAGATCATAGGACCGCCTATGATGTCCCTATGATGTCTACATGATGTCCTCTCTGTGTGTCTGTCACGATCATAGGGTAGACGTCCTCTCTGCGTCTGTGTGTGTGTGTCTGTCACGATCATAGGACTCGCTAAAAGATCATAGGACCGCCTATGATGTTCCTATGTCTATATGATGTCCTGATGTTCCTATGATTCAATCTTTGTGTGTCTGTCTGTCTGTCTGTCTGTCTGCCTGTGTGTCATGACCCTAGGACTCACTAAAAGATCTTTTTCACGATCATAGGACTCGCTAAAAGATCATAGGACTGCCTATGATGTTCCTATGATGTCTACACGATGTCCTCTTTGTGTGTGTGTCTGTCACAATCATATGACTCGCTAAAAGATCACAGGACCACCTATGATGTTCCTATGATGTGTACATGATGTCCTATGATGTTGTGGCAGGCATCACTCACGCTCACCCACGATCATAGGACATCAAAGATCAAAGGCAGGCATCACTCATGATCATAGGTGTTGCTATGACATCATCAAAGATCAAAGACAGGCATCACTCACGCTCACGCACGATCATAGGACATCAAAGATCAAAGGCAGGCATCACTCACGATCATAGGACTCACTATGCCGTCATCAAAGATCATAGGACTCACTATGACATCATCAAAGATCAAAGGCAGTCATCACTCTCGATCATAGGACTCGCTATGACATCATCAAACATCAAAGGCAGGCATCATTCATGATCATGGACTCACTATGACATCATTAAACATCAAAGGCAGGCATCACTGAACGAGTGGTGATGTCAAAGATCAAAGGCAGGTTTCACCAGGGTTACTGTTACCATGGTAACCATGTCAAAGATCAAAGGCAGGCATCACCATGGTTTCTGTTGTCATGGTAACCATGTCAAAGATCAAAGGCAGGAATGCAGAAATGCTTGCTTACACTTGCTTTCTACGGGTATGCAGAAATACTTGCTTATACTTGGTTTCTACGAACATGCACAGGTATGCACTGGCATGTACAGGTATGCACTAGTTTATTTAAAAGGGACAGTGTATGGTTTAAAACATAAATGCTGCCATTTGATGCACCACACCAGATTATAGCTACAAGCTAATCTCCATCTGTATCAAACATTGTGATTCTAACACAGCCACACAATTTTGTGGAGTTCCTCAAGGCTCTAAAATAGGACCACAAATTTTTCATTCATATACAGAATTTACTTATATTTCCATGTTCTAATAATATTTCCAGGTGACAAACTTTTTATCTATGTAAGTACTGTACTGTATGTACAGATTTACCTAAGCATAAATCAGAAGTGACAAAGTCTGATCTAATGCCATTCAACATAGTGTTAAATGCTCAGTTTGATAGCAGAAATAAAATGCTTAATCTCTGTTTCAGTTTCAGTAGTTCAGTTTGCTCACAGTAACAAATATACAGGGGACTGAGTGGAATTTTACAGAACTTGTGTTATTTTTGAATTATAGCAGTAAGCTGGTAATAACAGTAATGACTGCTATTTTGTAAAAAGTCTGCTTATTTTTTTCTTGATGGGTAAAGCTGAAATCTGTTTTATTTAGATGTTAGTTTCTTTTAGCAGAGGTCTGGCATTTTAGTTTTTTTAATGCACCTTGCTTATATTGCGAGCTACCATCTGATGAAGGTACAACACTTCACTGTGCTTTATAAATTTGATCCCTGGCTCCATAAGACAGCAGTGGACAAAATGCGAATGCAAATTATTGAAATACCTTATGTAACCAATGGGCGACATCAAAAATGTGAATGCAAATTATTGAAATAGCCTATGCAACCAATGGGCGACATCAAATACACTCTAGGATTCATCATAGTACTCCTATCACAGCTTTTTTTCATTTATCAATTCTCAACCAATAGACATATGCAACCCACAAAATGTTTCAGTGCATCATTTGCTATTGTTTACCTTGTTGAACTTTCTTTCACTTTTGAACATTTGCATACATAGTTTACATTTATAATAACTAGTGCATACCTGTGCATGCCCGTGCATACCCGTGCATGCCTGTAGAAACCAAGTATAAGCATTTCTGCATGCCCATAGAAAGCAGGTGTAAGCAAGGGTGTAAGCAAGCACGTCAGCACTCGTTCAGTGATGCCTGCCTTTGATCTTTGTGTCATAGCGAGTCCTATGATCTTTGATGATGGCATAGCAAGTCCTATGACCATGAGTGATGGCTGCCTTTGATATTTGATGATGCCATAGCGAGTCCTATGACTGTGAGTGATGACTGCCTTTGAACTTTGATGATGTCATACCGAGTCCTATGATCTTTGATGATGTCATAGCGAGTCCTATGATGCCTGCATTTGATCTTTGCTAATGTCATAGCGAGTCCTATGATCTTTGCTGATGTCATAGCGAGTCCTATGATCGTGAGTGATGCCTGCGTTTGATCTTTGCTGATGTCATAGCGAGTCCTATGATCGTGAGTGATGCCTGCCTTTGTTACATAGGAACATCATAGGACATGTCACCATAAGGAGTTGATACATAGGAACATCATAGGACATCATGCAGACATCAAAGGAACATCATAGGCGGTCCTATGATCTTTGGCTGTGACACACTGACAGACACACACACTGACACACTGACAGAGATTTCTTGAATTTATAGTGATGATGATTGGTACAGATGTGGACAAATTTGTTGGTAGCTTTCCGTTAAAGAAAGAAAATGGTCCACATTCCACAATGTGACCACAATGACCATTGAAATAACTTGAAACTGACAAAAGTTAAAAGTTAAATTCTTAAAATTAACTAATGAAAACCAGACATTACTTTTGAATTTTGGTTCAACAGAATCATTTTAAAAACAAACCCATGAAACTGGCTTCGAAAAAATTATGATAGTCTTAGAAGAGATTGAAAATAATTTGACCATGGGGACATGGTAAACATGTGTGTCCTGTAATTAGCATCAAAGGTGTCTTCAAACTAGCTGGTCGATGCCGCCGCCGACACAGTCCAAGGACGGATAATTTTCTTCCACACATAAGTTGTTCAGAACTCTTTATAAGAACTCCTTATACAAAAGTCAGTGGCGGTAATGCACCTGTAAACTGGTTGCCAACTGCCAATCAAATCTAAAAGAAGAAGAACTTGTAATCAGCCAGTCTGCCTATTTAAAGGGTGAAAAGTAGTCACTGTGCTGTTTGGTATCATGGCGTGTACCACACTGAACATGGACCACAGAAAGCTAAGGAGAGAGTTGTCTCAGATTAGAAAGAAAATTATGGACAAGCACGTTAAAGGTAAAGGCTATAGGACAATCTCCAAGCAGCTTGACATTCCTATGACCACAGCTGCCAATATTATTAAAAAGTATAAGGTTCATGGGACTGTAGCCAGCCTCTCAGGACATGGACGCAAGAAATGCAACTCTAGGTTGATCAGAAGAATAGTGCGTATTATAAAAAAAAAAGAGCTTAGGAAACCATTCAAAATCATTCAAGTTGAACTCCAAGGTCAAGGTATGTGACTTTCTTATCGCACCATGAGCATTCTGAACAATAATGGACTCCATGGAAGAAGACCAGGAGGGCTCCACTATTGACAGAAAAAAATAGTAAAAAGCCAAACTTCTGGAAAGTTGTCCTTTGGACTAATGAGCTAAAACTGGGGCTTTTTGGCAAGTCACATCAGCTCTTTCTTTACAGAAGAAAAAATGAAGCATACAAAGAACATTGAACCTAACTGTGAAACATGGAGGAGGCTCATTATGTTCTGGGGTTGCTTTGCTGCTCTTGGCACAGGATATCTTGAATCTGTGTAGGGTACAATGAAATCTCAAGACAACCAAGGTATTGTGGAGTGAAATGTACTGCCCAGTGTCAGAAAGCTTGGTCTCAGTCACTGGTCATGGGTCCTCCAACAGGATAATAACCCAAAACACACAGCTAAAAACACCCAAGAATGGCTAAGAACAGAACATTGGTCTATTCTGAAATGGCCATCCATGAGCCCTGATCTGATCTAAATCCTATTGAACATGTGTGGAAGGAGCACAAACATGCAGTTTGTCTATGAGGAGTGGGCCAAAATACCTGTTGACAGGTGCAGGTCTCATTGAGTGTTACAGAAATCGCTTGATTACAACAATTGCTTCAAAAGGTTGTGCAACAAAATATTAAGTTAAGGGTATGTTAAGGGTTGTCCAGGCCAATTTCATTAGTTTGTTTTTTAAAAATGATCCTGTTGAACCAAAATTCAAAAGCAATGTCTGACTTTCATTAGGTAATTTTCTGAATTTTTTAATTTATTAAATTTATTATTATTTATTTTGTCAGTATATGTGTGCGTAAAACACATTGCATGTGGGAAGTGAATATGAAATCCAAACGCAGGAGTGAGTTGAATGTACTTTAATGACAAACGTGTGGACAGTTCAGGATCAAACAGATGAATGACACCACCAAACAAGGGAGACGGTCAGGACGCTCTACAGCTCGTGAGGAAGCGGAACATGGAGGAATCGCCCAGGTGCTACAGGCGGAACTGTGAGCGGAGGGAAGCAGAGGAACCCAGGCGCTTCCAGATGGGACTGGTAAGGCATGGGCAAATACAGGAAAACTTATAGAGCTGGAGCAGTCTGAGGCAATCCCAGGTAGCTGAACCAGTGGAACAAAAACGGCACAAGCAAGCTGGTGGAATTACAGATGATCCAAAGACAGCGGTACAGGCAGTTAAGTTCAACACTGAGGGGAACAAACACTGTGTGGAACGAACAATGACCTGGTGATGCACATCAGTGAACACAGAACTTAAATACTGCAACTGATTAATCAACTGAGTGCATGCTGGTGCGTGTAGTGAGTGCGTGGGTGTGGGAGCATGTGAATGGGAATGAATGGTGTGCGCGTGTGCTGAGTGCAGCATGTGTGTAAGTGAGTGAGTGTGCTGAGTGAAACACAAATGACAAGCAGCTGTGACCCTGACAGGAGGAGGGGGCGTGCCTGTCAGCTGTCAGGAAGCAGGCGAACCCCCAAGGCTCTCAGCAGCCTGACACATGAACCTGACAGACGACAGACACAAAAGAAATAATAAAGGGAAAAGGAGCCACGTCATGGAGCAGGGTAGGAAAAAACTAAAACCCCGCTCATGACAGAGCCCCCACCTCGACGGGTGGATTCCAAACACCTGAGGAGAAAAAAAGCCACAGAAAAAGAAAAGAACCCCCCCCCCCCCCCCCAACCAGGAGGCACTATCAAAACTGTCCAGGGTGGGCGGTGGGGGAAACAGGTCAGGAGGGAACAAAACCAGCAAACTGGAAACAGCTGTTTGCCACAGCTGGTGGCTCAAGCGATTTCTGTAACACTCAATGAGACCTGCACCTGTCAACAGGTATTTTGGCCCACTCCTCATGGACAAACTGCATGTTTGTGCTCCTTCCACACATGTTCAATAGGATTTAGATCAGATCAGGGCTCATGACAGCACTGTGGGCTGCACGGTGGCGCAGTGGTTAGCACTGCGGCGGCACAATTTACCCTCGGCCGGGGGATCGCGGGGATCATGAGATCATGGGTTCAATCCCTGCCCCCGGCCAACAGTGATCTGTGTGGAGTTTGCATGTTCTCCCCGTGTTTGCATGGGTTTACTCCGGGATTTCTCCGGTTTCCTCCCACATGCCAAAAACATGCAGGTTAGCGAGTTAAGGGGCGCTTGGGCACACAGCGACCGGCAACTGGTGGCTTGTCACCGGACTGCAGAACAAATCTACCTACGGGTACAAAATAGGTCCAAAAAAAAAAAAAAAAACCTATCACAAAACAAAAAGTGAAAACACAGTAACCGTTCCAACCTCAACACCAACAAAAACCTCCCCAAGGCCCCGGAGTTCACAAGCTCAGGGGGTCAACCAAAGTTCCAAACCCCACGGTCCCAATGGTGAGGCCAATCAGGTGGCCGACCAGCATCCCAGGCCAGCCGAACAGTCCGGGGAACCAAGTCAGGTGGCCTACCAGGAAAATTAGGCCACCTAACCCAACGGCACAGTACATCAGGTGGCCGGCCTGGGAACTTCAGCCATGAGTTCAGGAAGGGCGGCCCAGGTGGTGGCTCTCCCACAGGGAGACCCACAACTAGGGAGGAGCAAAGAAGAATAGCAGCACCCACTATGGTCCCGGTCCGGGACATGGCAGCACCCACGGTGGACCCGGGCCGGGCCATGGCTGCACCCGCGGAGGTCCCGGCCAGGGACCTCATTGCACCCATGGTGGGCCCCGGCCAGGCCTGTGTAGCACCCACAGAGGACCCCGACCGGGCCATGGTTGCGCCCACGGTGAAACCCGGCTGGGCCCCTGCTGCACCCGCGGTGGGACCCGGCTGGGCCACTGCTGCACCCGCAGTGGGCCTCGGGCTGAGGCATGGTGCCCGTGGAGACCTGGACTGGGACGGAACTAAAACTACGGCCTCAGGCAGACGGGGAGCCGGATCCAGGCTGGCCTCACAGGGAACAGCGGCATCCGTGGCGACCTCCTCCGCGAGCTCAGATGGCAAACCCGGATCCTCACCGACCTCAGGTGGCGTTAGCTGCTCTCCAGCAACCCTGGCAGGGAACTCAGAGACAGAGGAGAGAGAGACCGGGTCAGGGTCGCCAGCAGCGGCGGAGCCTGGCAAGGTGAGCCCGGGTGCAGCAGCGAGCTGCCCCTGGCTCTCCCCACCAAGAGTCAGGCAAGATGGCTCCAACACAGGCAAAAGAGAAACTAAGGAGCGTACTTGCCTGAACTTGGGTTCCACCGCCGTCCAGGACTCCGGCGATCCAGGATGCAATGGTTCTTCAGGCTTAGGAGGTGCTGCACCCCCATCAACCTCCACCGGGGAAGCTGGATTCTTGTCGTCGTCATCTGCGGGGACCCCTGTCGGTGGTGGATCCTCTCCGGCAACCCTAGGAGGAAGCTCAGGAATGACAGGAAAAGGAAGATGGTTAGGGTTTTCGGCAGCGGCGGAGCCCGGCGAGGTGAGTTCAGATGCAGCTGAGGGCTGCACCCGACTCTCCTCACCAAGAGCCAGACAAGACCTCTCTAAAACTGACATGAGAAAAATGAGAGAGAGAACTTTCCTGCACTTAAGCTCCACCGCCGTCCAGGACTCCGTCGATCCTGACGATGACGTCTTGGGCCTGGTCTGCTGGAGATCTGGCTCACTGGGTGACTCTGCTGCGGCAGCCCCTGCAGCAAGCGTGATGGTGGTTGCAGTCTCAAAGACCCCAGGCGCTGTCTCCCACACTGGTGGCTCATATGGTGTGGTGGCTGGGGACTGCCTCACTGCCGACCTTGGAACTGGATCCTTCAGGGCCTCTGGTTCCTCCCCCCTCAGGCAACTTGGTTCAGGGGCCGGTGAATTCTCAGGAGCACACATAGAGGATACGGAGAGGACTGGTGAGGGGTTATGATGTGCCGCTGGTTCAGAGAACTCAGGGGACTGCGAACCCTGAGTCTCCTGGCCAGGGAACAGGCAAAATTGTTCATCAAAGAGAAAGAGAAAGAACTTGCCTGTTCTCCTGGCTTTCAGTATATCCAGCGGCATCCAGTGCATCCTCCTCCTTCCCCGTGACCAACACAGGCTTGAACTCCTCAGTGGGTGGTGGAGAAGCCCCCCAAATTGGCACAGAGGGGGGGAAGTCTGGAGAAAAAACTGCCTCCTCCACCTTGGCAGATGTAAAGGCTGAGGAGGAAGTGGCTGCAGGCAAGGCAGCAGGAGGATAAAATGGCTTGGCTGCCTGTGAGTCTTTCCTCCTCCATGAGGCGGCCGATATCCGCCAGTATCGCCAGTCTGTGTTTCTCCATGAAAAGAGTGGACCCAGGCTCTGGAGGCGGAGCCGGAGTGGGAGAGATGTGGAAGGAGGAAGGCTTCCTCCGTCGCGAGCGTCTCTTCTTAGACGGAGACAGCTTCAGCGTTGGGGAGTCCCTCCCAAGCTCCACATTCAGCAGAGCAAAGATGGATAGTAGAATGTCAGCCGACTCTGGAAAAAACAAAAGGTCGGGACACATATCCATTACCTCCGCTGTGGTGTACCAGGCCGTACGAACATCCTCAGAAGAACACTGCCCCTGTGTCCTTGAGAAGGCATCCTCCAGACGGACCAGTGCGCGCAGCTCCTCCTCACCCCAGTTGTCCATGGCGTAACTCAGGTGGGTGAAAAACACAGACAAGTGAATGAGGAAAAGAAAAACGCACACTCAACTCCTCCGCTGGATTTCTTAATTATGGCCGGATCATTCTGTCAAATGTGTGCATAAAATGCATTGCATGTGGGAACTGAATACGAAATCCAAACGCAGGAGTGAGTTGAATGTGCTTTAATGACAAACGTGTGGACAGTTCAGGATCAAACAGATGAATGACACCAGCAAACAAGGAAGACGGTCAGGACGCTCTACAGTTCGTGAGGAAGTGGAACATGGAGGAATGGCCCAGGCACTACAGGCAAAACTGTGAGCGGAGGAAGGCAGAGGAACCCAGGCGCTTCCAGACGGGACTGGTAAGGCGTGGGCAAATATAGGAAAACTTACAGACCTGGAACAGTCTGAGGCAATCCCCGGTAGCGGACCCAGTGGGACAAAAACAGCACGAGCAAGCTGGTGGAATTACAGATGATCCAAAGACAGCGGTACAGGCAGTTAAGTTCAACACTGAGGGGAACAAACACTGTGAGGAACGAACAATGACCTGGTGATGCACATCAGTGAACACAGAACTTAAATACTGCAACTGATTAATCAACTGAGTGCATGCTGGTGCGTGTAGTGAGTGCGTGGGTGTGGGAGCATGTGAGTGAGAATGAATGGTGTGTGCGTGTGCTGAGTGCAGCATGTGTGTAAGTGAGTGAGTGTGCTGAGTGAAACACAAATGACAAGCAGCTGTGACCCTGACAGGAGAAGGGGGCGTGGCTGTCAGCTGTCAGGAAGCAGGCGAACCCCCAAGGCTCTCAGCAGCCTGACACATGAACCTGACAGACCACAAACACAAAAGAAATAATAAAGGGAAAAGGAGCCACGTCATGGAGCAGGGTAGGAAAAAACTAAAACCCCGCTCCTGACAGTTTCAAGTTATTTCAGTGACCATTGTGAGATTTTCTTTCTTCAACGGAAGGTTACCAACAAAGTTGTCCACTTCTAAATGAACTTTTCCATATAGCTTCCAATTCACACATAAAGAAAAAGCACTGCAAATGTTAGAGCTCAATCATTCTCAGCCACTTAGAAACATTTTAAAGCAAAACTACTCAAAAAAATAGAGACATAGAGACAGGACATGGCATGACATGACAGTCACTTTGGGGAAAACCAAAAAAAAATATTAAATTTTAAATCTAACCTTGTCAAAAAACAGCAAATATAATATAATTCTCTCTAAGAGTCACAAAATGACTCAGAATGAGGAAACATAATGAGGGGAGTAGAATCTCTCCTCTGTGGCCTTTTCATCACATTGTATCAGACATGCGCAATAAGGTCACAGCAAACATGAGACACAAAGAGCAGATGGAAGAGAGTTGTGACTGCTTTGACAGAAAGGATTGGGGAGGAACAGAGGAGGGTGAGGCGAACGACAGGCAGTGACAGACAGTACAGACAGCCCATTCTGCCTCCATTAGGCTGCAGCCAACTTGAATGAATGAATGAATTTATTTCGGATAGTACATTACAGGTTAAAAGAAACTGTATAATATAACAACAAGGTCAAATTAGACAAAGACTCCTTCTACTATACAATTCCACGTGAGTTATCCGAAATGGGTGATGGCTGAAGCCGCAGCTTATATTGCCCACCCATATTCCATCCAAGAATTCAAAGGAGAAAAAAGAGAAAACAAGACAAGAGCGATTACAATTTAAAACAAGGCTAAGACAAAATATGACTGAGAGAAAAAGAAAACTGAGCTAGTCTAAGTTAAGCGGTTACTATTCAAAAACAAATCTAAGACATAGTGTCACAGAGAAAAAAGAAAAACTAAGCTATAACACAACACAGGCTGGAAATGTCAATCCTTATGTGAGTTTACATGTCGTCTTGTAAATATGTTTGGAGTATTTCTTCCTTTAGTTTTTGTTTAAATTGTCCAAGCTTTGTACATGATTTTAATTCAGGTCCAAAATCGTTCCATAATCTGACACCTTGCACTGAAATACAATGTTGCTTGGTAGTTGTTCTCACTGTAGGCTTTTGAAATATACATGTTCCTCTTCATAATCAGGCCTGCAGAGCAAAGAGAGCATGAGGTGATTCACAAACCCCAGACCAATTAAAATAGCTGTCTCCATGGCACTACATCACATCGGACCATGGAATATAGCAAGAAATGTGATACAATTATGGATTTCATCAACTGAAAGACCTCTGGTCTGACTTATTGGAATTCTGTGACTACAACAGTCAGGTGTATGATGTTTATCAATTAAAAAACACCTTTCTACATTAAATCAAGTACAGTTGCCTTTCCTGTCTCACAAAAACCCTGAGAACTGAAGTTGTATCATTTCATTCATGAAAAGACTCAAATGAATAATGGGCCTTTTTAAGATTAGCTATTTAAACATGTAATTTAAAGCCTAAACTGATGATGGGAAGTGTTGAAGTTTTAGATGTAATTTCTTTTATAAAGTGCACTTCTATTAAAATTACTGCATCTAAAGACTGCCCTCCAACAGAAAACCTCCTATATGGCCATTTTTGTCAGCAGGTATCATGACTATGTACATCTATGTACAATTTGACATTAATCGACCTCTAGTGGTAGTTTAAAGAATGAAATGAAGTGACATGACAAAGGGTTGCTACTGTATCTGTCTAGACACCACCAATTCCTAACTCCAACTAATTATTTTCTGTCCACCTACAAATGTGCTTAGTCCATAAAGGACCAGAAGTAAGTTGTGAAAGAGTAAGCGGGGAAAAAAACAAACCTAATGGCGGTGACAAAAAAGGCAAGATGGGAATACGAATGTGGAATTTCAGCATGATGAGAGCACTATGTTTACTTCTGTGCAATACCACCCAGCTAGGATTTAAACAGTTGTGAAATAGAAGAATGTCCTGAAACATTACCATCTTTCACATGGTACATACGGTCATATTCAGATGTTGGGAACACGCATTGTATTTTTACGTATCAGAAAACTTGTTTGGCATCTAACAACATGAAATAATGTAAGCTGTAAGCACTGAAGCATGATGAACATGGCAAACAGCTTATTTTCCTTTAATGTTCCAAAAGGATGAGATAAACAGATGATAAATGTTGAACTCAATGATCTTGAACATTGAGTCATTTGTGAGCAGACTCAAGGGTACTTTGTTTTTCCCCATTTTCCACAAAATGAAATGTGCAACTAAAATGAGAATACTTGTCATCCAAAGAAACTCTCAAAATTAATTCTACTCACACAAATCTTTTCAAAACATTAAAAAGTAAAGCACAATAGATATTTTAGTGCTGTCTTTCTAATAAAGCATGCCTTTTCAAAGGCCTGGACATCACTTAAAAGCTTTTAGAATCCATATGTCCAGCTACAAACTTGCTACTCTTTACATTTTGTATAGAAAATTTTCAAGAGTGATGTGAAATGCAGGATCAGATCTCAAATCTCCCAGGAAGCCTGTTTTCCTACACTAAAAACAAAGCAGTGGTGACACTGTGTTTTAAGTGAAATCTAATCTAGAAATGGTATGACTACATTCAACTATTCGATATTGAGTTACTAGTAAAATTAGTACGTCCCAATATAGCACCTCAAATGGGCATCCACTTGAATTTCCCTGGCATCTATAATCTACAGGGATGACCTTCACCGCTGCATCCACCTCAGTTATCAGCATATCACTGTGTTTATTTATAGATCTAATCCCCATTGATGAAGACATAAAAAACAAAAGAAATGCATGTGTATACACTGATTCATTTAATGAAAAGTCACCAACAGACAACAGTGTAAGCTCAGGGGACAGCAGTCAGGAACTGATAATCATGCAATTAGACAACAACATCATTTCCTGCCTAATCATTCAGACAAGTTGTCGCTGTGAGGAAATTGTGAAAAGATAAAGATACATGCATCTTAGTGTCTCCATTCATGGGTTTCAAATAGAACATGATCACTAAACATCCTCACATCTAAAAGGTTTAATTGCATCTGGAAGTTACCATGTCCCTCGTGGTTTTTTGTGGGGGGTGCTTTGGGAGTATGGGGTATCAGGCTTGTTGTTACGAGCTATCCGGTCTCTATACGACTGTTGTCAGAGTTTGGTTCATAATGCCAACACTCGGTCGGACTTATTCCCAGTGAGAGTTGGACTCTGCCAGGGCCGCCCTTTGTCACCGTTCCTGTTCATAATTTTTATGGACAGGATTTCTAGGCGCAGCCAGGGAACGGAGGGTGTCACGCTTGGTGACCACAGAAGCTCTTCTCTATTGTTTGCAGATGATGTTGTCCTGTTGGCTTCATACAGCAATGACCTACAGGTCTTACTGGGACAGTTTGCCACTGAGTGTGAAGCGGCTGGGATGACAATCAACACCTCCAAATCCGAGTCCATGGTCCTCAGCCAGAAAAAGGTGGATTGTCCTCTTGGTCTGAGAACGCCTTGGTGTCCCCTCTGAAGAGCTGGAGCAGGTGGCTGGGGAGAGGGAAGTCTGAGCTTCTCTGCTTGAACTGCTGCCTCCGCGACCCGGACCTCCGGAAAAGCAGTAGAAGATGGATGGATGGAAGTTACACACAAAAATAAACCACAAAGGGCTTGAACAATTAATTTTTTGTAACCTCTACATGTATTTTACTGTGTGCTTGCAAACTTTGATTTTTTTTTTTTTTTACATTTAGGGATAACCATGTTTAGGTTATGACTCGCACATGATTTTAGTAGTATTCAGCAAAGCCCATTTGAGTCTTTTAACAAGTAGTATTGCCCACTGTGTCGGTGCTTTTGGATCCTGTTCATCTGTTTGTCTGGTTTAAGTTATTGAAGCTCAGTTCCTGTTGCAGCCCTGCTCTGTTCTCAAAAATCTTCGTGTTCTTGAAATAGGGCCGCCATCCCTCAAAAACTGCCCAAACACTGACATGCATCCACATCGACATCAACACATAACTCGGGTGACTCCAGGATGAGCAGTTAGCTTTCTGTGCTCCGCAGCTATGGAGCAAGCTTAAAGAAGAAACTTTATTTAGGTCTGCTTGGTCTAACAGTTGTTGTATGGGTTGTCAAAAGGAGCAACAAGATATCAACAAAATATCATAAAGTATTAAAAAGATACACAGATATTACTAGAATAATATAAAAGCATTACCAAATGCCACTATGTATGACTGATGATTAGCCCTGTATGACGTCTCTAGGCAGATTTGAAAATAATTGTTTCCCACAGTCACACCCCTAAAAGATGTCAGTCTGTAGTTGCAACTATCAAACCCAACAACTCTGTACCAACCATCACAACCTTCCTAACAGCTGAACTAATAATCTCTGCCTGAGCATATTTAATTGGGGGAAAGAAGACTCCCGCTGCGTTTTTATACCTTCCGTAGAAAGCTCAAGGAACACAGTTAATACAGAGATGGACACAGATGTGGCTCATGAACACAGAGCACATCTTTTAACTTAATGGTTTTCTATTCGTTAGCTCCTCACACCATGATGATGAGTCTGCCTCATGGGCACAAAAGCAAGTCCCCATCTAGTAATTCAGTAGGTTTATACAACCCTAATTCTGGTGAAATTGAGACGTTGTGTAAAATGTAAATGCAAACAAAATACAATAATTTAAAAAAATTTTCGTGTACTTTATTAATCGCCAGAGGGAAATTACAGGGCATCCACCTGGATGGATGAGGCAGTCATGGTACGGCGCCGATCCCTTCACCATTCACACTCATTCACACCTAGGGCCACTTTAGAGTCTCCAATTACCCTAACTTGCATGTTTTTGGCCCGTGGGAGGAAACCGGAGTACCCAAGGTAACTGTGCTGTCACAGTGCTAACCACTATTCCACCGAGCTGCCCATAAAGGAATCCTGCTCTTTAGACTGGCACCTTACCCACTGGACTATTCATTTCATCCTTTTCATCCTATATTCAATTGAATACACTAGAAAGACAAGATATTTAATGTCCAAACTGATAAACTTCATTTTTTTTCAACTATTCACTCATGTTGAATTTTATAAATGCAACACATTATGAAAAAGCTGGGACAGGGTTATGTTTACCATTGTGTTACATCACATTTCCTTTTAACAACACTCAATAAGCATTTAGGAACTGAGAACACTAATTGTTGAAGCTTTGTAGATGGAATTCTTTCCCATTCTTGCTTGATGTACGTCAGCTGCTCAGCAGTCCGGGGTCTCCATTGCCATATATAGCGCTTCATAATGTTCCACACATTTTCAATGGGAGACCAGTCTACACTGCAGTCAGGCCAGTCTAATACCCACACTCTTTTACTACAAAGCAATGCTCTTGTAACACATGCAGAATGTGGCTTGGCATTGTCTTACTGAAATAAACAGGGCCGTCCCTGAAAGAAACATTGCTTGGATGGCAGCATATGTTGCTCCAAAACCTCTATGTACTGTTAAGCATTAATGGAGCCTTCACAGATGTGCAAGTTATCCATGCCATGGGCACTAACACACCCCCATACCATCACAGGTGCTAGCTTTTGAACTTAACACTGATAACAATCTTGATAGTCAGTTTCCTCTTTAGCCCAGAGTGTCATGTAAAGTGCTGCTACCTCCGGTAGGCACGGTTGGATAATCAGACTCAGAAGTGCAGGCAGAACTCCAGCGATACATGGTTTATTAACAAATGAAACAAAAACAAAACGCAGCACAGGGGCCGAAAACAACTAAGGACACAGGTGGTAAATAAACTTACAGGACACTGGGTTACCGGCAGGGAACAACAATACAACATTAACATTAATGGCACCACAACGAGTAGAGTCAGAGACAGACATATATAAGGTAACAGATAATCACAAAATGCAGGACAGCTGGGGAACAATCAAGGGCAACAGGTAACAAACACATGAGGAAAACTGGCTATAGATAGGGAACACATGAGGGACTGAGAACAACAGGCAAACAAGTACAGGGGATACACATGAGACATGTGCAGAAAACCAGCGGGGCCACAACGGACAATCACCGAGGACCTGGGGAGAACATAGAAGGCAATACACAGATAATAAACACAGAGAGACAAAAAATAAACACAAAGCGTGGCCATGGTCTTAGGACCAGATCATGACATGGAGGACATGACATCCATGATTTCCAAAAACAATTTGAAATGTGCACTCGTCAGACCACAGCAAACTCTTCCATGTTGCGTCAGTCCATCTCAGATGAGCTCAGGCCCAAAGTGACCGGTGGCATTTCTGGGTGTTGTTGATATATGGCTTTTGCTTTGCATGGTAGAGTTTTAAATTGGAATTGTAGATGTAGCGACAAACTATGTTAACTGACAATAGTTTTCCAAAGTGTTCCTGAGCCCACGTAGCAATATCCTTGAATTATGTCATTTTTTAATGTAGTGCTGCCTGAGTAATTGAAGATCACGAGTATTCAATATTGGTTTTTGGCCTTGTCGCTTACGTGCATAAATTTCTCCAGATTCTGTGAATCTTTTGATGATCTTATGGATGGTAGATGATTAAAATCCCTAAATTCCTTGCAATTGTACATTGAGAAACATTGTTTGTTCTTAAACTGTTGGACTATTTGCCCATGCAGTTGTTCACAGAGTGGTCAACCTAACCCCATCCTTGCTTGTGAACGACTGAGCCTTTCAGGGATGGTCCTTTTATAACCAATCACGACACTCACCTGTTTCCAATTAACCTGTTCGCCTGTGGAATGTTCCAAAAAGGTATTATGAGCATTCCTCAACTTTTCCAGTCTTTTCTTGCACCTGTCCCAGCTTTTCTGGAATGTGTTGCAGGTATCAAATTCAAAATGAGTAAATGTTTGGAAAACAACAATAAAGTATATCATTTTGAACATTAAATACATTGTCTTTGAAGTGTATTCAGTTGAATATAGGTTGAAAAGAATTTTTTAAATCATTGCATTTTATTTTTATTTACACTTTACACAATGTCCCAACTTCACCGGAATTGGGGTTGCAAGTGAAGACATGTTTTAAGTTTCGGTAAGAAATTAGGACAGTTACTATCAAAGTTAGAATAAGTCCAGAAATTTGATGTAAATTGATGCAGTGATATCTTGACACAGGACTGGGGATTGTATATCTATCATTTTAAATACAACACAAGTTAGAACCTCTAAATCTCTAAAAAAACCCAAAACAAAACATTGGACAAAAGACTGTTGCAACAACCAGCTATGAACTGTTCATCCTCATTTTTAAAACCCAGCATATCACCACCATTCATAATGACTTGTCATTTTTAGACCAGAAGAGCCAATAATAGGGCACTGCATACCATCTTAATCTGGTTTTGAAAGAGAGTTTTCCTGTGGACTAACTCTTTTATTCTATTTGGGAGATATAGTTGGTGACAAACTGATTATAGAATGCATGTTCATGTTATGCCCATGTCCTCTTGAGCTTGCTCACCAGATTTATTAAATTATTTACATACCGTAGGTTTTATTGTTAAGTTGATTTTATAACATATTAAATGTCTCGAAAAGAACTGGTTGACAAGAGTTGTGTAAATACATTTTAGTTTGCAGTAACTTTAAACAGATGTCTGCTCAGCTTCTTTAGCCTTTCATTTTCAGCAAAAAGCAAGTGACAGCATAACATAGCATTTCCTCAATGTCCTGTTAACCACAACAATGCACCAAGACAAACGCCTAAGCCACATGCCTCACACTTTAGCAGGAGCAAACCCTCATTTTTTATTTATTTCGAGAGAGCGCTGACCCATCAGCCACCAGCATCCCTGGACATCATTACTTACTGCTATAATAAGGCTTTGGTAGGAGTCTGATATGATTCAGCATGCTGAATCACAACCATTTTCAGTCTGACAACAAGTGCAGCACAAACCCATACAGGTGTCCTCAGACAACTGAAGTGGCATTATATAAATGTATTTTATACATGCTTTCAAATGGTTTTAGAGAAACTTAGGCTCTATAAGTAAAGTGACAGTATGTATAATGAACTGGGACTTAAGAATCTGATAAGCTGTCCTGCTACTCAGTTACATGTGCGGCAGTGACAGGCGGTAATGGTATTATCTGGTCTGGTTTTTGTTGCAAAGAATCGCGTCAGGACCACACTATGAAAATATGGGAAAGAGTTGTTGAAGAGGAGACATGACAATCAGTGAGCAGCAGTATGGATTCATGCCAAGAAAAAGTACTACAGATGCAATGCTTGCTTTAAGAGTGTTGATGGAGAAGTATAGAGAAGGTCAGAAGGAGTCGCACTGTGTCTTTGTGGATCTAGAGAAAGCATATGATAGGGTACCAAGAGAGGAAGTGTCGTACTATAAGAGGAAGTCAGAAGTGGCCGAGAAGTATGTGAGAGTGATGCAGGACATGTATGAGGACAGTGAGACAGTGGTGAGGTGTGCTGTAGGGGTGACAAATGGATTCAAGGTGGGGGTGGAATTACATCAAGGATCGGCTCTGAGCCCCTTCTTGTTTGCCATGGTGATGGACAGGCTGACAGACGAGGTCAGGCAGGAGTCTCCGTGGCCCATGATGCTTGCAGACAACACTGTAATCTCTAGTGAGAATAGGGAGCAGGTAGAAGAGAACCTGGAGAGGTGGAAGTATGCTCTGGAGAGAAGAGGAATGAAAGTCAGTAGAAGCAAGACGGAATACATGAGTGTGAATGAGAGGAAGGCAGGTGTAACGGTGAAGATGGGAGGAGCAGAGGTAGTGAAGGTTGATGAGTTTAAATACCTGGGGTCAACCATCCAAAGCAGTAGAAAATGCACAAGAGAGGTGAAGAAGATAGTGCAGACAGGGTGGAGTGAGTGGCGACAAGTATCAGCGGTAATCTGTGACAGAAGGATAGCAGCTAGAGTCAAAGAGAAGATTTACAAGACAGTAGTGAGACCTGCTATGATGTATGGTTTGGAGATGGTGGCGCTGACAAAAAGACAGGAGGCGGAGCTGGAAGTGGCAGAGTTGAAGATGCTAAGATTCTCATTGGGAGGGACTAGGAGGGACAGGATTAGAAATGAGTCTATCAGAGGGCCAGCTCAGGTTGAGCAGTTGGGAGACAAAGTAAGAGAGGCAAGGCTGAGATGGTTTGGACATGTGCAGAGGAGGGATAGCGGATGTACTGGATGAAGGATGTTGAAGATGGAGATGCCAGGCAGGAGGAAAAGAGGAAGACCACAGAGAAGGCTCATGGATGTAGTGAAGGAGGACATGGAGAGGGTTGGTGTTACAGAGGAAGATGCAAGGAATAGGGTGAGATGGAAGTAGGTGATCCGCTGTGGCGACCCCTAAAGGGAGAAGCCGAAAAAAGAAAAACAAGAAGAGGAGCATGCGTTGAGTGCAGGGATGAGGCATACCCAGGTGGAGTGACATTAAAGTGGCTAACATAGTGCAAAACCAATACTCAGAGTTCTGTCACAGGGGAAAGACTCTCATTGGTCCTGCCGCTGAGAAAACAAAGGCTGCACCTGACTGGTCAGCGCGTCCAGCCATAAGTGGTCTTCCACGGATCTGAGTTCCTGGACAACATGGTGAATTGTGAGTAAATGTTTGTCTAATATCTTAAAAACAAACCAGCAAAAGGTGTTTCTAACATTTCAGGCTTGAAATAGTAGGTGCAGTTAATGAATCTGTCATTTTTTGACATCATGAACCACTGGTTTAAACGTTCAGGGTGAAAGGGTGACAGTTGTCCATACAGGCAACTCAACACACCACAGCCTGAATCTCACCGCACCGAAGCCAAATGCTTTGCGTTGTGTTTCACATACGTAGACACTGAATAGGAAGCGGAGAAACAAAGAGATCCAGTTGACACATATGATTCTATGTTTTGAAGCTTTATACAGACCCAAATTTCTCTATCACTGCCAGTATGGAAATAAACCCAACACCTGCAGCTTCATTATAGACAGTTTTACCAGTTTTTATGGATCTGCCATGTGTGAGTCTCCAAATTTTATGGGAATCAAATAATTACTCAACCCCTTTGATTACTGATTTAAGACACTAAAAGAACTGCTCATATTAAAAAATTTGCTCCTTTCTCACTAAATTCTTTAATGTATATAGAGATGAAGGATGATTTATACAAAAGATTACAGCCCATGACAACAGTACAATTGCGATTTAAGTAGTGCTTGACTACATTGTACTTATGTTGTAAATAACAAAGAATAGGTTGTAAATAAAGCATAACTATCTAAGTAGAGTACTAAGTATTATGTAGACTAGAGTGTAGGTGTGGTCTATATTACTCATATATTCCATACCTACATATGTTTGAACATGTGAAATGCTTAGTGACTGCATATGTAAGGAACTTCACACCTCTGAAAGGACAAAGGAATCTCACCCGCCATGTGAAGAACAAAGACGTCCCAGGATGGGAAGGCAGAGACCTAGGAGTCACCCTCACCCCCCAAGGCGAGGAGAGGAATTACCATCACCTCCCAAGACAAGGAGAGGAGATAACAGGACAATGGGGGGATTAAGATAACGAGGGATATCAGCCTTTGTAATGCCTGTCTTTTGATGTGTGCCTGTATTTAACCAGTGAGCTGGCAGAACTCTGTCTCTTTTTACCTTCTGCCACGCTCTGCACCAGATGAGACAAGTTAGGAGAGCTGAATATTAAAACGCTGCTTTTAAACAAAATCGCCTCATTATTTCCAGCTCCTCTACATAGGTCCCCATAAGTAAATGGTAAATAAAGCACAAATACCTTGTAACTACTGCAGTTACACTGTACTATGCACGCATTACATATAATATACTTATATTCTAATTAAAACATACATTGTAAATACAATGTAGTTGCAGAAAACTTACAGTATAATTAAGGCATATTTACACTGTAATTCTTACAAAGTGCATTAACTTTTCACCAGCAGACTTTGTGTCAAGAAAAACAACATCTATCATGGCAGGGTCAAGGTTCTGGGGTTTTTCACTTACAACTTAAAGCAGCTCTATGCAACTTTCCTGTTCCTGGCAGGAATATTGAAAAGGCTACAACCGGCATGTTTAACAGTCTGAGTCCAAATAGCCAATCAATAGCAATAGCCAACTTGAAGTTGATCCACTCAGGCTATGGTGGGAGTGACATTCACCTGGTCAAAGGCTGACGTGCCATCAAAGTGATTTTGGAAACATTATTGTAAGTTGGAAAATAGTACATGCGATGGGGGGGCTGAAAAATTCATAGGCTGAAAAGTTCATAGTGGTCAAATTTGACCAAATGTGGTTTATTTTTCAATAGCAGGGATCCAAGCGCTGCAACACCGATGGAAGAAGTGTGTGGACTTAGAAGTAATAATATTAAGTAATAATAAGTTTATTTATAGAGCACTTTTCACAGACAGAGTCACAAAGTGCTTAATATGGTAAAAAACAAAATAAAAACATAGGCACACAAAACAGTGAAAAAAGAACAAAGTAGACAGTAAAAGCACACAAAAATACAATCAACACATAGTTTTTTTTCCACAATATCTTTATTGAACCTTTTTTTTTTTTAACAAACATGATACAAACAATAAAACACTAACACTAAAGTACTACAAAAAAAAAAAAATGCACTAAAAACACCAACAACCACCAACAAAATCAAGTCTTCAACAATGCTCCTCTGTTTAGTCTAGACAATCCAATACATAAGTATACAAATTATGTTCACCAGTTTGGAATTTACAAGGTCCACACACATCATTCACCTTCTTCTTCAAGAGTTATGTTTAAATTTTTTACATAATCAATAAAAGGTCTCCATATATTCTCAAACACAATTTCCTTTGATTTCAGTATATATGTTATTCTTTCTAATGGAAGGTTTGTTAACATCTGTCTTAACCACTGAGTCACATCTGGTCTCTGAGTCTTTTTCCATAATAGTGCAATACATTTTTTGGCATTAAGCAAACTGAGGTCTATGAATGTTCTTTCACTTTTATTAAAATTATGCTTTTCTGGGTACAGACCCAACAAAAACAGTTTAGGATTCAATATGATTTGTTTTGAGATTATTTTTTCAATTGTTACCCTCACCTCTTCCCAAAACATTCTTATTAATCTACATTCCCATAAACAATGAAATAGGGTTCCTTTACTTTCCATGCATTTTGTGCATGTATCTGGTATATTTTTGTTATATCTATTTAACTCCTCCGGTGTAACATACATCCGCATTAACCATTTGAAATGTATCAATTTAAGGCGTGCATTTATTGATTTGGTTTGAGCTTCTGTACAAGCCAATTCCCATTGTTCCTCTGAAATTTCAATTTGCAGATCTTCTTTCCAGTAGTTTAATCTTTTCAGTGAATTTTCACTTGAAGATAGTGTCAATGAGTTATAAAACTCTGAAATAATACCCTTTCTTTTACTATCTTTCATCATCATTTTTTCCAAGGATGAATAAATAGGTCGAGTGAGAGCTTTATTTTGATTTGATCGAATAAAGTTTCTAAGTTGAAGATATTTAAAAAAATGTGTTCTATTGAGATTAAATTTGATCCTCAGCTCTTCAAAAGACATTATGTTGTCTGCACATGGCAAATATAAATCCTGAATCTTTTGTATCCCTTTTAAATTCCATACTTTAAATACAGCGTCCGCTCTCCCTGGTTTAAAATATTGATTACCCCATATTGGACTAAATTGTGACAATAACTGTGGTTCTTTTAAATAGTTTTTAGCTTCACACCATATTTTGATCATATGCTTTACAAATGGATTTTTAACTTGTTTTTGTAATTTTTTTGCCGAATCTGAGTATATGAATATGGGAAGAGGTAAAGGTAAATTGTATGATTCCATTTCAGTCCAGTGAGGGAGATCATTTGATGAAAAATAATATGTCATAGACCTCAGTTGTGCCGACCAATAATACAACATAAAATTTGGACATTTCAGACCTCCACGATCAAATGGTAAATATAATAAAGACAAACGTAATCTAGCCCTCCTGTTGTTCCATATAAATTCCACTAACTTTTTTTTTATTCTTGAGAATAGATCTAAAGGTGGTGATAAGGGAATGTATTGAAATAAATAAAGTATTTTAGGTAAAATATTACTTTTAAGTATATTGATTCTCCCGATCATCGACATTGGTAGTGACATCCATCTCTGAGTTAACTCATTGATATCTGACATTAAGGCTTCATAGTTGACGCTGGCGACTGATTCTAGCTTAGGCATAATTTGGATTCCTAAATATTTAAACTGATTTACAACATTGAATTGATTTACCTCAGGGGCTGGGTAATTTCTCTGGGTCTCATTTAGCATTAATATTGAAGATTTAGTTTTATTTATTTTATATCCTGATATTTCCCCAAAATTCTTTATTAAATTCAACAAGGTTGGAATTGATTTTTTTAGATTCGACATAAAAAAAATTATATCATCGGCGTACAGGGAGATTTTATGTTCTGTTGGTCCAACTTTAATTCCATATATTTGTGAATGTAAACGTATCGCTATCGCTAAAGGTTCAATTGCCATAGTAAACAGTAAAGGTGAAAGTGGACAGCCTTGTCGACATCCTCTATTGATTTTTATTGGTTTTGAAATATTGTTATTTGTTAGGATTTCTGCTGTAGCATTATTGTATATTATTTGAACCCATTTTATGAAATTATTTCCAAGTCCAAACCTTTGTAGGACTTCAAAAAGAAAGGGCCATTCAACTCTATCAAAGGCCTTTTCGGCGTCCAATGATAGGAGAGCTGTATCCGGTGCTTCTTTATTAAAATAAATAATATTAAATAGTCTTCTTACATTATGGAAGCCTTGTCTACCCTTTATAAAGCCATTCTGATCTCGATTAATAATATTTGGTAAAATTTCTTGTATTCGTCTTGCTAAAATTTTACAGATTATCTTAAGGTCGGCGTTTAATAGGCTTATTGGTCTCAAATTTTCACATTTATTAGAGGGCTTACCTGGTTTTGGCAGCAGTATAATTAAGGCATTATTTATGTATGATGGTAAATTATTATTTTGAAATGCTTCTAAAACCATTTCCAAAAAAGGTTTTATTAATTTATTCTTAAATTTTTTATAAAGGTCAACTGGAAGACCATCTGGTCCTGCACTTTTTCCTGATTTCATATTATCAATGGCTAGCCCAACTTCTTCTTGACTAATTTTAGACTCCAATATCTCCCTGTTTTCATTTGGTATACACGGTATAGATAGTTCGTTCAAAAACCCATTTAGTTTTGTTAAATCAGGTTCATTTTTGGTATCATATAATTTTTCATAGTAATCTCTAAAGGCTCTATTAATTTCTAAAGGATCTATAACTACCTGTCCATTACTTATAATACTGGTAATTGGTGTTTTAATTTCCAATTGTTTAATCTGCCATGCTAATAATTTTCCTGATTTTTCACCTTGTTCATAAAAAGATTGTTTCAATCTTAGAAGACTCGAGGCAGCTCTATTCGCTGATTTTTTGTCGTATTCAGCTCTCAAAATCAGTAATTCATTCTCCAACCTTGGGTCACTTCCTGCATACACTTTTTCCTGAAGACTTTTTATTTTATGTTCCAATTTAGCTCTCTCCTCTCGAGTCTTCTTAGATTTTGATCCTGTATAACTAATAATATGTCCCCTAATAAAAGCTTTGAAAGCCTCCCACTTTACACATGCTGATGTTTGTGTAGTATTGAAGTCAAAGAACTCGTCTATCTGTTTTTCTATATACTTGACAAATTCCTCATCCTGAAGCCATTTATGCTGAAATTGCCATCTACCTGATTCCTTTGTCAATTTTTTATCTACATATATTAGACAACAGGGTGCATGATCAGAGATCACGATGTTATCATAAAAGCAGTTTTGAATCTTGGACCTTAATTCTGTGGAAATCAAAAAATAATCAATACGTGAGAATGTCTTGTAGGTACTGGAATAACAAGAATAGGCTTTAACTTGTGGTTTCATTTCTCTCCATATATCTAACAATCTCAATTCTTTCATAAAATGATTAATAGTCATCCTACATCCAATGTGCGTACAATCCAGTCCTGTTGATCTATCCACACCTGGATTCAATGTACAATTAAAATCCCCTGCTATTATATGTTGCCCTGTAAGTGATGATAAGATGAGAAATAAATTAGCAAAGAACTTCTGATCATCTATATTGGGACCATATAAGTTCACAAGATTTATATTTTCTAATAGCAAAGAACCTTGAATGATTACATATCTTCCAAATTTGTCTCCAATTACATTTTTCACTTGAAAAGGAACTGATTTATGTATGAGAGTCATAACTCCCCTGGCTCGGGATGAAAATGAAGAGGTGAATACACTTCCCTGCCATCTACTCCTAATTCTTTGAACATCCTCCTCTATCAGATGAGTTTCTTGTAAAAACACAATTCTTGAACCCATGTCCTTTATTTTATTCATAACTTGTTTAAGTTTTTTTAAATTTTGTAGACCTCTGCAATTCCATGAAGTTAAATTAAGATTAACACTTTGGTCCATGATCAATAGAGAGTTTGGGATTACCTTGCAGTGTAAACATGCTCATACAGAGAAGCAAAAACATGAGTGGTTGAACATTCATCCTACAAACTACACACAAACAAATTTCCCCTTCCCACACTTGTGGCAAACCCCCCAAAATCAAAAGAAAAATTCTGTCTCCCGATATAGCCATCGACCGTTCCACACCCACGGGGAACAGCCTAAGCCACTCCTTCTTCATCCTCCCAATCACCCTAACTCTACTGCTTTTAATGACGTAACATTAACTCTCCTCTGTAGTTTTCCAACTTAACTCCAAAATTTTTAACAACTTTGTACATCATAGTTTTTTTTTTGTTTGTTTTGTTTTTGTTTTGTTTTTTTAATATATAATACAATCTATATTTTGTAAACTTACTATTTACTTCAAGTCAGTCAGATGCCTGTGCAAATGCTTAATTATTCTACCTTATATTTTGTTCATGCTTAGCTCCCACCAGTCTCTTCTTCTTCTTTGATCTTCTTGATGAACTCCTGCGCCTCCTCTGGGGTCTTGAAGATGTGGGTTCTGCCCTCATACGTGGTCAGCAGTCTCGCAGGATAGATTACACCATGACGAATCCCAAGGTTGCGCAGCTCCTTACGTACGGGATCAAACTGCTTCCTCAATTGCTGGATTCCTGTGGCCAAATCTGGGTAGAACCGCACCTGCTGGTCCTGGTGTTTAATCTCTCCTTTTTTAGCTCGTGCAGCGTTGAAGATCTTCATCCTGTCTCTGTTGCTAAGAAACTTCATAATTAAGGTCCTCGGCGGTCCCTTATCTCTCCGTGGGCCAATGCGATGTGCTTTTTCCAGAATCACTGCTGATTGCAACTCCTCGCTGCCCAGCACCTCCGGAATCCACTTTTCCAGAAAGGAACATACGTCCCGACCTTCTGATTCCTCTGGAAGACCCACCAGCCTCAAATTATTCTGTCTCGACCGAGATTCCAAATCCAAAATATTATCTTCCAGAGATTTATTTTTTTTTTCCAAAGTGCGCACCTTTAATTGAAGACGGGTGACGTCATCTTCAGCACTAGCGAGACGGAGCTCCATCTGCGCCGTTCGTTCTACACAGTCACCCAATTCCTTTCTTATTCCTTCCAACGCTGTCATAATCCCATCAAATCTAGAGGAAAAGTCCGCTCTCATTGAACTCATGGCAGCCATCAGCGCATCTGCGCCATTCCCCGCAGATATCGCACCGTTGCCAGCCTCCTCCGCCATATATGGAGTTTTGTTTGCTGCGTCACAGACCTGAAAGTCCGTTAATTTGGACTGTTTCGGCGGCTCGCTTTTTCCTTTTCCTGGTTTTCCGGCCTTAGGCTTCGCCGACATATCCTCGCCCAAATGCTGGGATACGTTCTGTCCCAAATGAGAGAGTTATTTGCCGATTATTTTTTTTTTCCAGGAGCAGAGCAGAGCGAGACACGTCCGTCCTACGTGGCAGCCATAACCGGAAGTCCAATCAACACATAGTTAATTAAAAAGCCAGGCTAAAAAGGTGGGCTAGAAGTATGTGAAAATAAACCACATTTGGTCAAATTTGACCACTATGAACTTTTCAGCTCCCCCTCGTAGTGTTGCTTTAAAGCAGCTTGGGTGTCATGACCTGAATCAATATGGATAACCTGAATTTAGTGGCTGGATAGTCTGTGTGACGTGTATTGACTGTGTCTCTCTCTTCCTGGAAGAGACACCTTGTTTTTCTCCTCTGCAGTTTTCTCCCACACCCTTGGGGGGGGACCCTGAACCACACCTGGGATTCTACAGCTACTCTGCATCAACCTGTTACAGAACAGCCTACTTCAGATCTCTTAACCCAGTGTTCCTGGCCAATTGGCCACTGGGCATTAGCTGTGTGGACTGTTTGGTGTTGGTGCTATTTCTGACCTGTGCATTAGGCGTTTTGTAATTTCAAGCCTGTTGAGTGCCTATGCACTTTGTTTTGTTAACTGTTGTTAAAGGAATGACTGTAGGGGTTCTCTGCCTTTTCTTTTACTTCATTTTTCTCATGTTTTGTGGTAAGGCAGGTAGGCAAGCGTTTGTATTTTGAGTTTCACTAGGGTGCTAGTTGAGGTTCACTAGGTACTAGGGTACTTTTCTTATCTAGAAAGAGTGGGGGGTTTTGTTTGTTATTTTGGCCTGGGAGAACCCTGAAGCTTTTGTCGTCTCCTCTTCAGCTGAGTTATATTTCTGTTAATCTTTATTCACCTGTAAATAAATCTTCACCTTTTGTTTGGCAACATTCAGCCCCTTTGTGTTTATTTCTGAGTGGGTTTTGTGCTGCAACCAAGTTTTATGTTACCTCCTTTTATTTTCTCCAGCATTTTGGTTAATAAGGTTGTAACATAAGTGGGGGCTCAGCCCACAATTTGAACCCAGGACCTCTCACACCCGAAGCGAGAATCATACCCCTAGTCTGTTTTTCAGTTGAACAGTGCATTGAGTTTACTTGTAATGAAATCCATGTATTATCACTTCAAAGTTTAGCTTGGTTCTGATGTGATCTATAGTTACATGCATTTTTGATCCTATATACTGTACAGTAGGTAATTTGAGGGGGGATGCTGTCCCCCTTGTTAGCAAAATGCCCCAAAATCATCCCCCTTGTTTCTGGCTTCATCCCCCTTGTCCAAGAATGTTTTCAAGAAAAATCTCAGAAATTGCAGAGAATATTGGAAATTTAAAAGAGAAAAAAAAATGAAACGTTTATACAAATCTGCAGCTTTTGTTCTTGTAATTTTACAAAAAAAAAAATCCTGTAAATTTGTGACATCATTCTTGTGAATTTATTATTATTATTTCTTAGAAATGTGCTCTTTCCCCCCTGCATTCAAGAGTTTTTTTCTCACAAATTTGTAACTTTTTTCTCATAAATCTGTGACATTTTTACTTGTAAAATAGCATGAGTTGTCATATTTTTGCACCTTTATTCTTGAAGATTTATAATTTACATTTATATGCTTGTACCATATGCTAAATTTGTGAGTCCCCAACCACCACCACTACCACCCCCTTGCTAAAAAAAATCACCTACTACCTATATTTACAATGCTGTGAAAAAGTATTTGGCCCTTCTTGATTTCTTATATTTTTGTATATTTTTCACACTTAAATGCTTCAGATCATCATACACAATTTAAAATTGGACAAAGATAACCCATTGAAATAAAAAACGCAGTTTTTAAATAATGATTTCATTTATTAAGGGGGAAAAGTATGTGTATGTATGCCATTTGTGCCCTTATGCACTATGTGGAAAAAGCAATTACCCCATGTTGTTACATCATGAATTAACTGTGATTAACCACATTTTTGTAAAGCTGAGTTCAATTTCACTAGCCTCACCCAGGCTTGATAACCGCCAGACCTGTTAAATTAAGAAATCACTTAAATAGAACCTGTCTGACAAAGTGAAATAGGCTAAAAAATCTCAAAAACCAACACGTCATATTGTGATGTAAAGAGATTCAAGAACAGATGAGAAACAAAAACCCAGAACATCTAAAGAACTGCAGGTCTCACTTGCCTCAGTTTGGACACTGGTTCATGATTCAACAATAAGAAAGAGACTGGGCAAAAATGGCATCCATGGGAGAGTTCATTTGCCAAAAAACATCTTGATGATCCCCAAGAAGAAAAAAGTTGAACTTTTTGGAAGGTGTGCATCCCTTATATCTGGCGTAAAACTAACACTGTATTTCATAAAAAGAACATCATACTAACAGTCAAACATGGTGGTGGTAGTGTGATAGTCTGGGGATGCTTTGCTGCTTCAGGACCTGGACGACTTGCTGATGGAAGCGTGAATTCTGCTCTCTACCAGAAAATCCTGAAGGAAATTTGTTTGATCCTCTGAAGTATTTAAATGTGACAAATATGCAAAAATACAAGAAATCAGCAAGGGAGCAAATACTTTTTTTTTTCACAGCACTGTAAATGCCATGGAACACTGGTGTCTCTTCATGAGAACAGCAGAAGAATTTATTGCACCACTCAGATTTCTACCCTGAAGCCTTTCTCCCTCAACTGAGACGTGACCCCCCCCCCCCCATCACCACCATGAAATCTGTCCTCTGCCTGAACCATGTCATCATCTTCTTACTTTTGGAGACAGTGCCGGGGGACGCGACACCTGGTAACAAGCTGTTGTCGTGCAGCCACTGGGTGACGAGGATCAGGGCTTTTTAATATTAGAGGAAGAGCAGCGGTGAAGGGAGACGTGACCGCTGCGCCCTATTAAATATCTGAACACTGGACAGTTGCCCACATCAGCAATGCGGGTTTCCGAGGCATGAGAGTGACCTCAGCCTGGCGCGTGCGCACGCGCACACGCTCGCACCTGTGCACAGAGGCATCCCTGACCAAAATATTGAGTTTCTGCAGCAAGTGGCGCTCAATTTGGCGCCTATTATTTACACTATTAAGTTGCAGCTGGACGAACTGTCCGATCTACTATGAGCGCGTATCATGCTAGTCTGTAATGCTGCCAAATTCCACACAGCAGCTTTCGATGCGTTTTCACCGATCAGGATGCAGCGAACATGATGAGTTACAGTTACAGTGGAACCCGAAGTCTTGATCAACAAAATGAACGGAGACCTGCTGGGCTACATTCCGAAATGCAACGGACTGTAATACTGGACGGTTACAATTATATTCAACAAAGTTACGTACAAATTTCGACACATTTTTTTTTTTTTCATCATTTAATGAGGGGTTTGACCGGGGCATCATTACGCTGTTGCAGGGAGTGGCATGTCAGGGTTTGTTTGCGCATTCAGCTGCGTGGATCACACACGGCCACGAGCCCCCCCCCCAAAAAAACACCCCAAAACCCAAACATCAACAAATCTGTGCTAATCCGCATCCCCGCCATCCATAACCCACCACTATGTCTATTACATAAAACGGGTCTCTTACCTTCACCTTGCGGGAGTACAATCGACAGCTGGCTCCTCCCCTCAGGACCAAAGAGCGGAGCAGAAATCTGTCCCCCTCTCCTCCTCTTCACCACCGCGCCGAAAACAGATCAACCCCTAGAAAAAAAAAAATAAAATATAAAAGCTGCAAAGGGGGATGGGTATGGTGGATGTAAAGAGCGGACCGGAGGAGGAGGAGGAGAGCCGCAGTGACGAGAGGCTTCCCTGGAATAGCAGCAGCAGCCCGACGATGACTTTCTACTGTGCGGCGGCCTGAGGGGAGGAACACTGCAGAGATAAGAGCCAATGAGATGACGCAGAATTCCAGGATTTCCTCTTCACAAATGCCCAGTCACATTAAAAAACACCGCTCTAAAAAAAATACAATAAATGACACAAGGTTTGGGCTCACTGGGTAATTCGTGAGAAAGGAGCAGGAATGAGTTCAGTTACCAAGCAACAAGTTTATTTATTGTATTTGCTGAATCACTGAAATGCATGATAATCTGTATCTCTAATGATTAATTGGCAGGTTTATGCACATATATATGGACATATTTTTAAAAAAAAATCAAAGGAGAACAGTCGATACAGTCCCAGTCTAGGGTTTAAACTAGTTAACTGTAGCTAAAGACAGTAAAGAGTCATAACTTATAGTATTTACATGGTGCACTTTAGACTTTACTAACAAGTAATTCATGTTCAATACATTTTCCTTCTTCCCAGAACAGAACAGGTATGCTATATAACAGCACATATCTACTGCAGTGCTTGTAATTTGAGATTAAACACTTTCATAAAATTAAGATTACTTAAAATCGCACAGGAAACAACATAAATGCATTTTCCATTTCTTGTGGACTGGGTTAAAATATCTACTTTTATATAAATTTCTGGATAGTATGGCTCTAGCTTTGCTGTTAGTATAAAAAAGACCTTATGAGTTGTGATATCCTACCGTGTAGCAATGATCACACTTGAGTTATTTCTTTGGCTAACTCTGCCATTTATTCTGCAACACACATATAAGACTGAACATGGATTCTGCGCGGGGTTTTCACACTCTTATTCTAATATGTCCCCTTAATAGTAGTGCTGAACAATACAGGTAGTTCCCCCTAGAGGCATGTGCCAGTAATGTTTTGAATTAGACTTGCAGTCTACCACATCCCTCCCCTCTAGATTAAACTACTTTTAATTACACTAGCCAATTATGCTAGACATCCTGGAACTCCCATTTAACCCTAAACAATCACAGTTACTTTTAACTTCTTAAACACATGTGCCATACACATAATTTCTTTCTCTCTTTTTTTTTTTTTTTTTTTTTTTTACATGTATAACACACATAACAGTCTAACTGGGGATTTGGTTTGACTACCGCATCCCAGTGAGGTTCCAGGACGCATTCTTGTCCTGTGGCTGGGGAACTCACTACTGACTAAGTATAGTCCTTCAAGTAGTCTGGAGCTTTCCTAGCTCGCTGAGATCTTCTCACGGCGGGTGAGCCAACTGCAGGTGAAGACTCAGACTGCTCCACTGTTTCGGCTGCTGCAGTGCTGCCCGTAGAATCTGCAGAGACGGTTACCTCAGGTTTCACCTGAAGTGGTGGTTCATTGATGCTCTCCTCAGGATGGGTGTCAGACAACACCTCGGGTGCCATCGGCAGGGGAATGGAGCTCCTACCACGAACTTGGTCGATGTGTCGCCTCACCACTTGTCCATGACCTAATGTCACCTTGAATGACACAGGGCCTGTCTTTTCTGTTATTTCTCCTGGTACCCAGGCTGGTCCTGAGCCAAAGTTGCGGGTGTAGACCACGTCTCCTTCTCTCAGTATTCTCTCTCTAGCATGCATGTCATGATAACCTTTTTGTTTCTCTTGTTTATCATGCACTTTGTTTCTGAAGTCTGGATGTATTAAGTCAAATGTTGACCTCAACTTCCTTCCACACAACAGCTCAGCTGGTGACTTGCCAGTTGTAGATTGGGGTGTTATTCGATAGCTGAATAGAGCTCTCGACATTCGGGTTTCAATAGAGTCTCCTGTCATCTTTGTCATGAGTGACTTGAACGTCTGCACGGCCCTCTCGGCTAAGCCGTTAGAAGAAGGATGGTATGGCGCAGTCGTGATGTGACGTATGCCATTCTTTTCAGAAAACTCTTGGAACTGTTCACTCGTAAAACATGTACCGTTATCTGATACTATGATTTCAGGTAGCCCATGTTGGCTGAAACTCTTTCTAAGACATTCAATGGTAACAGTAGAAGTAGAGCTACTCACAGAATATGCATCGATCCACTTTGAGTATGCGTCAACTATGATCAGGAACATTCTTCCCATCCATGGACCTGCGTAGTCAATGTGAATTCTTCTCCATGGTTTATCTGGAACTTCCCAGGGATGTAGTGGGGCTGCTGGAGGACTGTTCCTGTTCTCCTGGCATGCCGCACATGACTTCACAAGCGCCTCCACCTCTGCATCCATGTTGGGCCACCACATGTAACTCCTCGCCAACGCTTTCATGCGAGTGATGCCAGGGTGTGCTTGGTGTAGTTGTTGCAGTAAGGCATTCCTACCAGGTGGTGGAACAACCACGCGTCCTCCCCACAGGATACAACCTTCCTGGGTGCTGAGCTCATCCTGTCGTCGGGCATAGGGAATGAACTCAGGACTGTTCATCTTCGGCCATCCTCTCAAGATGTATTCTCGCACTCTTGCTAGAACAGGGTCTTTGTCTGTCCACTTCTTTATTTGTTGTGCGTTCACCAGGGGCACGCCGATATCTTCAAACAATAGCACTCTCTCCTCCTCCTCAGGCGTGCTGTCTCTTCCTCCATCCAAGGGTAGCCTACTCATCGCGTCAGCATTCGTATGGTCCCGTCCGGCTTTGTAAACGATGGTGTACTCATACGCTGCTAATGTAACGGCCCATCTCTGAATTCTCTGAGATGTCATCTGGGGTATGGCTCTCATTTCACTGAACAGTGAAATTAGTGGCTTGTGGTCAGTCACTATAGCGAACTGTCTCCCGTACAGGTATTTGTGGAATTTTTTTACACCAAATACTACTGCAAGGCCCTCCTTGTCTAGCTGGGAGTAGTTTTTCTCAGCTGCACTAAGAGTTCTTGAGACGAACCCTATGGGTCTCTCTGAGCCATCCTCCATATGATGAGAGAGTACAGCACCCACACCGTAGGGTGATGCGTCACACGCCAGGATGAGTGGTTTGTTTGAATCATAGTGCACTAACACACTACAGGACTGAAGTAGCGCTTTGGACTCTTCAAACGCCTTCTGCTGCTTGACCCCCCATGACCATTTTTCTTCCTTCTTAAGTAAGGTATGTAGTGGTGCCAGCAGCGTGGAGAGCTTTGGGAGGAACCTATGGTAATAGTTCAACAAGCCCAGGTAGGCTTTTAACTCAGTAACATTTTGTGGCTCAGGCGCCTCCGCAATGGCTTCCACTTTGTCTGTTAGAGGGTGTAGACCACTGGCGTTGATCTTGTGGCCTAGGAACACCACCTCTTTTCCCATGAACTCACACTTGCTTCTTTTCAACCTCAGACCGCTTTTCTCCAACCGTTGAAGCACTTCCTTCAGCGTTTTCAGATGTTCTTGTTCATTTGGTCCTGTACAAAGGATGTCATCCAAATAAATGGCAACATTCGGAATTCCACCTAGGATGCCCTCCATAGTTCTCTGGAATATAGCAGGACTGGAAGCTACTCCAAATGGTAAGCGTGTGTAGGTATATAAGCCTTTGTGTGTATTGATGGTTACATACTTTCTTGATTCTTCTTCCAAGACTACTTGTTGGTAGGCGTGACTCATGTCTAATTTTGTGAAGTGTCGGCCGCCGTTCAGCTGTGCGAAGAGGTCCTCCACTTTAGGAATTGGATACTGATCCACCCGTGATGCTCGATTGACAGTGAGTTTGTAATCTCCACATATTCTAATGGAGCCATCCGGCTTTCTCACTGGGACTATGGGTGCCGCCCATTCTGCAACCTGCACTGGCTCAATGATCTTGTCATCCAGCAGCCTCTGTAGCTCGCTTTCGACCAGTGGCTTGACTGCATAGGGTACCGGTCGGGGTTTGCAGAATCGTGGTTGGGCCTCCTTGTCCACATTAATCTTTGCAGTGACACCTTTTAGCTGTCCTACGCCTTCTTTGAACACCTCAGCGTGTCTTTCGAGGATCTCCTCCAGCTGCAATTTGGGCTGAGATTCCACTTTATTCACCAACTGATCCATCATGGCCAGTTCTTGTAGCCAACTTCGCCCTAGTAGATTTGGTCCTTCGCTCCCAACTACTACTACAGGTAAGTCCTTTTCTTTGTTTTCGTGCTGCACCTTCACTTGTGCCATGCCTAGCACGTCTAGCTTCTCTCCTGTGTATGTTTTTAATTTTAATGAACAGGGATTTAATTCTGCTGTGTCTGTTTTCTTCCACAGTTGTGTATATTGCTGTTTACTTAATATGGTTACTCCACAGCCTGTATCAACTTCAAATGTTACTTTCATTCCATTAACATTCATGGTACGCGTGATGGGCGCTACCTTGGTCAGCTCCTCTGACGTGTTGTAAATTGTGTGAAAACCCATGTCTTCTGTATCACTTTCTCCCTCCCCTCTCAGTTGATTCGCTCGCTGTTCCTTTCCTGGGCCCTTGTTTTCATACTTTTGCCCATTAACTGTCGCTTTCAGCACCTGTGCGCTGTCCACCTTTATTCTACATGCTTTCTTAATGTGCCCTCGCTTGCCACAATTATGACACAGCTCAGTGGCAAATTTGCACTCGGCGGCATTGTGCTGGCCTTTGCAGCGATAACAACTGGGGAATTTGTGATGATTTTTATCAGTTGACACTTTGTGGACACCTACTTGGGTCTTAGGCACACGAACATGCGTTGCTGTGTCCTCTGTTAGCTTCCCTTGCATCTCTCTCACATCTTTAGATGCTGTTTCCATCGCTTGGCATAATTCCAAAGCCTTTGCAAAAGTGAGTTTTGTTTCAGATAAAAGTCGCCGTTGCATTCGGTCATCATTCACTCCACACACAAGTCTGTCTCTTAACATTTCTTCCAATGAGTCTTTGTAATCACAGTGCAGTGCTAATTTCCTCAATTCTGCCACATACTCTGCTATGGACTCAGTGTTCCTCCTTATGCGTGAATTAAATTTGAATCGTTGCACGATTTCACTCGGTTTGGGGCTGAAGTGCTTCTGAAGCTCAGCAGTAAGCTGGTCGTATGTTTTATCTTTCGGTAATGCAGGGCTTATTAAATTTCTCAACAAACTGTAAGTAGTTGCACCAACTCCACTCAACAGTACAGCCTTCCTTTTGTCTGGCTCCTCAATGTCATTAGCTTGGAAGAAAAAGTCCAACATTTCACTATATTCTTCCCATGACTGAGTCGAGTTATCAAAAGGGGTTACCGTTCCGATTACAGCCGCCATTGCTCGTCGTGGTGGGGAAACCTCGTTTTTCCTCCTCTGAACTTGCACTCGAACTACTGGAGTCACTTGAGTTCGCCACACTTGCAATGTTCTCTGTTTCTCGCCGCTGATTTTTTTCTTTTAATCCTCGTCGCCAATTGTGTGATATCCTACCGTGTAGCAATGATCACACTTGAGTTATTTCTTTGGCTAACTCTGCCATTTATTCTGCAACACACATATAAGACTGAACATGGATTCTGCGCGGGGTTTTCACACTCTTATTCTAATATGTCCCCTTAATAGTAGTGCTGAACAATACAGGTAGTTCCCCCTAGAGGCATGTGCCAGTAATGTTTTGAATTAGACTTGCAGTCTACCACATGAGTGATTGATCTGAATTTATTATGTTTTTAAAGAAATCGGTAATTAAATTAAAATGTTTACTTTCCCTTAGCCTAAATATATTTTTATTTTATTTGTTTATTTGTCAGGGACAGTGCAATAAACATAGAGAAAAAGAAAATCTGATGTGTTGCGCAGAGAGTGTATAGCATTAAGCTAGTTTGCAACTCTTGTCCCTGGATGGGCTTTAGAAAAAAGAAACAGAAAAAGAGAAAAAGATGAAGAAAAAACAAAATGAAAACAGTATAAACATTATCCACATACATCAAATGCAAACAAAATTATAAATACACAATATAAAAACCTGATTCACATTTGCCTGTTACAGTAAAATGCCTGTTACACATTTGCCTTCACACCCTGCAGACAATCATTTCATACATGGATACATTCTTGTTTACTTTTCAGCCAGTTTTTAACCTTTGTAGTAAATGTTTTAAAATCCGTTATTATTTTGATTTCATTTGGCATTGTGTTCCAGATATGACTGCCCTTTATAGAGAAAGCTGTTTGTCCAAATGTGGTTCTGCGGTGGGATATTTTACAGTTATTGTTAACAGAACTCCTGGTGGCTCTGCTGCTGTCCTGTCTTTGGATGAATCCATCAAGTGGCTCTGGCGCTGATTTATGGAAACATTTAAAAATTAATTTCAGAAAACAAAGGTCAATGAAACTCTCAAAACTCAGTAGATTATATATTTTTTTTAGAATATAACAATGATGCCACCTAATGGGCTTTTTATCCAGAATTTTTAGAGTTTGATATATAATGAACCTATATGTTTTATTGTAGAAGGAGCTGCTTGAGCCCAAACTGTCAGACAGTATGATATATGCGAAAAAAACATATGCATATACAGTATGGCTGCTTGGTGTGGTATGTAATGTCTAATTAATTTAAAGCAATTCAAATTTTTTTTTTACTGTTTTAGAAATCTTCTTTATGTGAAGATTAAATTTGAGTTGAGGATCTAGTACAATGCCGAGGTATTTGAATTCTGTAACTGAACTGATATCTTGATCATGTATATTAACTTTAAAATGTTGCAAGTTACATTTTTTGATTGAAAAGCATATTGAAACTGTTTTCTGAAGGTTCAGCAGTAGATGGTTCTGCATGAGCCACTCTTGGACATTCAACCATGCTTGAAGACAGGACGTCTGCAGCCTGAGCTGGAGTCTTAGCAGCTGTGTAAATAACTGCATCATCTGCATAAAGTTGACATGTTGCAGCTGAGCAGTGTAATGGCAGGTCATTAATAAAAATGCTGAAAAGTAAAGGACCAAGAATGGACCCTTGTGGGATACCCATACAATTATTTAAAAGGAAGGATTTATCCTGGTGAACTTTTACACACTGTTCTCTGTTCTGAAGATAAGATGCAAACCATTTTATTGTATTGGGAGAAAAGTTAAAAGATACCATTTTGGATAAAAGCAAGCTGTGGTTTACAGTGTCAAAAGCCTGTCTGAGATCCAGAAAAACAGCTCCCACCACATTACCCCTGTCCAAGGACTGTTTGACATTTTCAGTAAGGCAGCAGTTTGCTGTTTCTGTTGAGTATCCTGGTCTAAAACCAAACTGGTGTGGATGAAGAAGTTGACCGTCTTGTAGATAGTCTATCAGCTGTGTAGCTACAACTTTTTCAAGAACCTTAGACAGGACTGGTAAAATAGAGATTGGGCGGTAATTACATATATCATCTTTACTACCCAATTTAAAAACTGGTATGACGACAGCTTTTTTCCAGCCAGATGGAAATGTACAGGACCTAACGGAGAGATTAATGAGATGAGTCAGTGGTTTGATTAATATTTTGCTGTGCGTTTTGAGAAAGGAAGTGCTCATATTGTAGATATCATTAGTTTTTGAGTTTGACAGTGTATTTAATAATGCAAAAGAATTACATAACAGATTTGATGTTTTAAAGAAAGAAAGAAAGAAAGAAAGAAAGAAAGAAAGAAAGAAAGAAAGAAAGAAAGAAAATAAAAATCGTCTTAGGTAAGAACTACAAATACCGCCATTCACCTGGGGCTTGAAGCCGGAAATTGCTTTCGGAAACGGAAATAGCGTCTTAAGGACAAGCTCAGCCCCGTACAATGAAGTGTAGAGTAAAGATTCATTTTACAAGCAGCAGCTTTTTGTCCGGTTTGCTCATTTGGCCTTCATAATAGTTTTCTTCTCCTTTTTAAAGTTTTGAAACTCTTTTGTAATGTAATAAAATAAAGGCTGGATGCATGTACGATTTTACAATTTTAGACTGACACTTGGGCAAAAATTAATTTTTTTCTGTTGTCAACATGTCTGTAACATGTTTTTTGTGACTTACAAGACATATCAAGCACAAAATCTCACTATAGCCCCAAGTCTGTGGTTTTTTGCTGTGAATTTCCAGTTTGGTAACGCCCCCCTGAAACAGGCGAATTTGGACAGACCGTTAGTAGCTACATAACTATTCCTGCTTAGTCTGGTTGGTTATAACATTAACCAATCAGACAGATACGCTTGGCTACCTTGTGTGTGTGTGGTGGTGGTGGGGGGGGGGCAGCAGGATTGAGGCAGAGCAAGTTGGGGTATCAGCAGAGAGAGAGCAGAGAGAGGCAGGGGCAAGAGAAGCTAGGCTCACTTTGCCAGCAGATGGGGCACTGCAAAATGAGCTGAGAGCAGCCACATTTAACCCCCCCCCCCCGCCCCGCTCAGTCACCGGTGGATGGGGGACTGGTTGTTAGTAAAAAGTAAACACATATTTGACAACTACACATTTATCTCTCGCCTTGACCGTTTTCAGAAAAAGGATTTGCCTTTTACTTTTGAAGATATAGGCAAAATTTTAACTTCTGGAAGCATCTTGAACAGACTAGCAGCCCACCCACCAGGAGTTGCAGTGACCAATTACATGCAAGCTCTGCAGCCTGCTAATTAGAATATTCATAGATCATGCATACTTTAGGTGCAAGATTTAAAATCTCTTTCCAAGCAATTCTAAGGCAATGAAAGTTTTTTGGTGGGTAAAAACCCCCCACAATATATTATTATGGGCAATATACATTTGTTTTTGAGGTGATTTTAGGTGGGTTTTAGAGCCACCGGAGTACACCTTTAATAATGATAATAAAATAATAATAATAAAGTGCTTGCAGGTAAATTAATTACCACCATCTGCATCGGAACAAGCTGAGAAATAATAATAATAAGAAGAAGAAAGCACAACTCTCACTGAGGGCCAACATGATATAGTGAAAAGAAAAGCTATAAATACGCTTGTGACTTCAAAAAAATATTTTATCACAATGGTGAAATTTGATATTACAGCAGCTGCACAGAATCACACAGAAACAGGAACATGCACTGATAAAAATATAGACTAAACTAAAATATATATTAAGAATGATCAAAAAACAACATAGGCTATATGTAAGTATAAGAAAAAACACAGCATACAGTATACACACATCAGAGGTTGCACTAACTGAAAATTGACTATCACTTGGTATTGCTTGGTGAGTCACAGCTGAGCCTGACATCCCTGTACACCAGACAAGTACAGAGGATGACCGACTCGATTTTAAATGATGACTCCCACCCTTTGCACTGCAACTTTCAGCTTCTTCCCTCCAGACGGAGGTTTGCTGTCCCAAGAAGTAGAACCCAGCGCTACAAAAACAGCTTTGTCCCTGCTGCTGTCAAAGAGTTGAACAAGCTATAAAAATTATATTGTACATATTTTATATTTACCTATTTTGTAAGATGTGTGCCTGTGTTTGTGTCTATGTTGAATGTAATTAGTGGCTTGTAAATATGGATGTCACCAACTGCAAAACAAATCTACCTACGGGTACAAATAAAGTAACCTGAACCTGAACCTGAACCTGAACTGACAGATTTGTTTTTTCACCAATGGCAGAAAAATCTAAATGCTGCCTGCCATTTTGACAGATTACGCTGAGCATGGTCTTTTGTAGTCTTTACTTGTAACTTCCACCTGTACACTTTATTGTGCATACTGCAAAGTAATTATTGTCTCTCTAGTCTGTGTTCATCAGTTCAGAAAATAATTAAATGAATAAATGCATAGTTTGAGTGCTGGCCCATGATTACATGTAAACAAAAAAGTTTTTTGGCATCTTTTGACATGAAAATAAAAATGACAGATAACAACACATTATGACAGAATTTTTACAACCCTTTCAAAATTACAAAAATCGAGAAAATGTAGCGCAATGTCTGACACAAATATTGATAAAAATATTTATACTTTATTGCTTCTTGTAAATGTGCAGCATTTTCCCTTGATATTTTGGTACTAAGTTGTTACATGATTTTGTAGCATTTTTCTCCTGTGTGCCTTTATTCTTATACATTTTCTAATTTTTCAAGTTTTTTTCTTGCATTTGCAGCCATCTTGCACGTTCTTTCTTTTAAGTTTGCTTCTTTTGATTTAAATTTGCTAATTATTATTATTTAATTATTTATCATAAATGTTTTTTCTCCTAAATTTGCAGCTTTTTTCCCGAATGTAAGACGCGCTAGTTGTAAACTTTTAGTCTCTTGTCAAAATCATAGGAAGCCCCTGGTTATGGGCACAAGAGCCGCATGTGGCTCTGGGGCCACAGGTTGCAAACCTCTGGTCTAGTAAACATTTTTATCATCAGCTTTTATTTCGAAGGGCTCGTACCGGAAGTTCCATTGTTGTTGTCACCGCTGGATCAGAGGCGAATCAGAAAATCAATTAAGTTATGAAAAATACCATTAATTGCCTTTCTTTGTCACCGCGGCTCATGAAGAAATGGCGGATCTCCAGGCGTTGGACGTGTTGGGGAAAACATTTCAGCTCTAATGTCGTTTTAACCGACGATACAAACCTGCTCAGACTAAAGGAATATTTACGTTTTGTAGGTAAGTTAGCTTGAAGGCTAACTAGTGGAGTTGACATTAGCTACTCGGCTCATTTGGCCGTACGTTTACATGCTTTAGCTCCAGGCTAATATTCTGTGAAGGTGGTGCTTGTCATTAGCAGTCACACATAGGGACGACTAATTAACTACAGCGTAGTAGAAGGCTAAGCACCGTCCAAATCATCAAAATATCGTCTACACGTATTGCTGCCATAGTCTACAGTCACAGTTTTAGTAAAATGTAGTGTTTTTTTTCCATTTTGTTTGACTGATTCCTTGATCTCGTCTGTCTCCCTGTCACAGCTAATGTTTTAACCCTTTTGTCTACAAACAGCCGTTTAAATCCTGATAGTGAAAACGTCTCCTGTCTGTAGCTTTAGCTTTTTATTTAAGGCAGAGTGTTAGTTTCGCTGTATCTGAATGGACTCCTGATGTAGAGGGTGCATGGATGTTGTGACATCAGATTATACGGAAGTAGAGTAATCGGTTTGTTTTCTGAAAGGACAGTAAATATTTTAACGCGTGTCGTACAGTAGCATGGAAGTCAGTAATACAGAGAGTCAGTTACAGTTTGTGGGACTATTTTCATTCATAATGATGATTAATTCAGAACATAAAATGGGATTTTTTTTTTTTTTTGTAGATGTGCGTGTCAAAAGAAACATTAAGGCAGCTGGGAAATAAGATATTGTGTATAGGAATATGCATTATTGCTCTGTCAGTTCTAGATCATGAATATATTTTAAAAAGAACAATAAATTGAAGCAGTTTGGAGATTTTTTTTTTTTTTTAATATGAATGGGAAAAGATTGTGCAGATCATTTTGGATAACAATTGCAATACCAGTATTCGAACTGCATCCCATACAGCCAAAAAATGCTGGTGTCTGTATTTGTACTCTCTTTTTACATTTTTCCACTACAGTGGTACCTCTACTTACGAATTTAATTCGTTCCGGAAGAATTCTCGTAACGTGAAAAATTCGTAAGTAGAGGCGCGTTTTACATGTAAATGCCGTAATCCGTTCCAAGCCCCCAAAATTCGGGCATAAATTTTTTATAAATCGTAAAAACGCATCAAAACATGTTACAATTAGATTACTGCACAATAAACATAAAATGAGAGTTTAAAATGAGAGAAAGAATAATAAAAGAGAATAATAAAAGAGAAAGAATAATAAAAATTATGTTCATTTACCCTTTAACTGCTATCGTCGTCGACGTCGTTTGAGATGAAAAAAAAAAAAAAACGTTGTCACCTTTTGCCTTCTTTGGTTCATGTTCTGATCCAAGGACGTTTGCTTTTGTCGGCTTGTAAGTGCTTCGTTTTGTTTTAATACCGTGCTGATCGTTGATGTATTACGGCCATATTCTTTGGCGAGATCAACCAAACGCATAAAGTTTTGGAAAAAAAAAACAAACTTCGTGGCCAATGGGATACCAGGAAGATGCTAGGCGATAGCCAATGGCAGAGCAGCTACAGGTATGTTTACGTTCGGTAAACTACGGAAGCTGCGAGGAGCGCATACTTTTTTGCCTTTCGTATCCTGAAATTTAGTTCGTAACTAGAGGCAATATTTTCCCGTTGAGGCGTCTCGTAACCTGAAAATTCCGTATGTAGAGACGTTCGTAAGTAGAGGTACCACTGTATTTCATAAAGTTTCATGAAATTCAGACCTGTATATTTTTTTCGTAATCTATTTTGTTGTAAGGGATTGATTGCAGCCACAGTAGCTTTACCTAACAGGTGCTTGTTATTTCATTTCACACAGACTTGTTTTGTATTCAGTTTCAAGTTGCCCGTGTCTTCTGCATTGCATCTGCAGAAATACTGTCAAATATCTTCCAAACAGATGAGAATGAGCTAATGGATGTGGAAGTCTACAAAGCGACATTGCAAACAAGAGAGAGGCTGAGCGGAAGATGCCAAGAAAAAAACAGCAGAATCCACAGCCAGTCAAGTGTATGTATCCAAATATTATTTCAATGCTGACAAGTTAGTACATAAGTGAACTACATCTCTGACATCTTTACAGTAACTTACTGTGCACTGATGGTGGGTGGTCTGATCAAAAGCAACTTTCTTTCAGTATTGTCTCAATTATTAACAGTGCGAACAACTCTGTCCTTGCATACCAATACTAGGAATCAGTCAGTGCTGATAAATTTTGAAAGATGCAGAAAAAAAATTAAATGTTAGGACTAGGGTTGTACTAAAATATTTGATTATCCAGATACTTGTTCATTACAATGGTATTTAAATTTGATATTCATATATTTACTTTTCCCCCAAACTGCTTGATTTTAATAAAGGTACATTACAAATGTACCTTTATCAAATTTACCCCTCCCCCACAAAAAAAAAATCCATTGCAAATTGAGGAGAAAAAACTCTCAAACTTGCAATAAAAAAGTAGCAAGTTGATGATAAAGTCACAAAACTGACCATAAACCCCCCTAATTTACATGCATTAACTTGCAGTTATTTGCGAAAAATAGATTCAAATTTACACAACAGAAATTGCAAGGCTATGAGAAGAAAGTTTTAATTTTACACAAAAAAGCTGCAGATTTAGGAAAAAAAATATTTACAAGGAAAAATTGCATATTTATAACAAAAATGTAGTAAATTTAAGTAAAAGGGGTCTTGTGGAGAAAGGAGGCAGGTGAGGCAACGAGCTGGACGACACAGAAACTTTATTCTTTCTCCAACATAACTTATAGCAAAAAAAGATGCTGAGTCTCTGTGCACTCCTCTTTTATAGCTTTAAAAGGAACTCCGATTATAACGACTTATAGATTTAAAAATACAAACACTGGCCTCCACTATTAAAATGCATTGTTAGAACTATGTAAACATTTATTATAGTTATAAAAATCGTTTTTGTTTACAATGTAAATCGATACATGGCGGCCGCCATGTTTTCAGGTGCGCAGTGCATTCTGGGGGCGATGACGCAGAATGGTTGCAGCCGTTTTTTCTGTCTTATACAAGCCAAGAAGCGAAGCTACGAACTACTGCCATTTGTCAGTGAAAATGCCACATTGCGCGGCTTTTGGATGTAATTTCCAATCAAAGGGAAATAAAGAGAGCGGGGTGAGCCTCCATAGCTTTCCTAAAGAGGGAAAGTTGAGGAAAATGTGGGGCGGCAGCGGCTCAGGAGGTAGAGCAGGTCGTCTAATAACCCGATGGTTGGCGGTTCGAATCCCGCTCTCCCCAGATATCCTGCCGTTGTGTCGTTGTGTCCCTGGGCAAGACACTTCACCCGCATTGCCTCCAGTGCCCATAACACTGGGTATGAATGTGTAAAAATGTTTAAATGTTCGGTGGTGGCCGGAGAGACCGTTGGCGCGGATTGGCCGCCACGTTTCCGTCACTCTTTGAGTGTCTATGATAAAGCGCTATATCGCTCAAAGCGCACGCTTGAGTGCGCTTTGAGTGTCTATGATAAAGCGCTATATAAATCTGATGCATTATTATTATTATTATTATTAAAAGTGGGAGGATGCGGTTGGAAGAGTCCAACTTCCCAAAGACCCGCAGCTGTGCTGTCATCACTTTAGCCCTGAGGATTTTGAGGATTTTCGTCGCCCCCAGCTCATGAAAGAGCTCACAGGTGTGTCTGGCTACAAACGACGGCTTAATGCAAACGGCATCAAAGCTTTGATGTGCTGTGATACAGGACAGATCTGTAAAGCAGGCATGCATCCTGTTATACCACTTTAACAAGTGACTGAACAAGATACATTTATAGCATCGGGTACCATGGACAGCGGCAGAAATGAAGTGGAGCTCTTTGTAACAGATGCTCACAAAAACACCATCCGACATGACCAGCTCTAGCTTCCTCGCGGCTGCTGTCTTCATTCTCAAGTCCATTTTTACTTTGTGTGTCTTCGTCATTGTCTTTATTGCTTTGGCTTCGCACTGGTTTGAACTGAAAAGGCTGTTTACAGACCGCTGCTGCTACGGGGCACAACCAATCTACGTCACTACCCAGAATGCATTGCGACGTAAACTAAAAATGGCGATTTACATCGTAATAAAGTTTTTAAAAAATATAAAAAACTGGGAATTATTTTCAAAAAATTATGTTATAGTTATGTTACTAACATCAAAATAAAGCATATAGAGCTAACATGCCAATATAATCGGAGTTCCTTTTAATACCGTGCATCGAGACCCGGAACTTCTGACCATCATGCATTATGTTTAGAACGAAGCCTGTGTGGCACATTAACATGACATAAGGCCAGTGCCGCCCTCACACACTTCTTCTCCCAGCAGCCCCGGCATTTACTCCTCTCTCTGGGGGGCGCATAGTCCTTACTGTCCTGTCTGATACCCCCCGGTGACACCTCCTCTTTCGGTCCATTGTTCCCTGGGTGGAGAAGTCCAACACCATGCCCCCACAGTCTCAACTTTTCTTAAAAGATATTGATGCTGGTGCAGTCCACTGAGGGAGAAGTAAGACTATACAGAATATCTGGATATTTGCTGGATCGCTTCTGAATATTCAGAGCTTCAAAAATGTATTCAGGAGTACAAAGGACAATTAAGGCCAAATTAAAAAAAAAAAAAAAAGTTTTGCTTTTTGAGAATAAAGTCAAAATTTTGAGGAAAAGGTCAAAGGAGTATTTGGGGAAAAAAAAGTTGAAATTTTGAGGAAAAAAATTCAAAATTCAGAGAAAAAAGTCAGAAGAGTAATTTGAGAAAAAAATGTAGTGTGCAGTGGGTGCATACAGCCGTGGACAAAATTGTTGGTACCCCTCTGTTAATGAAAGAAAAACCCACAGTGGTCACAGAAATAACTTGAATCTGACAAAAGTGGTAATAAATAAAAATTCTATGAAAATTAACCAATGAAAATCAGACAGTGCTTTTGAATTGTGGTTCAACAGAATTATTTTAAAAAACAAACTCATGAAACAGGCCTGGACAAAAATGATGGTACCCCTAGAAAAGACTGAAAATAATGTGACCATAGGGCCATGTTCAACCAAGAGGTGTCCTCTAATTAACATCACAGGTGTCTACAAACTTGTAATCAGTCAGTCGGCCTATTTAAAGGGTGACAAGTAGTCACTGCTGTTTGGTGACATGGTGTGTACCACACTGAACATGGACCAGAGGAAGCAAAGGAGAGTTGTCTCAGGAGATTAGAAAGAAAATTATAGACAAGCATGTTAAAGGTCAAGGCTATGGGGCTGCATGGTGGCGCAGTGGTTAGCACTGCGGCAGCACAGTTTGCCTTTGGCCAGGGGATTGTGGGGATCGTGGGATCGTGGGTTCGATCCCAGCCCCCGACCAACAGTGATCTGTGTGGAGTTTGCATGTTCTCCCCGTGTTTGCGTGGGTTTACTCCAGGATTTCTCCGGTTTCCTCCCACATGCCAAAAACATGCAGGTTAGGTTAATTGGAGACTCTAAAGTGGCCCTAGGTGTGAATGTGTGTGTGAATGGTTAAGGGATAGCGCCGTATCGTGGCTGCTTCATCCATCCAGGTGGTGGATGACCCTCAATTTCCCCTCTGGGGATCAATAAAGTATACTAAATCTAAATCTAAATCTAAAAATAAGACCATCTCCAAGCAGCTTGATGTTGCTGTGTCTACAGTTGCACATATTATTCAGAAATTTAAGATCCACGGGACTGTAGCCAACCTCCCTGGACGTGGCCGCAGGAGGAGACAGATAATACGAATGGTAACAAAAGAGCCCAGAACAACCTCTAAACACATTCATGGTGAACTTCAAGGTCAAGGTACATCAGTGTCAGATCGCACCATCCATCGTTGTTTGAGCCAAGGTGGACTTCATGGGAGACGACCAAGGAGGACACCACTGTTGAAAACAAATCATAAAGAAGCCAGACTGGAATTTGCCAAACTGCATGTTGACAAGCCACAAAGCTTCTGGGAGAATGTCCTATGGACAGACGAGACAAAACTGGAACTTTTTGGCAAGGCACATCAGCTCTGTGTTCACAGACGCAAAAATGAAGCATACCAAGAAAAGAACACTGTCCCTACTGTGAAACATGGAGGAGGTTCTGTTATGTTCTGGGGCTGCTTTGCTGCACCTGGCACAGGGTGTCTTGAATCTGTGCAGGGTACAATGAAATCTCAAGACTATCAAGGTATTCTAGAGAGAAATGTGCTGCCCAGTGTCAGACAACTTGGTCTGAGTCGCAGGTCATGGGTCTTGCAACAGGATAATGACCCGAAACACACAGCTAAAAATACCCAAGAATGGCTAAGAGCCAAACATTGGACTATTCTAAAGTGGCCTTCTATGAGCCCTGATCTAAATCCTATTGAACATCTGTGGAAGGAGCTGAAACATGCCGTCTGGAGAAGGCAGCCTTCAAACCTGAGACAACTGGAGCAGTTTGCTCATGAGGAGTGGGCCAAAATACCTGCTGAGAGGTGCAGAAGTCTCATTGACAGTTAGAGAAATCGTTTGATTGCAGTGATTGCCTCAAAAGGGCTGCACGGTGGCGCAGTGGTTAGCACTGTGGCAGCACAGTTTACCCTCGGCCGGGGGATCATGATCTGTGTGGAGTTTGCATGTTCTCCCCATGTTGCGTGGGTTTACTCCGGGATTTCTCCGGTTTCCTCCCACATGCCAAAAACATGCAGGTTAGGGATACGGGGCGCTTGCGCACGCAGCGACTGGCAGCTGGTGGCTTCTCACCAGACTGCAAAACAAATCTACCTACGGGTACAAAACAAGTAACAAAAAAAAAAAAAAAAGATTGTGCAACAAAATATTAAGTTAAGGGTACCATCATTTTTGTCCAGGCCTGTTTCATGAGTTTGTTTTTTAAAATAATTCTGTTGAACCACAATTCAAAAGCATTGTCTGATTTTCATTGGTTAATTTTCATAGAATTTTTATTTATTAGCACTTTTGTCAGATTCAAGTTATTTCTGTGACCATTGTAGGTTTTTCTTTCATTAACAGAGGGGTACCAACAATTTTGTCCACGTGTGTACATGTTGGCCGTTGGAGGTGCACCTAGATGCCTCTCCATCCTTTCTGAAGTGGTCAAACTGTAGTGATAACTATACTGAGTAGAGCAAGATAGAAGCTCTCTGCTTGTCATCATATTAAACTTAATGGCTCATGTAAACATCTGATTGTTTTAGTTCTGACTATAAAGGACAGTTTCTCCACTTTTTTGTCAAAATACTGTTTGTTTGGTTTTTTTTGTCAAAATTTTGACTTTTTTCTCAAAATTTTGACTTTATTCTCAAAATGCTAAACTTTTTTTTTTAAAATTTTCAGTGTGGTCCTAATACTCCTTTGTATAAGAGAGCCCATAATAAGTACTTTCAAATATGTACTTTCAATATAAATGTCCCAAGTCTTCTTTTTTGGATAGATAAACATTTTATTAACTTCACCACCACACTGAAACAATGTGCTTTTTGGTTTGTCTTTACCTATTCAATAGCCATTCATTAACTTATTTATGGAGTGTGAGGAAAAATGTAAGACTTTACATATCAATTTATTTTTATACAATGCCAAAACAAAATGTCCAGTAGATGGTAGTATGGCACTAGTAATTGGAAAGTTTTTTTGTTTTTTTTTCCTAACAAGGGGAGCTGATAAGCTTGACGTCCTTGTATCAGGCTGAACTTAACTTTTCTGAGTCACATATGTGTGATAACTGTTGACTTTCTGTCAACTTTGAAAAACTAAGCTGCCAATTTCAGGCATCATTAGCTGTAACATTAGTAAGAGAGTCTCATCTGTAAGCTGATAGCAGTTCATTTTTTGCGTTTCTGAAATGTTGCAGGGGAGAAAAATGATTTCATTAGCATTTTTATAAAGTCTTCATACACACTCACAATAAACACCAGAGCAAAATAAAATGCTCAGCTGGGTAGTAAACGTATTCTCAGGCTATAGATACTTCATCTGCACTCGTAAGCTAAGGTTTAGAGTTAATGACAGGGTTTTTTTTCTATATGTATAAGCATGTGCTCACATTGTAGTGCCTGTTCCACGCAGACTGAGGTTTGACCTCTAAAGTGTGGAACACTTGATAAGTGTGATCGTTCCCTACTGTTCTGCAGAACTAAACATTTCCCCAGCTTTGGAAAGGTTGGAAAAGGTAGTCTCAGGAACATAACAAATGCAGATGTTCTCTCATGTACGAGCATGTGCATGCGAATGATATACAGCTCTGGAAAAACGTACAAGACCACTGCAAAATCTTTCCTAAATTTGCGTCTCTACATGTATGGCAACCACTCAATTTGAGTATCTGTTGAATTCCAACAAAAGCAGAGATTGATCTACATATGGAGGTGCTGATTAGGTAATCATCTAAGATCATCTAAGACACATGAAAGCTGCTGATAAAAATCACAGTTATTACACAAATACAGATTTCTGAGTTCTTCCTAAGTTAAAATGTCAGTATTCTAGTGTTCAACAATGAACATGAACATGCTGGCATTATGTCATCGAAAAGCACATCAAAAAGCAACAGCTTTTTTGTTGTTTTGGCCAGTTGTCATTTTCTGTAAATAAATGCTCTAAATGACGATATTTTGACTTGAAATTGGGGTGAGTTGTTTTCAGTAGGTTAGAAAATAAAACAAAATTGTTCATTTTACTCACACATATGTATAAATGTTAAAACCGGATAAAGTGATAATTTTGTAGTGGTCTCTTTGGTGTTTTCACTTTTTTCCAGAAATAAATGTATAGGGCTGTCGCTGAAACAACAATGTATTAATACCTCACTACTGACAAGCTGACCACAGAAGTTGCTAAGCAACCGTAACAATGACTGCAGTGTTCACCTTTTTATTTTTTGACATTCTTAAGTTTCTATTTATGTGCGTGTATTTTAGATAAATTATCAACTAAAAAAGTTGGCAGAATGTTTTTTTTCCAAGCAAGCGGAGACATCTGGATCGTATCAACTCTTCAACCAGCTCTCCCTTGATCGGCTCTCCCCCACACAGGCAGCCTCAGCTAGTGATGAGACCTGGGCAGTTGCCTTCTGCTGCCTGGGTAGCAGCAGCCTCCTGCTGCCAGGGTCTCATCACTTTTTCCTCCTCCACGCTGACGGGTAACTGCTGCCGCGGCCTACTCCAATTTGGCCCAGCTTGGAGCTGAATAGCGAGGTGATTCCATTTCTTTTAGCAGCATATTTGGAAGCGAAACAGCCTGTCTACCCAGGCTTCCAGCAGTATAGCCCTGTCATCATCCGAGTGTGGGTTCAGCAGTTTCAACTATTCTATAGGTAAATTTCCTAAATTTAACGAACAGACTATTTCTATACATATTTTATTACTACTCTTAAACTATTAACTACAAGGTTTTAATGAATTTTTAAAGTGCACGCAGCCTGCTCGAGCCGAATGACAGCTAACACCGTCCAGCCACACACTGTAGCGAAAGTGCAAGTCTTACCAGGAGTTACCGCTTCAAGCCTGTGCTCTGCCTGCCGGTCACATACACAGGTAGAGCAGAGGGAACAGCAGCTATTGGCACAAGAGGGAACAGTGCTAAACAAAATACAGTGCGAGTGTGGGATGGTGCAGGCCCCCCGCTGACTGAGTAACAGAATGCCATTTCACTTTGCACTGAACAAATCAAATGGCACCAGTGAGAGCGTGCCCTAAGTTGAAGAGGGGAACACATGCACACACACACATACACATACACACTCTGTAACTCCACTAAATATAAATTAGTAAGTAAAATTAAACACAGTATTTTCAATTTATTGGAAATTTCTACTCGTCATTACATGTTTGATTCTCTGTGACTGCAGTGGATTCTGAAGATGATGTAGCCATTGAAACTCCGGGAAACCTCCACTTAGACACAGACTTTCTTCTTGGACAGGACCTTGAGTTTGGTGATCCCGATCATGTCAAGATTCTAAGCCTGGAAAAGTTTTCAGGTTTGTCAACTCATTGTTGATTGATAAGTGTGAAAAAGTTCTAATTTTTAAGATTTTTGGGATATCCAAGGTATCCAGGGAACTGGTGTGTCTCTGCCACCAAGTAAACTCACTCAAGTTATTCACTTACAAATGGTTTTGGAGACTTTTACCCATAGCTCTTCATGAACCTCTGACATTTTTATTTATTTCCTTTAAGCATTCTGCTGCCAAAAATGAAGCTTTTTTTATTTTACATCTATTACTTTAATTTTATCTTGACTTGTGTCTTATAATGCATTTCCTGTGATTTCCTTTTTGTCAGGACAGCAAGTGTAGAGTAGGGAACAGTGAAACCTTTATCAATGACAGCACCTGCCGTGGCTTGAAATAGGTTGGATTAGGAAAAAGTACTATATAGTGTACATTATTTACATAATAAAAGAGTAATAATTAAAAAGGTATTGCATAAAGTATGGTATTGCAAACTTAAAGGGGATAGAGACCTCCTGAACAGTAGGTGTCGCACTAAGGCTGCGTGTCCACCAAATGCGTTTTTTTCAGCTGTAGGCGACTATTTTCTGTTCATTTTCTATGTAGTTCGGTGTTTAATGTGCTCAGTGCCCTCGGCGCAAAAACGTCAGCATATTTTGTTGCTGCGCTCGTGGTGCTGAAAACTGAAAAGTTCAACATGTGGTGCGCTGCAGCACTCATCAGCTGCACACCTCTCTCACCAGCTGATCAGAATCAGCCCAAAAGTGCACCATGATCAGTATTTAACAGCCAAAGCTTAGAGGGATGTGTATTTTCTTACTAGTTTGATGTGATTTATTCCAGTGAGTGGAGCGTTTCAGAGCAAAATCTGTGAAATCCCCGGCATGCTTTGAGTGACAGGTCAAGCAGCTGCCAGGATACCGGGCAGAGTGCTTTTTTTAATAAGCGCATGAAAAGCACTCAGGAAAACAGGTTGAGATTGTTTTTACTTTCCCTGTGGACATGCAGCCCTACTCTTTACAGTAATTGCTTGGTAGAGACACGTGACATCAACAGTCTTGCTGCTGGCTGTGACCGGCTGTGACGTCTTTTCCGGCCATAGATACTGTATGTAAACATTAGATTGAACATGGCTAGCCACTAGGCTAGTCACATTTCATATACAGGCATGGACAAATTTGTTGATAATCTTCTGTTAAAGAAAGGAAAATCCCACAGTGGTCACTGAAATGTCACTTGAAACTGACAAAAGTAATAATAAACGAGAGGGCACTCAGAGCACATACCTCTGCCAAGACTCCATCCTTACCTCCCTTTGTCCTCTCTTCCATCCCTTTGTCCATCCATACCGCCATCTGTCCATACATTACGAGCTAGGGCCTTGGCGGGGGTATGCACTCATGGATCACCTCCAACATCTAATGGGTTCATTTTTGAGCCAAGGGCCACCTCTGGTGAAAATTTCATCCAAATCCATCTAGGACTTTTTGTGTAATCCTGCTAACAGACAAACGCGAGTTTCTTTTCCCTAATAGTTTTCTGACGAGGCTTAGATTTATTATTAAGCAATATTACACAATGGGTATCATATCACTGCGGTGCATAGTAAACAAGCATAATAGAACAGACCTGTTGTCATTTCACACACACACAAAAAAAATTAAACTTTGTTCAGTGCTGGTTAGTGTGTTTACATACTGTGTGGGTCACGTGGCTTGCGGCGACATCCTTAATACCGCGCAGTTACGTATGTGGATGTAACTCCAGTTGTAATTATTACTTTGCTTGCTTTTTCTTTATTTCATCTTTGGATAAAATAGTCAGTCATCACATACTGTGTGAATGGAGACCACATTTCGTTACAAGCCATTTTACTTTTTCTGCAGTGTTTTGCTGCTTCCATTGCTGCTAAAAGTGCACTGCTTCCAGGGTACATGCATGCGCACGTAACTCTTGAAAGGGGAAATACACAAGAAGCTCAATGTTATACGGTGGGGCAAAAAAGTATTTATTCAGCCACCAATTGTGCAAGGTCTCCCACTTAAAAGATGAGAGAGGTCTCCAATTTTCATCATAGGTATACCTCAACTATGAGAGACAAAATGAGAAAAAAAAAATCCAGAAAATCACATTGAAGGATTTTTAATGAATTAATTGGTAAATTCCTCAGTAAAATAAGTATTTGGTCAATAACAAAAGTTCATCTCAATACTTTGTTATATACCCTTTGTTGGCAATGACAGAGGTCAAACGTTTTCTGTAAGTCTTCACAAGGTTTTCACACACTGTTGCTGGTATTTTGGCCCATTCCTCCATGCAGATCTCCTCTAGAACAGTGATGTTTTGGGGCTGTCGCTGGGCAACATGGACTTTCAACTCCCTCCAAAGATTTTCTATGGGGTTTAGATCTGGAGACTGGCTAGGCCACTCCAGGACCTTAAAATGCTTCTTATGAAGCCACTCCTTCATTGCCCGGGCGGTGTGTTTGGGATCATTGTCATGCTGAAAGACCCAGCCACGTTTCATCTTCAATGCCCTTGCTGATGGAAGGAGGTTTTCACTCAAAATCTCACAATACATGGCCCCATTCATTCTTTCCTTTACACAGATCAGTCGTCCTGGTCCCTTTGCAGAAAAACAGCCCCAAAGCATGAAGTTTCCACCCCCATGCTTCACAGTAGGTATGGTGTTCTTTGGATGCAACTCAGCATTCTTTCTCCTCCAAACACGACAAGTTGAGTTTTTACCAAAAAGTTCTATTTTGGTTTCATCTGACCATATGACATTCTCCCAATCCTCTTCTGGATCATCCAAATGCTCTCTAGCAAGCTTCAGACGGGCCTGGACATGCACTGGCTTAAGCAGGGGGACACGTCTGGCAATGCAGGATTTGAGTCCCTGGCGGCGTAGTGTGTTATTGATGGTAGCCTTTGTTACTTTGTTCCCAGCTCTCTGCAGGTCATTCACTAGGTCCCCCCGTGTGGTTCTGGGATTTTTGCTCACCGTTCTCGTGATCATTTTGACCCCACGGGGTGAGATCCTGCGTGGAACCCCAGATCGAGGGAGATTATCAGTGGTCTTGTATGTCTTCCATTTTCTAATAATTGCTCCCACAGTTGATTTCTTCACACCAAGCTGCTTACCTATTGCAGATTCAATCTTCCCAGCCCGGTGCAGGTCTACAATTTTGTTTCTGGTGTCCTTTGACAGCTCTTTGGTCTTGGCCATAGTGGAGTTTGAACTCGTTATCAGTATAAAAGACACCTGTCCACAACCTCAAACAGTCAAGACTCCAAACAGGTGCCATTAATACAGGTAACGAGTGGAGGACAGAGGAGCCTCTTAAAGAAGTTGTTACAGGTCTATGAGAGCCAGAAATCTTGCTTGTTTGTAGGTGACCAAATACTTATTTTACCGAGGAATTTACCAATTAATTCATTAAAAATCCTTCAATGTGATTTTCTGGATTTTTTTTTTCTCATTTTGTCTCTCATAGTTGAGGTATACCTGTGATGAAAATTGGGAGATCTCTCTCATCTTTTAAGTGGGAGAATGTGCACAATTGGTGGTTGACTAAATACTTTTTTGCCCCACTATATATGTATAATATAATATTTTAAAAATTCCTGGATCCACTCAGTGATCCAGATCAGCACCAAAAACCAGTTGTTCCTTGGCCCATTTCAGGTTCAGGTTCAGGTTACTTTATTTGTACCCGTAGGTAGATTTGTTTTGCTTTCCTACCTTCCTTGAAATTTTCACTGAAATCTGTTCATTACTTTTTGAGTAATCCTGCTAGCAGACAAACAGATGTCGAACGGTAAATGGTATTCACTTATATAGCACTTTTCGTCATCTCTAGATGACCAAAGTGCTTTAGAGATCCTGCTATCTACCCATTCACACACTGATGGCAATGGAGCTGCCATGCAGTGGCATGGCATGGCATGGCTGCACGGTGGCGCAGTGGTTTAGCACTGTGGCAGCACAGTTTTACCCTCGGCCGGGGGATCGCGGGGATCATGAGATCGTGGGTTCGATCCCAGCCCCCGACCAACAGTGAGCTGTGTGGAGTTTGCATGTTCTCCCCGTGTTGCGCGGGTTTACTCCGGGATTTCTCCGGTTTCCTCCCGCACACCAAAAACATGTAGGTTTAGGGCGCTCGCGCACGCAGCGACCAGCAGCCGGTGGCTTGTCACCAGACTGCAAACCAAGTCTACCTATGGGTACAAATAAGTAACAAAAAAAAAAAAAAAAAAAAAATGCACCGGTGCTGGCCTGACCCACCAGGAGCAACTGGGGGTTCAGTGTCTTGCTCAAGGACACTTCGACATGCAGACTGCAGACAGAGCGGGAATCGAACCCCTGACCCTCCGATCAGCAGACGGCCACACTACACCTGCGCCACAGATGCAGGTGTAGTGTGGTTGTTGCCGACAACATTACCTCAACATTACCTCCTTGGCAGAGATAATAAAAATTTTCTGAAAATTAACTAATGAAAATCAGACATTGCTTTTGAATTTTGGTTCAACTGAATCATGTCATGATGCCGAGCGTGGGTCAGTGCCATGCTCGGGTCTCAAGATTGCTACTCATTTTCTTTATATGTATTTGTTCTTGATTTTCTTCCATTATGGTTTGTGCTTTTATTTTGATAGCGCCGTTTTGTTACTTCCTCCTGTCAAATCTTTTTGCAGGTTGTCACAACTGTTTAGTTGTCTTTAATTACTTTCTCACTCATGCATCCACACCTGATTTACATTTGGGTTTCCCCCTTATTATTTAAGTTTGCTTGTGGGGTTCATTTCTCGCTGCGACCTCACCCTGTTCTCAGACAGGAATCCCCCCGTCTGATTCCTCTCTATTTTCAGCTCAGTTCTCAGCCTCGCCTGAATAATTGTAAGTTACCCTTCATGGTTTTCATGGATTGCATTTTTCTGTAAGTTACCCTTCGTGGTTCTCTTGTTTCGCCTTTTCTGTAAGTTACCCCTCGTGGTTATTTCTGTTAATTATCATTAAATGTGCAAACTCACAGCTGGTGAGTGGGGTCTTGATTTCTGCCCTGAAATTGCCAATTATGACTAATGATTTTAAACTAGAAAAGCACTCAGAGAGTGGATACCTCTGCCAAGGCTGCTTCCCTCCTTCCCTTTGTCCATTCATCTGTCTATACTTCCCTGCCTCCGTCCCTACATTCATTGCAAGATAGGGCCTTGGATGAGGTATGCTCTCATGGATCACCTCCAAAATCTAATTGGTTCGTCTGTAGCCCAAGGGCCACCTCTGGTAAAAAAATTTCATCAAAATCTATCCAGTAGTTTTTGCGTAATCCTGCTAAACCATCTGTAGAAGATTGAGTCTTGGTGGAAGTATGCACTCATGGATCACCTCCAAAATATCTGTGTATAGTCCAACAGCCACATCTGGTGAAAATTTCATCAAACTCTGTCCAGTAGTTTTTGAGTAATCTTTCCAACACATTGCGGGACGATAGAGCCTTGGCGGAGGTATGTGCTCTCGGATCATCACCAGACACTTATTGGGTTCCTCTGTAGCCCAAGGACCACCTCTAGTGAAAATTTAATCAAAATCCATCCAGTAGTTTGTGTGTAATCCTACTGTACAAATACAAGCAAGGGCCTTGTTGGAGGTATGCACTCTCAGATCATCAAAATCTAATGGGTTGATCCTTAGGCCAAGGGCCACCTTTGGTTTGGATTTCATCCAAATCCATCTTGTAGTTTTTGCATAATCCTGCTAACAGACGGCTGCCCCGGCCTTGGATGCGCTCTGCAGAGCGTGGCCAAATGCCAAGTCACGTTTCGTTACCTAACATGTGTAATGACAATAAAGTTGAATCTCATCTCACAAACAGCGGCAAAAACATTGACCATGTTTACATGGTCACAAGTAAACCGATTATAATCAACTTACTGGAGTTACCTGATTATTCAAACTGCCATGTAAACAGAGTAATCCGATTACCTTTATCAGTTAAAGGCCATTATCGGTTTATGAGAAAATGGATTAACACACCTAGTTTATTTGCCCAATAAACCATTTACTCAGTGCATGTAAACACCATAAGCCGTTTATTACCTTTATCGATTTACTCCAGTAATCAGTTTGCTCGTGACCATGTAAACAGGGTCAGTACCTCTTTGGTGGAGGTATTTCAAGTTATATTTTAACCACAGTGGTGGCTTAGTAGTAGAGAATCCATCCAATAGGCAGGAGGTCGTGGGTTCAACTCCCAACTGGGTCCTACCAAAGATGAGATAAAAATGGTATTTCCTGTCTTATAGCTTGGTGCTCAGCATAATAGAATGGGGCCATATGTATAGCGGTCATACCTCTATGTTGTCTTTTTTCCCAAAATGAAGAGACTTTTCACTTTTGCCAGTGTTTTATTGCTGCATAATGAGTAAAAACAATACAAAAAAAGGCTCAGGCCTCCACTTCAGCTCACAGTGAGACTTGCATGTGGGCCATGGACAAGAAAGAGGAAATACTATAACACGATACATGACATGAATTAAAACAGCCACGTATCTACATAATGAATAAAAAACTACAAAAAAAAACCCTCAGGCCTCCGCTCCAGCTCACAGTGAGACACTGAAAGAAAAGTACCGCCAACTCAGAAACTCAAATAATATGATAATAAACTGAGCATAAATTACTTAAAACACAACTTAATACAAATAAGTGACACTGTACATGACATGAGCATAAAATTACAGTTTCATACGTAAAGAAATGTAATAAATAATAGTTTAAACGAGCTAGCTTAACAAGACAAATTTTACATTACTCACCACATGTAGGCCACGCATAGATATCAACACTAGATGTCACTTGGGCTATTACTGTTCATCGGAACAAATACGTCATTGGAGCCGCTATCTTTGTGCAGGGTAGCCGCTCCTATAAATGCATGAATATCAGTCAGGGCCGTGCTCTAACCAGAATGAAATCACCAAATTTACAAGCTTTTATTTGGTTTGTTACAAATGTCAGACATGCATTTATGATCGATTCACGAGTAAATTTAAGGAGAAAGTGTTTTATGTTAATATAACCTACTTCAGACCTGCTGCTGTCAGACTTTGCAATCTGCACCTCTCAGAGACTGCTTGTAACACTACTGCTTTGCACTAATGAGGACCGTTCCTTTTCAAATCCAGTTCATTATGACTGAAGGTTGCAACAACACTACACTCATTCAACCATGAAATATACTGCTGCTGAATAATTTAACTGCTTACTAGTATTGTAAATACTATTTTACTTATGTTATGGTTGGTACTCCATCCAAACTTCCTCAGCTGCTGGATAAAAACAAAACACATAACTGTTAATGCTATTAAAAATGGACGCAAGTCTCCCCTCAGTGGCAAAATGGAAGGTTGTGGTGGTGTTCAAAAGAAAAGGAAAGGAAAAACAGGGAGGGAGCAAATTAAAAGAGAAAAGCCCTCACCAAAGATGCTGCAAAACTGGAACTACTGTAAAACAGCAGGTCAGTCAAAAAAATTGACTTTTACATATAGGCTAAAGAGGCTTCTGTAGTTATTTCCCGGATTCCATTCTATTTGCATTATTGATGTAGTCTTTTTCTTCCTTTTTGTATCATTGAAAAAAGTCCTTATACTGGTCAGCTTTCAGTAATAATCTGAATTATTTTTTTTTTTACAAAATACACTATTCACAAAAAGGGCAGTGCGGTGGTGGAGTGGTTAGCACTGCAGCAGCGCAGCAACTCACCCTTGGCCGGGGGATCCTGGGTTCGATCCCTGCCCCCGACCAACAGTGATCTGTGTGGAGTTTGCATGTTCTCCCCGTGTCTGCGTGGGTTTACGCCGGGATTTCTGCAGTTCCCTCCCACATGCCAAAAACATGCAAGTTAGGTTAATTGGCATCAAACTGGGGATTCTAAATTGTCCTTAGGTATGGCTGTGAGAGTGAATGGTTGTCTGTCTCTCTGTGTTGGCCCTGCGATGGACTGGCAATCTGTCCAGGGTGTACCCTGCCTCTCGACCAAAGATGCTGGGATAGGCTCCAGCCCCCCCACGACCCGAAAAGGATTAAGCTGAAGAAGATGGATGGATGGACTATTCACAAAAAGTTAGGGATATTTGGCTTTTGGGGGAAATTTATGGAAAATGTAAAAATTTCATGCTACAGTGATATATCATGAAAGTAGGGCATTTGAGTAGAAGCATGCAATGGTAATTTGCTCATCTCAATTTATTGAAATAAAAGCCAACAACAGTGGTGGGAAAACCACAACAAAAAGTGTCAGTGTCTCAATAACTTGTCATGTGCCCTTGAGCATCAGTTATAGCTTGACAACGACGTCTTATGCTGTTCACAAGTTGACTAATTGTCTGCTGCGGCATGACATTCCACTCTTCTTGAAGGGTGGCCCTCAGGTCATTGAGGTTGTGGGGTGCAGGCTGGCAAGCCTCTGCACGGTGACTCAGCTGATCAAATAGGTTTTCTATGGGATTCAGGTCTGGAGAAAGTGCAGGCCACTCCATTTGAGGTACCCCAGCCTCAAGCAGCCATTCCCTAATGATGTGACCTCGATGATCTGGAGCATTGTCGGCCATGAAGACAAAATTAGGCCTGTGTTGTTCATGCAGGGGCACAATAATTGGATTAATGATGTTATTCAGGTAGAATTGGCTTGTCACTGTACCATTCACAAGGTGTAGGGCAGTTCTGTATTGACTAGACACACCTGCCCAGGCTGTAACACCACCACCACCACCACCAAAGGCTCATCTGGTGACAACAGTGGCTGATGCATAATGTTCTCCTTGACATCGCCAACATCACTGAGCATTTCTGCTCATTGTGAATCGACTTTCATCAGAGAACAGCACTGAGGCCCACTGGTCCCTTGTCCAGCGTAAATGCTCCCTGGCTTATGCAAGACATTGATGCCTGTGCCTGGTGATGTGGTCAGGTACCCTTGCGGGTCGTCTAGCATGCAGACCACACTGATGTAAATGGTTTTGAATGGTCTGATGTGACACTTGGGTGCCTATCACCTCCCTGAAATGTGCCTGGAGTTGAGTGGCAATCATTATCTGGTTCCGCAGGGCACTGTTCACAATGAAGTGGTCATCAGCGTGGGATGTCATACCCATGACACTGGGTATGTATGTATATAAATGGTGGACAGTGGTCAGACAGGCTGTTGGCGTGGATTGGCAGCCACATTTCCGTCAGTCTGCCCCAGGGCAGCTGTGGCTACAGTAGTAGTTTACCATTATCAATGTCTGTCTGGAGTGACTGAATAATGGACTCACTGTAAGCGCTTTGAGATATCACTTGACATGTAAAGCACCATGTAAATCTAATCCATTATTATTATTCCATCCATCCATCCATCTTCTACCGCTTTTCCAGAGGTCCAGGTCACGGAGGCAGCAGTTCAAGCAGAGAAGCCCAGACTTCCCTCTTCCCAGCCACCTGCTCCAGCTCTTCAGAGAGGATACCAAGGCGTTCCCAGACCAGCTGGGAGACGTAGTCTGTCCAGCGAATCTTGGGTTTGCCCCGGGGTCTCCTCTCAGTGGGACATGCCCAAAACACCTCAAATGGGAGGCGTCCAGGAGGCATCCTGATCAGATGCCCATACCATCTCAACTGGGTCCTTTCAGTGTGGAGGAGCAGCAGTTCTACTCAGATCCTCGCTCAGATGACTAAGCTCCTCACTGTATCTCTAAGGGTGAGTCCAGCAATCCTACGAAGAAAGCTCATTTCAGCCGCTTGTATCCGTGACCTCATTCTTTCGGTCATTACCCAAAGCTCATGACCATAGGTGAGGGTAGAAACATAGATTGACCGGTAAATCGACAGCTTTGCCTTAGAGCTTAGCTCCCTCTTCACCACAACAGACCGGTACAATGTCCACATCACTGCAGATGCTGCCCCAATCCATCTGTCAATCTCTCGCTCCATTCTCCCCGCACTCATGAATAAGATCCCGAGATACTTAAACTTCTCCACTTGGGGCAGGAGCTTGTCCCCAACCCGGAGAGGACAATCCACCTTTTTCCAGCTGAGGACCATGGACTCAGACTTGGAGGTGCCGATTCTCTTCCCATCCACTTCACACTCAGCAGCAAACCGTCCCAGTAAGACATGTAGGTCATTGCTGTATGAAGCCAACAGGACAACATCATCTGCAAACGACAGAGATGAGATCCTGTGGTCACCAAGCATGACACCCTCTGTTCCCTGGCTGCGCCTAGTAATCCTGTCCATAAAAGTTATGAACAGGATCGGTGACAAAGGGCAGCCCTGGCGGAGTCCAGCTCTCACCGGGAATGAGTCCGACCGAGTGTTGACAATATGAACCAAACTCTGACAACAGTCATATAGAGACCGGATAGCTCATAACAACAAGCCCGATACTCCATACTCCCAAAGCACCCCCCACAAAAAACCACGAGGGACACGATCGAATGCCTTCTCCAAGTCCACAAAACACATGTAAACTGTTTGGCAAACTCCCACAAACCCTCGAGGATTCTCGAGAGGGTAAAGAGCTCGTGCGATGTGCCATGACCAGGATGAAAACCACATTGCTTCTCCTGGAGCCGAGGTTCAACCAATGGCTGGACTCTCCACTTCAGTACCTTGGCATAGACCTTCCCAGGGAGGCTGAAGAGTGTGATCCCTTTAAAGTTGGAGCACACCCTCCGGTCCCCCTTCTTGAAGAGAGTAACCACCACCCTGGTTTGCGATGCCAAGGGCTCTGTCCCTGAACTCCACGCAATGTTGCAGAGGTGTATCAACCATGACAGCCCTACAACATCCAGGGCCTTGAGGTACTCTGGGCGAATCTCTTCCACCCCCGGGGCCCGGCCACCAAAGAGTCTTTTAACCACCTTGGCGATCTCAGCCCCTGTGATGGGTGAGTCGTCCCCCTTGTCCACAAGCTCTGCTTCCTTTGTGGAAAGCGTATCAGTGGGATTGAGGAGATCCTCAAAGTATTCCTTCCACTGGCCTACGATATCCCCAGTCAAAGTCAGCAGAGCCCCATCCGCACCATACACAGTGTGTACAGGGAGCTGCTTCCCCCTCCTGAGCCGCTGGACAGTTTGCCAGAATCTCTTTGATGCTGACCGAAAGTCTTGTTCCATGGCCTCACCGAACTCCTCCCACACCCAAGTTTTTGCTTCAGCAACCACCTGAGCTGCATTCTGTTTGGCCTGCCGGTACACCTCAGCTGCTTCGGGAGTCCCACAAGCCAACCAAGCTTGATAGGACTCCTTCTTCAGCTTAATGGCCCCCCTCACCACTGGTGTCCTCCACTTGGTTCAGGGGTTGCCATCACGAGATGCACCGACGACCCTGCGGCCACAGTTCTGGGCAGCCACTTCAACAATGGAGGTGGAGAACATGGCCCATTCAGGCTCCATGTCTCCAGATTCCCTCGGAATGTGGTCGAAGTTCTTCCGAAGGTGGGAGTTGAAGACCTCCCAGACAGAGGCCTCAGCCAGACCTTCCCAGCACACCCTCACTATACGTTTGGGTCTACCAGGTCTGAATGGCATCCTCCCCTGCCATCGGATCCAACTCACCACCAGGTGGTGATCAGTTGACAGCTCTGCAGCTCTCTTTACCCGAGTGTCCAAGACATACGGTCGCAGTCTGATGACATGATAACAAAATCGATCATCGACCTGCGACCTAGGGTGTCCTGGTGCCAGGTGCACATATGGACACCCTTATGCTTGAACATGGTGTTCGTTATGGACAGACTGTGGTTAGCACATAAGTCCAATAACTGAACACCACTCGGGTTCAGATCAGGCAGGCCGTTCTTCCCAATCACCCCCCTCCAAGTGTCACTGTCCTTGCCCACATGCACATTGAAGTCCCCCAGTAGGACAATGGAGTCTCCAAGAGGAGCACTCTTTAGCACCCCAGTCAGAGACTCCAAAAAGGGTGGATATTCTGAACCATCATTTGGTGCATAGACAAAAATGATGGTCAGGACCCGTTTCCCAACCCGAAGGCACAGGGAAACAACCCTTTCGTCCACTGGGGAAAACTCCCAATATAGAGGCAACAAGGTGGGGGGATACAAGAATACCCACCCCTGCTCATCGCTTCTCGCCCGGGGCAACTCCAGAGTATGCCAAGTTCCAGCCCCTCTCCAGGAGACTGGTTCCAGAACCAGAGCTGTGTGTTGAGGTGAGGCCGACTATATCTAGCCAGTATCTCTCAACCTCACTCACCAGCTCAGGCTCCTTTCCTACCAGAGAGGTGACAGTCCACGTCCCAAAAGCCAGTTTAGGAAGCTTGGGATCAGACCGCCAAGGTCTCTGCCTTCGACCGCCACCTGATCCACATAGCACTGACCCCCATGATCCCTCCTGCAGGTGGTGAGTTCACTGGAGGGTGGACCCATGTAACTCCTTTGGGCTGAGCCTGGCCGGGTCCCATGGGCAGAAACCCAGCCACCAGGCACTAGCCATCAAGCTCCTCCCCCAGGCCTGGCTCCAGGGTGGAGCCCCGGTAACCCCATATCGGGCGGGGTACACTGAATCTTTGTTCTTACATTCATCATTAGAGTCTGTTGGATCGTTCTTAGTCTATTATAATAATAATGATTATTATTATTATGTGGCCAAAGGATGTCCACTTCTATGCCTTTTTGTGACTCTTCCAGTCTCTCTGTATCTCTGTTGCAACCTGCTGATGACACTCTGTGACACTATAAGCTCAGTGGCCACTTCCCTCTGAGAACATCCTGCTTGAAACCTCGCAATGGTGAGGTACTGTTATCAATTGTTAGGTGTCGCCTTGGTCTCATGATGTCAAAATGTGAACAGCATGATGAAGAGGACTGTTTAAATAACAAGTCTGGTTGAACCAGAAAATTTATTAGTCGATTCATGGATCAAACACCTGTTGTGAATTTTGCTGTTAATCACCTTGTGAGAGAACAGCAAGTTATGTAAAAAGTACTGAAACATTTAACAGCTGGACATGTGCATTCAAAAGGTTAGAGAAGGTCATTAAGTTAACCTGTAATGGTTATAGTGTATTTTAGGTGCATCCTGAAATTTCACCCGAAAGCCGAACATCCCTAACTTTTTTGTGAGTAATGTATATCCACACACTTTGAGTAGATATTATATTTTTTCAGCCAGGTTAAAATCATATACTGCAGCTTTTGCTCAGTTATCCCATTTTTATTCCTTGGTGAAAATGGAGGCATATGGTAATCAGTCAATGTGTCTCTGTGTGTGTGTGTGGTTGTGTGGTTGTATCTGTCCGTCTGTTTCCAGCTTTTCAGCTCGCCCAGTCAAAATTATGTGCAACTAAAGGCTTGTGTGGCGGAAGAATAATATGCAGCGAACTGGGAGTTTTTGAGGGATTTTATTAATCATACCGCCATCACGAGAACTCACTCCGGCGCCGTGCATGTGCGCCGGAGCGAGCCCGGAGGCTCTCCTCAGCAGATACAGGCAATGCGTGTAGTCAGAAGCAGTGGTCAGAGAGAGAGTGAGTTACAGAGCAATGCAGTTTTTATACCCAGTTACAGACAATACATGAAAGGCATGGGACATTTGCATCACAGTCAGAGCAGGAAGCATGAACGTTTGCATTTGAGTGTCACGCATAACAATAGGGAGATTACTGGCCGGAATTCACCTCTGCTCCAGAGCTGTAGGACAAAAGAGGTTACAAGGCACATCTACATATTGTTATCAGTCCATAGATCACACTGCTGTATTAATTGCTCCCGCTGAGCGCTCTGCTTGTCCGTGGCTGTTGTGGGGGTTACCCATACACTCCCCCCCAGAGGGCTCAGCGGGAAGCTGAGGCCTCGATAGTCCGGCTTTGGGAGCGAGCTGCGGGGGAAGCTCGCTGCAGGCGGCGGTGGAGGGAGGGGGGTGGGGGTAGCAAGTGCCGGCCCGGGACGGCGAAATTGTCTGGGCCGCGCAAAAATTGCCTGTGGATCTGCGATGTTGAGGGGCCGTCCCGTTGAACGTGCGGAGGTCCACAGCAGCTGTAAGAAGAAAAATTTGTCTCTGACTCCTCTCGCGGCCATGAAGAAAAAAAAGGAGCTGCAGTAGTGTGGGACTTGGCGTGTTGACTTTAGGTGCGCGCGCAGTTCTGAAGCCCTCGGGGACAGCTGACGGCTGAATTCCCTTGTGCGCCGTGGCTGAGACCCGTACAAAATCCTGTGAGCGAGCTGCGTGCGTGCTTCAGGTGTGTGAGCAGCCCTGAAGGTTCTGTGTGCAGCGGCGAAGGACGATGGCGGTCTGTGGAGCCGTTATTGTCCCGTGCGTGGTGCGCCGTCCTCGTAACCCCCCGGTGTGCGCGCGGGGGTTCGGTGCGTGGGTGGTCCGCTGTTGAGAGGCGAGTCAGGGTCAGGGAGCTTGATGGAGATCAGTGTTGTCGGCGCCGATGGTCATCCCTGTTGAGCTGTTGCGTCGTGCGCTTGTGGTGCGTTGGAGCGGTGAGAGGAAGGAGACGATCTCTGTCCCTCGGGCTTGTGCGGATGCGTTGGAGCGGTGAGAGGGAGTAGGCGATCTCTGTCCCTCGGGCTCGTGTCGATGCGGACGAGTGATGAGAGGGAGTAGGCGATCTCTGTCCCTCGGGCTCATGCAGATGCGTTGGAGCGGTGAGAGGGAGGAGACGATCTTTGTGTCCCTCGGCCGGTTCCAGCGTGGATGTCCAGGTCAGAAGGTTGCTGCACAAAGCGTGTGCTTTCTTCGGGGTCACCAATGTGGCGGAGGTATAATATGCAGCGAACTGGGAGTTTTTGAGGGATTTTATTAATCATACCGCCATCACGAGAACTCACTCCGGTGCCGTGCATGCGCGCCGGAGCGAGCCCGGAGGCTCTCCTCAGCAGATACAGGCAATGCGTGTAGTCAGAAGCAGTGGTCAGAGAGAGAGTGAGTTACAGAGCAATGCAGTTTTTATACCCAGTTACAGACAATACATGAAAGGCATGGGACATTTGCATCACAGTCAGAGCAGGAAGCATGAACGTTTGCATTTGAGTGTCACACATAACAATAGGGAGATTACTGGCCGGAATTCGCCTCTGCTCCGGAGCTGTAGGACAAAAGAGGTTACAAGGCACATCTACATATTGTTATCAGTCCATAGATCACACTGCTGTGTTAATTGCTCCCGCTGAGCGCTCTTCTTGTCCATGGCTGTTGTGGGGGTTACCCATAGCTTGTCTCATTGTGTGGCCATATTGTCTCGACTTTTAATTTGCCAGAATTTCAAGATAATACTTTATTTTTGAAATGAACACAAATTTAACTCACCTTTACATCAGTGAAGCTGAGAAAAACGGTATTGTAATAACTATGCCGGGCCACTAGAGGCGGCAGTGCAACTTTTTTTTACAGCACATGGATGACTTCCTGTCACAGTCGATCTCTAGCTGAGAGATAAATAACGGTTATAAAATGGTGGTTACTGAAATAAAACCCATGTATTCAGCAACTCCACCATTTATTCATCACATCGATTGTTTGCACACTGGTTTTGCTGCTTAGTTTTGCAGAGGAAGGATGAGGTATTTTCCTCCTGGAGTTTTCAGTTCGCTAAAAACAACAAATCCCAACATTCCTCGCCTCAAAAACATGGCAGAGCACAGCAGACCACTGCAGCAGATGCCTGCGCGGAGTAAGTTTTGTGCTTAAATTATGCAGCGATTTCAATATTAAAACACCAATAACTCCTACAGCTGCAATATTTGATTCTTAAAGCTGATGTTATGTCACTTTTTTCCAAGGTCTGATTTTTTTTCCCATATGGGGACTGCTTGGTTCCATTAATTTTACCTGTTAAATAGTTTTCTCTAAAGTTCAGCTGATTTTTTAAGTCTTAATACTAATGTCAGTAATATAAAAACACCACGGTGTGACATACTTCATTCACTCACTTTAAAATGATTCACTCACTAAACCAAGCAATTTATTAAGCTGAGGAGAAACATGACATCTGTATTTTTATATATACAGTGGTGTGAAAAAGTGTTTGCCCCCTTCCTGATTTCTCATTTTTTTGAATGTCACACTTAAATGTTTCAGATCATCAAACAAATTTAAACATTAGACAAAGATAACAGAAGAAACACAAAATGCAGTTTTGAAATGAAGCTGTTTATTATCAAGGGTAAAAAACATCCAAACCTACATGGCCCTGTGTGAAAAAGTGATTGCCCCCCCTCCTGTTAAAACATAAATTAACTGTGGTTTATCACATCTTTGGAAAGCTGAGTTCAATTTCTCTAGCCACACCAAGGCCTGATTACTGCCACACCTGTTCTCAATCAAGAAATCACTTAAATAGAACCTGCCTGACAAAGTGATGTAGACCAAAAGATCCTCAAAAGCTAGACATCATGCTGCGATGCAAAGAAATTCTGGAACAAATGAGAAACAAAGTAATTGAGATCTATCAGCCTGGAAAAGGTTATAAAGCCATTTCTAAAGCTTTGAGACTCCAGCAAACTACAGTGAGAGCCATTATCCACAAGTGGCAAAAACATGGAACAGTGGTGAACTCCCAGGAGTAGCCGGCCAACCAAAATTACCTCGAGAGTGTAGCGACAACTCATTCAAGAGGTCACAAAAGACCCCACAACATCCAAAGAACTGCAGGCCTCACTTGCCTCAGTTAAGGTCAGTGTTCATGACTCCATCATAAGAAAGAGACTGGGCAAAAGTGGCCTGCATGGCAGAGTTCCAAGACGAAAACCACTGCTGAGCAAAAACAACATAAAGGCTCATCTGTTTTGCCAGAAAGCATGTTGATGATCCCCAAGACTTTTGGGAAAACACTGTCTGGACCGATGAGACAAAAGTTGAACTTTTTGGAAGGTGTGTATGCTGCCCCCATGTATCATGTATTAAGTTAAGAGTTCCCATTACAGCATTTCATGTAAGGGAGTTTGGCTCCCTCTAGTGGTGTAGGGAAAGCATCGTTTTGAACTGATACACAAAGTATTGCACATGCGCAGTAATGATATAACCAGAGGATGGAGCAGAACGCCACTCATTGTACGAGCGCTGTTGATGTTGTTAATTATCGGCGCCTTGGACATCATTAGTCTGTGAGTATGTGCATGGTTTGACAGTGTTAACAGCTACAATGAGAACTGCATGGCTGCATTGGTGTATTTTAAGTGATCTGAATCTAATCCTACCAGTCATTGTTATCAAGCTAAGCTAGAGCTAACGCTAACATGTGCTAAGCTAAATACGGTGACCATATCATTGACGGCGTGTATATGTTTACTTTGTTGCAGTTTTACACGGTTGTAGGAACAAATCTAAACGGATGTAAAACCCTAAAGACGAGTGTACATCACGTTGAGTTCCTTGTGGGGCAGCTTCAATAAACGAGATAAAAGGAAACATCTTGTCATCATTGAGGCCTACACCACACGTGTTAGCTCGCTGTCTACTAGTCGAAAACTGAGAAGCTCGATAGGAGGGCAGTAAAGTGTGTGTCCCATTACATCTGGCGTTAAAGTAACACAGCATTTCAGGAAAGGAACATCATATCAACAGTACAATATGGTGGTGGTAGTGTGATGGTCTGGGGCTGTTTTTCTGCTTCAGGACCTGGAGGACTTGGTGTGGTAAATGGAACCATGAATTCTGCTGTCTACCAAAAAATCCTGAAGGAGAATGTCTGGCCATCTGTTCGTGACCTCAAGCTGAAGTGCACTTGGGTTCTGCAGCAGTACAATGATCCAAAACACCCCAGCAAGTCCACCTCTGAATGGCTTAAGAAAAACAAAATGAAGACTTTGGAGTTGCCTAATTAAAGTCCTGACCTGAATCCGATTGAGATGCTGTGGCATGACCTTTAAAAGGCGGTTCATGCTCGAAAACCCTCCAGTGTGGCTGAATTACAACAATTCTGCAAAGATGAGTAGGCCAAAATTCCTCCACAGCGCTGTAAAGGACTCATTGCCAGTTATCGCAAATGCTTGATTGCAGTTGTTGCTGCTAAGGGTGGCCCAACCAGTTATTAGGTTTAGGGGGCAATCACTTTTTCACACAAGGTCATGTAGGTTTGGATTTTTTTCCCCCTTGATAATAAACAGCTTAATTTAAAAACTGCATTTTGTGTTTACTTGTGTTATCTTTGTCAAATATTTAAATTTGTTTGATGATCTGAAGCATTTAAGTGTGACAAACATCCAAAAAAAATGAGAAATCAGGAAGGGGGCAAACACTTTTTCCACACCACTCTCTCAGTCCCTCCAGGATTTTGCGGGATGTTTTTATGATTGTTGCAGCCCAAAAAGCCTGAATTCGCAGGAGCTTTTTAAAAAAGTTGCGATAAAAGTTGCGATGTTTTGAGTGTTTTTTTGCACTAAAAGCTATGGGAAGAATTACAAATTTTAAAGCAGATTTTTTTTTTCCAGTTTGCTGCAGTGATATTCTATATAACAATACAAGACAAGCACAGGATTGTCAAAAATTTCCTATTACAGTGATTTGTCAATTAAGCAGAAACTTCTGCTATACAGAAAAACTCGTCTGTGCAGCAGCAAATACTTTAACACAATGTCCATTACAACAGCTAAATTGCACTGAATGCATGTTAAAGAGTAGAGATTTGGAAATTATTGGCAGCACCTTCATTTGAAAGCTCCCTACGGTCCCCAACCACTCGGTACTGAGCGGAGAGGAAAAAATAATTTATTCTGTTGCTCTGTATTGACTATTGGAGTCTGTTTTTCTGGAAAAAAAAAAGTTATAGACAATATTCGCTCTATTTCCGTGCCTAACTCCTACCTGTCTGTCTGCTGCATGTCAGTCTCGACACACACACACTTGCCTCTTCAGACACAGATCTTTCATTTCGGGCGGGACGGGGTGAGGGGGGTTGTCCGTCCATACCGGAGATTCACAGCTTTAAAGCTCATTGTCCAGATGTAGTAATGATTTTACCTCTAAAGATGTATAAAATGTTCAAACACTGGCTGTAGTGTTAGATTTGCACGTATGGTGTCTCTCCTTATGCGCGCTCCTGCAACAGGGTGCTTTTAGTGCAGGCGGACGTTTTTCAGCACAAACCCAGCACTTCGTACACGCGGTCAGGATGGAGATGTGGGGAGACGTCCACCGGCAGGCTGGGGGAGACAGAGGAAGGGACGGTGTTGGAAACCTTGCGGGTGAGTGTTTTTTATTTTTTTTTAAATCACACACTCTGTTTGCTGATGTGCTCCGTTAATACTCAATGTAAATACAGACGTGAATGCAGTGTAGCAGTGCATTTGGCTGGTTAGACTGAGTGTTTCAGTGCCAGTTAAATACAAATTTGATTGGTGAAATTGGTGGAAGTTGACGAGGATTGGCCAAAATTGCAGGAAAATTGCGGTGATTGGCCAAAGTTGCAAGGTCGTGCAATAGTTGTGCTGATTGGCTGATTTTGTGTGACTTGATGCGATTGCAACATCATGAAACCCTGGAGGGACTGATATATCACATCTGTAACAATAATCACATTTTAATGCTGTTTTTCTTTCCTCTTTGCCTCTCTGAGGTCCACGGTGGTGAACCTGAGGGTCAGCAGTCAGAGCAGCTGTGAAGATAACAGGCTGGAAGCTAAATAAAGAATATTACATGTTTACTGTTTATACCAGAAACTGCAACTGTATTTCAATAAATTAATGTTTGGACAAACTTAGTTTTTTGCAAGATTATTTTAGAAACTCTCAATATTCATGATGCATAAGTGTGAAACATTCCAAACCATTCTGATTTAATATTCCAGGGTTTCCTTTGGTAATATTTCTGGGTGGTGGTCTGCTGCACCAGAAAATTTTCCGCTGCACTTATGAGGGGATATAAATTTAAGAAAAATATGTGAAGCAATGACTTTCCACAAGCGCGCACACAAACAACGCACGTGACCGTCATCCGTGCGGAGTTAGCGCCCCGTCCACGCGAGCTTTCCAGTCAGTCACGTGGCAGACTAGGGTGAAGTTGGCCCCCCACTCAATGCAAAAGTCCACAAAAATATTCTCAGTCGTTACTGCATCGTTAGTGCTGGTTTGTGCCTTTAAAATTTTTGTTTGTGCCATTTCAAAGGTCATTCAGAGGTCACTCAGCCCCCCACTTGATCCATATTGACCCAAAATGGTCTCATTTGTTAGTCCTTTGTTAGTGCTGGTTTGTGCTGTTAAAATTTTGGTTTGTGCGATTATGGTTTTTTAGATATTAAAAAACCCTCATGGATCGTCACCTTATCGTGGTGGGGGGTTTGCGTGCCCCAGTGATCCCAGGAGCTATGTTGTCCGGGGCAATTTGCCTCTGATAGGGTCTCCCAAGACAAACTGGTCCTTCGTGAAGGGCCAGACTAAGAACGATCCAACAGACTCTCATGATAAATTGTATATCAAGGATTCAGTGTACCCCGCCCGGTATGGGGTTACCGGGGCCCCACCCTGGAGCCAGGCCTGGGGGAGGGGCTCGAAGGCTAGCGTCTGGTGGCCGGGCTTCCACCCATGGGACCCGGCCGGGCTCAACCCGAAGGAGTTACATGGGTCCGCCCTCCAGTGGGTTCACCACCTGCAGGAGGGATCATGGGGGTCCGGTGCTATGTGGATTAGGTGGCGGTCAAAGGCGGAGAACTTGGCGGACTGATCCCAAGCTTTCTAAACTGGCTTTTGGTACGTGGAATGTCACCTCTCTGGTGGGGAAGGAGCCTGAGCTGGTGTACGAGGTTGAGCGATACCGGCTAGATATAGTCGGCCTCACCTCAACACACAGCTCCGGTTCCGGAACCAGTCTCCTGGAGAGGGGCTGGAGCTTGGCCTTTTCTGGAGTTGCCCCGGGCGAGAGGCGACGAGCAGGGGTGGGTATTCTCGTATCGCCCCACCTTGCTGCCTCTATATTGGAGTTTTCCCCGGTGGACGAAAGGGTTGCTTCCCTGCGCCTTCGGGTTGGGAAACGGGTCCTGACCATCATTTGTGCCTATGCACCAAATGATGTTTCAGAGTACCCACCCTTTTTGGAGTCTGTGACTGGGGTGCTGGAGGGTGCTTCTCCTGGAGACTCCATTGTCCTACTGGGGGACTTGCGCACGTGGGCAACGACAGTGAAACCTGGAGGGGGGTGATTGGGAGGAACGGCCTGCACGATCTGAACCCAAGTGGTGTTCAGTTATTGGACTTCTGTGCTAACCACAGTCTGTCCATAACGAACACCATGTTCAAGCATAAGGGTGTCCATATGTGCACCTGGCACCAGGACACCCTAGGTCGCAGGTCAATGATCGATTTTGTTATCGTATCATCAGACCTGCGACCGTATGTCTTGGACACCCGAGTAAAGAGAGGTGCAGAGCTGTCAACTGATCACCACCTGGTGGTGAGTTGGATCCGATGGCAGGGGAGGAAGCCATTCAGACCTGGTAGACCCAAACGTATAGTGAGGGTGTGCTGGGAACGTCTGGCTGAGGCCCCTGTCCGGGAGGTCTTCAACTCCCACCTCCGGAAGAACTTCAACCACATTCCGAGGGAGTCTGGAGACATGGAGTCTGAATGGGCCATGTTCTCCACCTCTGTTGTTGAAGCGGCGGCCCAGAGCTGCGGCCGCAAGGTGGTCGGTGCATCTCGTGGTGGCAACCCCCGAACCAAGTGGTGGACACCAGTGGTGAGGGGGGCCATTAAGCTGAAGAAGGAGTCCTATCAAGCTTGGTTGGCTTGTGGGACTCTCGAAGCAGCTGAGGTGTACCGGCAGGCCAAGCGGAGTGCAGCTCGGGTGGTTGCTGAAGCAAAAACCCGGGTATGGGAGGAGTTCAGTGAGGCCATGGAACAAGACTGTCGGCTTCAAAGAGATTCTGGCAAACTGTTCGGCGGCTCAAGAGAGGAAAGCAGCTCCCCGTCCACACTGTGTATGGTGCGGATGGGACACTGTTGACTTCAACTGGGGATATCGTTGGGCGGTGGAAGGAATACTTCGAGGATCTCCTCAATCCCACTGATACGCCTTCCACAGAGGAAGCAGGGTTTGGGGACGAGGGGGATGACTCGCCTATCACAGGGGCTGAGGTCACCAAGGTGGTTAAAAATCTCCTTGGTGGCCGGGCCCCGGGGGTGGATGAGATTCGCCCCGAGTACCTCAAGGCCCTGGATGTTGTTGGGTTGCCATGGTTGACACGCCTCTGCAACATTGCGTGGAGGTCGGGGGCAGTGCCTTTGGCATGGCAAACCGGGGTGGTGGTTCCTCTCTTCAAAAAAGGGGACCGGAGGGTGTGCTCCAACTTTAGAGGGATCACACTCCTCAGCCTCCCTGGGAAGGTCTATGCCAAGGTACTGGAGAGGAGAGTCCGGCCGTTGGTCGAACCTCGGATTCAGGAGGAGCAATGTGGTTTTCGTCCTGGCCGTGGCACATCGGACCAGCTCTTGCTGGGACGGTTTGCCACTGAGTGTGAAGCGGCTGGGATGAGAATCAGCACCTCCAAGTCCGAGTCCATGGTCCTCAGCCGGAAAAAGGTGGATTGTCCTCTCCGGGTTGGGGACAGGCTCCTGCCCCAAGTGGAGGAGTTTAAGTATCTTGGGGTCTTGTTCACGAGTGAGGGGAAAATGGAGCGAGAGATCGACAGACGGATTGGAGCAGCATCTGCAGTGATGCGGACGTTGTACCGGTCTGTTGTGGTGAAGAGGGAGCTTAGTTCTAAGGCAAAGCTGTCGATTTACCAGTCAATCTACGTTCCTACTCTCACCTATGGTCACGAGCTTTGGGTAATGACCAAAAGAACGAGATCGCGGATACAAGCGGCTGAAATGAGCTTTCTCCGTAGGATTGCTGGACTCACCCTCAGAGATAGGGTGAGGAGCTCAGTCATCCGAGAGAGGCTCAGAGTAGAACCGCTGCTCCTCCACATTGAAAGGAGTCAGTTGAGGTGGTATGGGCATCTGATTAGGATGCCTCCTGGACGCCTCCCACTTGAGGTGTTTCAGGCACGTCCCACTGGGAGGAGACCCCGGGGCAGACCCAGGACTCGGTGGAGAGACTATGTCTCCCAGCTGGTCTGGGAACGCCTTGGTATCCTCTCTGAAGAGCTGGAGCAGGTGGCTGGGGAGAGGGAAGTCTGGGCTTCTCTGCTTGAACTGCTGCCTCCGCGACCCGGACCTCCGGAAAAGCGGTAGAAGATGGATGGATGGATGGAGATATTAAAGATTATTTCAAAGGTCATTCAGAGGTCACTCAGCCCCCCACTTGCTCCAAATTGACCCAAAATGGTCTCATTTTTTAGCCCCTTGTTAGTGCTGGTTTGTGCTGTTAAAATTTTTGTTTGTGCCATTATAATTTTTGAGATATTAAAGATTTTAAAGGTCATTCACAGGTCAGCCCCCCTCCCACTTGCTCCAAATTGACCCAAAATAGTCTCATTTTTTAGCCCTTCATTAGTGCTGGTTTGTGCTGTTAAATTTTTCACTTGTACAGCACAAACCAGCACAAATGAAGGGCTAAAAAATGAGACAATTTTGGGTCAATTTGGAGCAAGTGGGGGCTGAGTGACCTTTGAATGACCTTTGAAATAATGTTTGATATCTAAAAAACCATAATGGCACAAACAAAATTTTTAATGGCACAAACCAGCACTCATGATGCACTAATGACTGAGAATATTTTTGTGGACTTTTGCATTGGGTGGGGGGCCAACTTCACCCTGGTACCAGGCAGAGTGTCTCGCTAGCATGACTGTCTGAGAGAAACATGTTTATTAGTTAATATGAACTAATTTATGTTCACTATTGTGTACCTGGAAAGTTAAGATGACCGAAATTCACAAAGTCAATGACTTTAATCCATCAGCAGCCTTCAGACAAACCAAACATGCCAACATTTGGATTTCAAAATAAGGGAGGTTTTTCCTGCTGTCTGGGTGGGGAGGAGATTTCTAAAAAAAACAAAACAAAACCCTATAAATATAAAGAAATGTTATAACAGAAATAATGCATCCTTGGTCATTTAAGTTAATTTATTTCATTAAATACAATTTTATTAATGTTTTTTTCTTTGTAATCAGAGTTAAATTATTGTTCTGTTCTGACTGCAAAGTTATGGTCAAAAATGTAAATTGTTATAAGGAAAAAGTTAAAAAAAAATTACCACAGTCTGTTTCAAATTTATTTAAAAAACAGTAATTTTATTTTAAAAAACTGACATAAGCCATAAAATAATCCACAAATTTATAATAAAGTTTCAAATGTACAAGAAAAGTCAATTTTACAAGAGGAAATTACAAATTTGAGAAAAATGGTTTCAAATTTAGATACATTTACAGAGAAAAGTAGAAAACTATAAGAGAATTGTTATAAATTTTTGAGAAAAACCTCAAACTTTCAAGATTGAAGTCATTACTTAGGTTTTTAAGTGGGTGCTCTTAGTACCCTTAACTCAACTAGAAATTTTTGGTTGTCTACTTTTAATTATTAATTTCAAAGCACTGCTTTTACATGAGTAGAATGTCTTGTTACTATACCCACCTGATCATATAATTTAAGTATGCATGAGTACATTACTATTATGAATGTTTTTTTTCCTTCCCTACTCTCTCAATGGAAAAAAAGAAACACTAGAATAAAAATACAAAAAATACACAAGCTTTTGTTAATGGTTGTTGTTGTTTTTAGTACATTTTTTTGTTGTTGTTAGTGTTTTTTTTTAATTTTTAAATTACTTTAGTGTTAGTGTTTGACTGTTTGTGCCATGTTTGGAAAAAAAGGTTCAATAAAAAACATTGTGGAAAAAAAAATACACATATTTTTGTCATTTACAGTGGGGCAAAAAAGTATTTAGTCAGCCACCAATTGTGCAAGTTCTCCCACTTAAAAGATGAGAGAGGTCTCCAATTTTCATCATAGGTATACCTCAACTATGAGAGACAAAATGAGAAAAAAAAATCCAGAAAATCACATTGAAGGATTTTTAATGAATTAATTGGTAAATTCCTCGGTAAAATAAGTATTTGGTCAATAACAAAAGTTCATCTCAATACTTTGTTATATACCCTTTGTTGGCAATGACAGAGGTCAAACGTTTTCTGTAAGTTTTCACAAGGTTTTCACACACTGTTGCTGGTATTTTGGCCCATTCCTTCATGCAGATCTCCTCTAGAGCAGTGATGTTTTGGGGCTGTCGCTGGGCAACACGGACTTTCAACTCCCTCCAAAGATTTTCTGTGGGGTTGAGATCTGGAGACTGGCTAGGCCGCTCCAGGACCTTGAAATGCTTCTAACGAACCACTCCTTCGTTGCCCGGGCAGTGTGTTTGGGATCACTGTCATGCTGGAAGACCCAGCCACGTTTCATCTTCAATGCCCTTGCTGATGGAAGGAGGTTTTCACTCAAAATGTCACGATACATGGCCCCATTCATTCTTTCCTTTACACGGATCAGTCGTCCTGGTCCCTTTGCAGAAAAACAGCCCCAAAGTATGATGTTCCCACCCCCATGCTTCACAGTAGGTATGGTGTTCTTTCTCCTCCAAACACGACAAGTTGAGTTTTTACCAAAAAGTTCTATTTTGGTTTCATCTGACCATATGACATTCTCCCAATCCTCTTCTGGATCATCCAAATGCTCTCTAGCAAACTTCAGATGGGCCTGGACATGTACTGGCTTAAGCAGGGGGACACGTCTGGCACTGCAGGATTTGAGTCCCTGGCGGCGTAGTGTGTTACTGATGTAGCCTTTGTTACTTTGGTCCCAGCTCTCTGCAGGTCATTCACTAGGTCCCACCGTGTGGTTCTCACCGTTCTCATGATCATTTTGACCCCACGGGGTGAGATCTTGATTGGAGCCTCAGATCGAGGGAGATTATCAGTGGTCTTGTATGTCTTCCATTTTCTAATAATTGCTCCCACAGTTGATTTCTTCACACCAAGCTGCTTACCTATTGCAGATTCAGTCTTCCCAGCCTGGTGCAGGTCTACAATTTTGTTTCTGGTGTCCTTTGACAGCTCTTTGTTCTTGGCCATAGTGGAGTTTGGAGTCTTACTGTTTGAGGTTGTGGACAGGTGTCTTTTATACTGATAATGAGTTCAAACAGGTGCCATTAATACAGGTAACGAGTGGAGGACAGAGGAGCCTCTTAAAGAAGAAGTTACAGGTCTGTGAGAGCCAGAAATCTTGCTTGTTTGTAGGTGACCAAATACTTATTTTACTGAGGAATTTACCAATTAATTCATTAAAAATCCTTCAATGTGATTTTCTGGATTTTTTTTTCTCATTTTGTCTCTCATAGTTGAGGTATACCTATGATGAAAATTGGAGACCTCTCTCATCTTTTAAGTGGGAGAACTTGCACAATTAGTGGCTGACTGAATACTTTTTTGCCCCACTGTATGTAAACCATGACAAAATAATCCTGCAGGACAAAACATGACAGTTGATATTTTCTAACCTATTTGAAAACCACCAAAGACAGAGAGAGAACCTGAATTAGACAAAGCTCAGAGAGGGCAAGATGAGACAGGAGAGAGGAGCCAAGGAGAACAGAGTGTTCAGGCAGAAGAAAGAGAGAAGGATAACACCACTAAAAAGTCTAAGCACAGGACGTCTGGGTGGGACCCCAACTGGCCCAATATTCCAATATTCAAGCCTCGGTTGTATAATACTTCAAATGGTAAGGTCACTGTGCAAAATTTAGAAAAGAAATAAATAGTGTAAAATTAACATATTCTGGTAACAATCGTGTCATATGTTTACTCATATGTTGCCACTGCACCAAGGTCTTTAAGCCAGAGGAAACACTGTATTTGTAATTACAGTGGGGAAAACAAGTATTGAACATGTCAACATTTTCTCATTAAACATATTCCTGATGGAGCCATTGACCTGAGATTTTCACCAGATATCAGTAACAACCCAAGTAATCCATACATACAAAGAAATCATGGCAACTGTGTTCACAAAACAGAGTGGTGGCCTAGTTGGTAGATCATCTGCCCCACAACCGGGAGGTCGTGGGTTCAAATCCTGGCTTGGTCATACCAAAGACCACATAAAAATGGTACTTTCCGCCTTCTAGCTTGGTGCTCAGCATGTCAGCATAATAGACCGGGGAAAGGAAAGTTAACACACAGAGGACTGACCCCCCCACTGTAGCTTTCACTACTCACAGTAGCTGTGTGGCCTAGGGTCAGTGAAACGGAGATAGGTGCTGCCCCATACACCACATGGTGTCCCACATGCTGTGTGTGGGAGGGGGGTGTTCACAAAACAAGTTATATTTAATAAAGTAGAATGACACAGGGAATAAGTATTGAACACATAAAGAAAAAGTAGGTGCAAAAAGGCATAGAAAGCCAAGAAACCAGCTGAAATCCATCAGAATTTTGGAAGCCATCCCATCCGTCATCAGTCCAAACTAGTGCATGCCCGTAGAACGCAAGTATTCCTGTCTGAAAGAGGTATCCCAATCAGGCATTCCATGCCCAAATATAGGCTGTGTTTGAAAGTGGAATACAAAGAGGTGTAGCCTATATGTAGGCAATCATCACAACTATAAAAGGGAGTAAATGGCACTAAGATTTATTTGACTGTGTGAATATTAATTACAGAATACGTAATTATTGAAAATGAATGGGACATCCAATATTGGCGACTGTTTCAGATCCCTTGTTTATTTGTTTGTCAGATCACTTTGTCTGATCCTTTATCATGTATATTCATAATAATGTATCTTGCACTTTAAGGAATGGGAGTTGTTCAGTCATCATTATCATTATTTTAGTTTACGTACTGTATATCACTGTTCAGTGATGGAGTTCAGTGTAATATTGAATTTCTTCTGTGTATCGTCAATAAACCCATGCAGTGCTATAACAGGACGCGTTTACAAATATTTGAGACCCATTGTAGTGCATCATTTTATATTTTAGCAATATTTTGTTATTAAAAGCTTTTTTTTAAAAACTGTAATCAACAGAATTAATTACAAAACACCCAATATCAATAAAGTACATCTATCTATTATTATTCAAAGCAGAAGGACCCCCGTTTTACTGCAACCGTTGCATCAGTGTTGCCCATTTGTCAGTAAATGTTTAACCTCTTGCACTCCGGGATACCGTGGGCGGTCACGTCTCTGTGTCCTAGTGCGTCTCAGTGCGCACTGAAAAAAAAAAAGCTGCATTTCCGTTCTTCCAGTACAGACACAGCTGCGAACAGAAAGCCAAAGGAGTGTTTTGATTGGTTTAGATTTGATTAACCTCTCATTCGACTAATAAGAGCCTTGAATTGGGTTTCTGAAACCTTGAAGAACCAATGACTGAAAACCTAGCAAGAAGGACCTGCCTACCAACGACTGCGAATACAACGAGCCAATTGAAGCAGAGAAGTTAGACGATTGAAACATGTGCGTCCCATGCGTAAAATCTGTTTTGTGTAAGCCGCTGTGTGTAACGGTAGCATTCACCAGGTTTTTTTTTATTAGTTCTTATTTGTTTTGAAAAATCTTTCACCAAAACCGCAATCATGGAAGCGCAAAACCGCAATCATGGAATCATGGTTTGACCGGGTCGCGTGACCAGAACCACGAGCCGTAACAAGCGGACCAGCTTCATGTTCGTCTGACAATGAGGAACAGATGTTCGCCAACGACACTGCTGTTGTGGACAGGTAAGTGTTATAAGCTAAATTATTCTTTATCACTGAAAATAGTAATAAAAATGACTTTTGACTCATCGGTAATTACAATGGTGCGTCATAGCCACATGACGGACCGTTGACGGACCTTTTTTTGTGCGCCGAGCTCCTCTGTAGCGGGCGGGGGGTGGGGTTGTTATCCTCTACATTGCAGATATTTTAGTATAATTTTTAGTGCACTGTAGGTTATTTTTTCTTGTAAAAAAAGGCCACACATTTTTTACGTGGCATGCTTCTTTGTGTGTGGGGGGCTTGTTTGTTCATTCATTCATGAATGAATAAACAACCCCACACACACACACACACACACACACACACACACAGCCCTGAGTGTCACCTTTCATTAGAGCCCAAGATCAAGCTTCTAGTTGAATCATTCAAAAGTTATAGACGTTTTTCCAAACTGTGCCATTTGGCACAATTTGGCACAGTTCAAAAACGCCTGGGAACAACTTGAGAAAAAAGCTGTGTAATATATTCATTTTTTGTGGTATTGTTACAAAATTTTGACCTCAGCTTGATAACACTTGGTTCTACATTTCTGTTGCATTTTCCAGCCAGTATCTGACAGCTGTGTGTTATTTGCAAGCATTTGTATCTAAAAAAACACCCAGGCGAACTTTATTTTCTTCAAGTTCAGTATGTTTAGAAGACTGTTACTCAGTGGCAGGAGCACTTAGAGAGATTATGACTGTTTTGCCAAAAAATTCAAAGTGTTTTCTTTTAAATAAGACCAACCCCATGAAGATGCTGCAAAGGGTTGAAGAACAGCTTTTGATTTACTTTGGGTACGTTATTTTTAGGCGTTTTTAGGGAAATTGACCAGAGTGCAAGGGGTTAACTAAAAATGATTTATTTCATTATTTGGGCATTTTTGTGTCCTGCGTTTGGTCGATAAGTCATTCTGGCCATTCCGATCCACAATCATGGCGGTATTAAGTTTTTAACTTTTAGATACTCACGCGGGAGGGGGGAGTCGCAGTCCTGCGCACACAGGTGAAGCAGAAGCAGGTACTCCTGTCTACTGCCTCCTCGTGAAGGACTGCGGTCCGCCCGGTTAGGCTGCTGCTTCTTCTGGTATGTTCTGTGTTGATACTATTCTTTGTCAGACTCGGGTCCCACTGACGCTCCTCCCAGTGTCCTCGCGCACCTCATGTTCTCCACATATGCCGAATTATCCTTTAGATCTACGCAATCACGGCAACTTTATAGTATAATTTTTTTAAGCATTAAATCTTCAGTATTATGTTTTTCTAGTCAAATTTTTCATTTTCCACTTCCTTGTTTTGTCCAGGGAACACTGTGGTGACTGACAGGTTGTGATGCCGCGTATTGTCCAATGAGCACAGAGTCAATTCGAAACCCCACCCACACTGCTTGAAGCCAGGGGATTGATGACAGAGAGCAGTCACACAGTGGTGGCTAAACTTTTATTGATAAAAATTATATATTTTGACTGAGTGATTCCATATTCGGGGATGCACACCCTCATAGCTTCAGCAAAGCACATTTAAAATCGTAGGTCAGTGTAACGAACGGTTTGAGATATATCTGAGGAACACACACACACAGAGATCCCTTGAGTTTATAGATAGATTAATTTCAGCTGGTTAAGTCCTGACTGATAGCCTTTAAAAAGGTCTGTGAATATCAGATTGTCACACCACAAAGAACTCATGATGGATAGAAGCAAAGAGCTCTCTCTAGACCAGGGGTGTCCAATCATGTGCCATGGAGAGCCAAGACCCTGCAGGTTTTCTCTTCTACCCAGTCTCTTCAGCAGGTGTTTTCACTTATCAGCAATCAGTGGGAAGAAATCCAGTGGAATCTGCTGTTGAAGACACGGGTTGGAGGTAAAACCTGCAGGGTCTTGGCCCTCCATGGCACATGATTGGACACCCCTGCTCTAGACCTTCACAACCTTATTGTTGCAAAACATAATGATGGCATTGGTTGCAGCCGCATTTCTAAACTGCTGAATGTTCCAGTGAGCACTGTTGGAGCCATCATTCGGAAGTGGATTGAACATCATTGTACTGGCCACGACCAGGAGCTCCTCGCAAGGTTTCTAACAGAGGAGTCAAAAGAATTATCAGAAGAGTTATCCAAGAGCCAAATACCACTTGTGGAGAGCTCCAGAAAGACCTAGAGTCAGCAGGTACTGCTGTTTCAAAGAAAACAATAAGTAATGCACTCAACTGACATGGGCTCTATGCGTGCTCACTTCGCAAGACTCCACTGATGAAAAAAGCATGTTGAAGCTTGTTTAAACTTTGCTGCACAACATTTGGCCAAGCCAATAAAATACTGGGAGAATATAGTCTGGTCAGATGAGACCAAAATTGAATTTTTTGTATCCCACAACACACAGCATGTTTGGAGGAGACATGGCACTGCACATCAGCCCCAAAACACCATGCCAACAGTGAAGTTTGGAGGTGGGAGCATCATGGTGTGGGGGTGTTTTTCAGCACATGGTACAGGCAGACTTCATATAATTGAAGGAAAGATGAATGGACAAATGTACAGAAACATCCTTGATAAGAACCTGTTGTCATCTACCAAGATGCTGAAGATGAAATGAGGGTGGACATTTCAGCAAGACAATGATCCCAAACACACAGCCAAGGAAACTCTCAACTGGCTCCATAGAAGGAAAATAAAGCTACTAGAATAGCCCAGTCACCTGACCTGAATGCAACTGAAAATCTATGGAACGAACTGAAGATCAGAGTTCATAGAAGACACCCACGGAACCTTCCAGATTTGAAGACTTTGTGTGGAAGAATGGGCTAAAATCACTCCTCAGCAATGCCTGCTCCTAGTTTCTCCATACAGGATGCGTCTGGAAGCTGTTATTACCAACAAAGGCCTTTTTATAAAATAATAAAATAAATTTCCCCAAGCGTCTTCAATACCTATTCCCTGTGTCATTCCACTTTCTTAAATATAACTTGTTTTGTGAACACAGTTGCCTTGATTTCTTTGTATGTATGGATTACTTGGGTTGTTTCTGATATCCGGTGAAAATCTCAGGTCAATGGCTACATCAGAAATATGTTTAATGAGAAAAATGTTTATGTGTTCAATACTTATTTTCCCCACTGTATGCTTTTACTTTTGGAAATTTTGATATGTTTACCTGCTATTGATAGCATCTTGGCAGATGACATGTATAGTTACACGATGCCTGCTATTGCATGGCATTGTGTAACTATACATGCATTCGATTAATAAAATCTGTTACTCCAGCGTTTTTCTTTGTGCTCCTAATTTTATTCTTGTGTTTCTATATTTTTATGCCTCGGCGCAAAGGCAGCGTAGGCATATGGTAATCATCCATGTGTCTTTGTATGTATGTCTGTCTGTTACCAGCTTTTCAGCTCACCTGCTCAAAATCAGCTGGAATTAAAGGCTTGTATCATTGTATGGCCATATTTTCTCGACTTTTAAATTTGTCACAATTTCCCGATAAGGCTTTGTTTTCAAAATAAACACAAATTTAACTCACTTTTACCATCAATGTTCCAAATAAGGGAGAAACAATATCATTTCAGAGGAATATGTACATTTCAAAAACCTACAGTGAGAACTACCACCAAGCAACACTGTGTTTCAGTACAAGGAGTCAGATTGTGGAATGCTTTTGGACCTGAATTAAAATCATGTACAACGCTTGGACAATTTAAACAAAAACTAAAGGAAGAAATACTCCAAACATATATACAAGATGACATATAAAATCACATAAGGATTGTCATATCCAGTCTGTGTTGTGTTGTTGCTTACAGTAGTTTTTTTTGTCACGTTTTGTCTTAGCTTTGTTCTGAATTGTAATCGCTCTTGTTTTGTTTTTCTTTTGAATTCTTGGATGGAATATGGGTGGGCAATATAAGCTGCAGCTTCAGCCATCACCCATTTCGGATAACTTATGTTGAACTGTATAATCAGAGGAGTTATTGTTTGATTTGACCTTGTTGGATTTTTTTTCCCTTTGTTATATTGTTCTGTTTCTTTTTTTTAATCTATCCAAAATAAAGATTCATTCATTCATTCAATGCAGCTGCGAATAAAGGTATTGTAATAACTATGCTGGGCCACTAGAAGTGGCAGTTTGACTTTTTTACAGCCCCCCATGCTACCATGTGTCATGAATTGCCCTTTTTAAGGGCTGTTGAAGGACACTAAACGCTTGCTGTGGTTTCTGCACATTTATTAACATAAAGATGAACCATACACAGAACACCAAGCATACAAATACGTAACTGAAGAAGCGCTGGAGGAGAGCGGGGCTCAATGGCACAGGGGGACAGAAGCCTGGGAACGCCGGGCAAAGGGCAGAACCAGCTGGAGCACACCCGAAAGGCAGTGGGGCTCACAGCTAAAAAAGGGGAAACCTAACTTGGCGGAGCACTCCCGCTCTCCTTGACAGCAGCACAAATAGGCTCAGAGCTGGACAGTGCATCTGAGGACGGAACAGTAATGGAAGGACATGACAACGGAAAAAAGTTGTTGTGCCCTTAAATACCGTTTTCGTAATATGTGACAGGTGTGGATGCATGAGTGAAGAAATAAATACAATCAATGACAGCTGCGCAGCCCGCACCCAGTTTGACAGCTGGAAGCTGCGCAGTGCTGCCAAAATAAAACACAAAGCAGAAACCATAATGAAACAACAGCACAACCCCAAAATGTAAACATTACTACAAATACAAAATCACACAATAACTAGACAGAATAAACAAAGAAACAGACAGACAGAAAAAGACTAAACTTAACCGAAGACTGGGAACGGCGCCAACCCGTGCCCAGGATCATGACACCATGCCACAGGTACTGAGGCATCAGCACCTTGGTGCTTTCATTATATAGTACTCTTAGATGCATGTAATTTTTTATTATTATGCCTCGGTGAAAACGGAGGCATACAGTAATCACTGAGTGCATCTGTTTGTGGCTGTATGTGTGTGTGTGTGTCTGTCTGTCTGTCCACCTCTCTGTTTCAGCTCGCCCAGTCAAAATTAAGTGGAACTAAAGGCTTGTATCGTTGTATCACCATATTTTCTCGACTTTTAATTTACCAGAATTTCGAAATAACGCTTTGTTTTTGAAATAAACACAAAAATAGTTCATCTTTACCACCAGTGGAACGGTACTGCGCATGCTCCCAGAAACTCCCACTAGAGGAAAGTACTGAGCAGTCCACCAATACTGGGTGAACAAATGTCCATCTTTTTGCCCGTCTGTTTTCTTCCTCTGCCACTAAACAGCAAAAGCTCCTGTCTTGATTGTCATTTTATTCACGTACCTCCATCACTTCCACCATTTAAAACGTCTGCCACCATGCTCTTCTTTGTGTTTGGATTGCCGCTGTTCAAATCAGGTTGGTGGCTCTCTGCTGCCACCGACAGTATGGGCATGTGAACTGCAGATTATTTTCACTGCGCATGCATGTACTCCTAAACTACTGGATGGATTTTGATGAAATTTTTACCAGAGGTGGTCCTTGGGCTTGCGAGGAACCCATAACATTTTAGTGATGATCCGGGAACACGTACCTCCACCAAAGCTCTGGCACTGAGGCATCAGCACCTTGGTACTTTCATTGAAGTATATTTCTCTTTTCTGTTAATCACTCTGTTTTTTCTTGCTGTTAGCGAAAAATTTCTGTGCAGGGAATTTTTACGGTGTTTAAATCTTTAATTTGTTTTTACTTAGACGGCAAATTGTGTCATAAGATGGGGCCTCACATATACCCTATTAGATTATAGCAGGCTTGCTATCATAATCATCATTATAATCATACAGTGTGATAATAACGGCCCCTGGCTCTGATTAGAGAGCATCTGTATGGAACAAACAGTTAAAGGTGCCACATTTTCATATTTAAATCCTTACATATTTTTTATTTCAAAGCATCTTTACAATAGTAAAATCTTACTTATGAAATATTTTGCCTTGTTCTTTAGTTTTCTTTGTCCATTCAATACGGACACAATACAATGCAGCACAAAAGTCCGGCATCTTTGTTGATCTGAATGACCGATTTGAGCTTGGAACCCCATACCAATATGGCAGTGGTATTGACATATACTGAGAAGCCACTTCCGGTTATGGCTGCCACGTAGGACGGACGTGTTTCGCTCTGCTCTGCTCCTGGAGAAAAAAATCGGCAAATAACTCTCTCATTTGGGACAGAACGTATCCCAGCATTTGAGCGAGGATATGTCGGCGAAGCCTAAGGCTGGAAAACCAGGAAAAGGAAAAAGCGAGCCGCCGAAACAGTCCAAATTAACGGACTTTCAGGTCTGTGACGCAGCAAACAAGGCTCCATATATGGCGGAGGAGGCTGGCGGCGGTGCGATTTCTGCGGGGAATAGCGCAGATGCGCTGATGGCTGCCATGAGTTCAATGAGAGCGGACTTTTCCTCTAGATTTGATGGGATTATGACAGCGTTGGAAGGAATAAGAAAGGAATTGGGTGACTGTGTAGAACGAACGGCGCAGATGGAGCTCCGTCTCGCTAGTGCTGAAGATGACGTCACCCGTCTTCAATTAAAGGTGCGCACTTTGGAAAAAAAAATAAATCTCTGGAAGATAATATTTTGGATTTGGAATCTCGGTCGAGACAGAATAATTTGAGGCTGGTGGGTCTTCCAGAGGAATCAGAAGGTCGGGACGTATGTTCCTTTCTGGAAAAGTGGATTCCGGAGGTGCTGGGCAGCGAGGAGTTGCAATCAGCAGTGGTTCTGGAAAAAGCACATCGTATTGGCCCACGGAGAGATAAGGGACCGCCGAGGACCTTAATTATGAAGTTTCTTAGCAACAGAGACAGGATGAAGATCTTCAACGCTGCACGAGCTAAAAAAGGAGAGATTAAACACCAGGACCAGCAGGTGCGGTTCTACCCAGATTTGGCCACAGGAATCCAGCAATTGAGGAAGCAGTTTGATCCCGTACGTAAGGAGCTGCGCAACCTTGGGATTCGTCATGGTGTAATCTATCCTGCGAGACTGCTGACCACGTATGAGGGCAGAACCCACATCTTCAAGACCCCAGAGGAGGCGCAGGAGTTCATCAAGAAGATCAAAGAAGAAGAAGAGACTGGTGGGAGCTAAGCATGAACAAAATATAAGGTAGAATAATTAAGCATTTGCACAGGCATCTGACTGACTTGAAGTAAACAGCAAGTTTACAAAATATAGATTGTATTATATATTAAAAAAACAAAACAAAAACAAAACAAAAAAAAACAAAAAAACTATGATGTACAAAGTTGTTAAAAATTTTGGAGTTAAGTTGGAAAACTACAGAGGAGAGTTAATGTTACGTCATTAAAAGCAGTAGAGTTAGGGTGATTGGGAGGATGAAGAAGGAGTGGCTTAGGCTGTTCCCTGTGGGTGTGGAACGGTCGATGGCTATATCGGGAGACAGAATTTTTCTTTTGATTTTGGGGGGTTTGCCACAAGTGTGGGAAGGGGAAATTTGTTTGTGTGTAGTTTGTAGGATGAATGTTCAACCACTCATGTTTTTGCTTCTCTGTATGAGCATGTTTACACTGCAAGGTAATCCCAAACTCTCTATTGATCATGGACCAAAGTGTTAATCTTAATTTAACTTCATGGAATTGCAGAGGTCTACAAAATTTAAAAAAACTTAAACAAGTTATGAATAAAATAAAGGACATGGGTTCAAGAATTGTGTTTTTACAAGAAACTCATCTGATAGAGGAGGATGTTAAAAGAATTAGGAGTAGATGGCAGGGAAGTGTATTCACCTCTTCATTTTCATCCCGAGCCAGGGGAGTTATGACTCTCATACATAAATCAGTTCCTTTTCAAGTGAAAAATGTAATTGGAGACAAATTTGGAAGATATGTAATCATTCAAGGTTCTTTGCTATTAGAAAATATAAATCTTGTGAACTTATATGGTCCCAATATAGATGATCAGAAGTTCTTTGCTAATTTATTTCTCATCTTATCATCACTTACAGGGCAACATATAATAGCAGGGGATTTTAATTGTACATTGAATCCAGGTGTGGATAGATCAACAGGACTGGATTGTACGCACATTGGATGTAGGATGACTATTAATCATTTTATGAAAGAATTGAGATTGTTAGATATATGGAGAGAAATGAAACCACAAGTTAAAGCCTATTCTTGTTATTCCAGTACCTACAAGACATTCTCACGTATTGATTATTTTTTGATTTCCACAGAATTAAGGTCCAAGATTCAAAACTGCTTTTATGATAACATCGTGATCTCTGATCATGCACCCTGTTGTCTAATATATGTAGATAAAAAATTGACAAAGGAATCAGGTAGATGGCAATTTCAGCATAAATGGCTTCAGGATGAGGAATTTGTCAAGTATATAGAAAAACAGATAGACGAGTTCTTTGACATCAATACTACACAAACATCAGCATGTGTAAAGTGGGAGGCTTTCAAAGCTTTTATTAGGGGACATATTATTAGTTATACAGGATCAAAATCTAAGAAGACTCGAGAGGAGAGAGCTAAATTGGAACATAAAATAAAAAATCTTCAGGAAAAAGTGTATGCAGGAAGTGACCCAAGGTTGGAGAATGAATTACTGATTTTGAGAGCTGAATACGACAAAAAATCAGCGAATAGAGCTGCCTCGAGTCTTCTAAGATTGAAACAATCTTTTTATGAACAAGGTGAAAAATCAGGAAAATTATTAGCATGGCAGATTAAACAATTGGAAATTAAAACACCAATTACCAGTATTATAAGTAATGGACAGGTAGTTATAGATCCTTTAGAAATTAATAGAGCCTTTAGAGATTACTATGAAAAATTATATGATACCAAAAATGAACCTGATTTAACAAAACTAAATGGGTTTTTGAACGAACTATCTATACCGTGTATTCCAAATGAAAACAGGGAGATATTGGAGTCTAAAATTAGTCAAGAAGAAGTTGGGCTAGCCATTGATAATATGAAATCAGGAAAAAGTGCAGGACCAGATGGTCTTCCAGTTGACCTTTATAAAAAATTTAAGAATAAATTAATAAAACCTTTTTTGGAAATGGTTTTAGAAGCATTTCAAAATAATAATTTACCATCATACATAAATAATGCCTTAATTATACTGCTGCCAAAACCAGGTAAGCCCTCTAATAAATGTGAAAATATGAGACCAATAAGCCTATTAAACGCCGACCTTAAGATAATCTGTAAAATTTTAGCAAGACGAATACAAGAAATTTTACCAAATATTATTAATCGAGATCAGAATGGCTTTATAAAGGGTAGACAAGGCTTCCATAATGTAAGAAGACTATTTAATATTATTTATTTTAATAAAGAAGCACCGGATACAGCTCTCCTATCATTGGACGCCGAAAAGGCCTTTGATAGAGTTGAATGGCCCTTTCTTTTTGAAGTCCTACAAAGGTTTGGACTTGGAAATAATTTCATAAAATGGGTTCAAATAATATACAATAATGCTACAGCAGAAATCCTAACAAATAACAATATTTCAAAACCAATAAAAATCAATAGAGGATGTCGACAAGGCTGTCCACTTTCACCTTTACTGTTTACTATGGCAATTGAACCTTTAGCGATAGCGATACGTTTACATTCACAAATATATGGAATTAAAGTTGGACCAACAGAACATAAAATCTCCCTGTACGCCGATGATATAATTTTGTTTATGTCGAATCTAAAAAAATCAATTCCAACCTTGTTGAATTTAATAAAGAATTTTGGGGAAATATCAGGATATAAAATAAATAAAACTAAATCTTCAATATTAATGCTAAATGAGACCCAGAGAAATTACTCAGCCCCTGAGGTAAATCAATTCAATGTTGTAAATCAGTTTAAATATTTAGGAATCCAAATTATGCCTAAGCTAGAATCAGTCGCCAGTGTCAACTATGAAGCCTTAATGTCAGATATCAGTGAGTTAACTCAGAGATGGATGTCACTACCAATGTCGATGATCGGGAGAATCAATATACTTAAAAGTAATATTTTACCTAAAATACTTTATTTATTTCAATACATTCCCTTATCACCACCTTTAGATCTATTCTCAAGAATAAAAAAAAAGTTAGTGGAATTTATATGGAACAACAGGAGGGCTAGATTACGTTTGTCTTTATTATATTTACCATTTGATCGTGGAGGTCTGAAATGTCCAAATTTTATGTTGTATTATTGGTCGGCACAACTGAGGTCTATGACATATTATTTTTCATCAAATGATCTCCCTCACTGGACTGAAATGGAATCATACAATTTACCTTTACCTCTTCCCATATTCATATACTCAGATTCGGCAAAAAAATTACAAAAACAAGTTAAAAATCCATTTGTAAAGCATATGATCAAAATATGGTGTGAAGCTAAAAACTATTTAAAAGAACCACAGTTATTGTCACAATTTAGTCCAATATGGGGTAATCAATATTTTAAACCAGGGAGAGCGGACGCTGTATTTAAAGTATGGAATTTAAAAGGGATACAAAAGATTCAGGATTTATATTTGCCATGTGCAGACAACATAATGTCTTTTGAAGAGCTGAGGATCAAATTTAATCTCAATAGAACACATTTTTTTAAATATCTTCAACTTAGAAACTTTATTCGATCAAATCAAAATAAAGCTCTCACTCGACCTATTTATTCATCCTTGGAAAAAATGATGATGAAAGATAGTAAAAGAAAGGGTATTATTTCAGAGTTTTATAACTCACTGACACTATCTTCAAGTGAAAATTCACTGAAAAGATTAAACTACTGGAAAGAAGATCTGCAAATTGAAATTTCAGAGGAACAATGGGAATTGGCTTGTACAGAAGCTCAAACCAAATCAATAAATGCACGCCTTAAATTGATACATTTCAAATGGTTAATGCGGATGTATGTTACACCGGAGGAGTTAAATAGATATAACAAAAATATACCAGATACATGCACAAAATGCATGGAAAGTAAAGGAACCCTATTTCATTGTTTATGGGAATGTAGATTAATAAGAATGTTTTGGGAAGAGGTGAGGGTAACAATTGAAAAAATAATCTCAAAACAAATCATATTGAATCCTAAACTGTTTTTGTTGGGTCTGTACCCAGAAAAGCATAATTTTAATAAAAGTGAAAGAACATTCATAGACCTCAGTTTGCTTAATGCCAAAAAATGTATTGCACTATTATGGAAAAAGACTCATAGACCAGATGTGACTCAGTGGTTAAGACAGATGTTAACAAACCTTCCATTAGAAAGAATAACATATATACTAAAATCAAAGGAAATTGTGTTTGAGAATATATGGAGACCTTTTATTGATTATGTAAAAAATTTAAACATAACTCTTGAAGAAGAAGGTGAATGATGTGTGTGGACCTTGTAAATTCCAAACTGGTGAACATAATATGTATACTTATGTATTGGATTGTCTAGACTAAACAGAGGAGCATTGTTGAAGACTTGATTTTGTTGGTGGTTGTTGGTGTTTTTAGTGCATTTTTTTTTTTTTTTTTGTAGTACTTTAGTGTTAGTGTTTGATTGTTTGTATCATGTTTGTTAAAAAAAAAAAAAAAAGGTTCAATAAAGATATTGTGGAAGACATATACTGAGAAGCCGAACGTGACATCTAGTGTTGATATCTATGTAGGCCACAGACAAGAAAAAGGAAGAGCAAGGGAGCTCACAGCCCAAGTTGCAGGGGTAGCTGAGACACGTCCCTCACGTCTCAAGTTCACCCTCCCATCCCATATCATGCCAACCCCAGTGGAGAGACAGAAACCCATTTACCAAAATAAAATACAAGGAAAAAATACATTTGTAACTAGAGGGCACTCAGAGAGCACATACAGACGTGGACAAAATTGTTGGTACCCCTCTGTTAATGAAAGAAAAACCCACAATGGTCACAGAAATAACTTGAATCTGACAAAAGTGGTAATAAATAAAAATTCTATGAAAATTAACCAATGAAAATCAGACAGTGCTTTTGAATTGTGGTTCAACAGAATTATTTTAAAAAACAAACCCATGAAACAGGCCTGGACAAAAATGATGGTACCCTTAACTTAATATTTTGTTGCACAACCTTTTGAGGCAATCACTGCAATCAAACGATTTCTGTAACTGTCAATGAGACTTCTGCACCTCTCAGCAGGTATTTTGGCCCACTCCTCATGAGCAAACTGCTGCAGTTGTCTCAGGTTTGAAGGGTGCCTTCTCCAGACGGCATGTTTCAGCTCCTTCCACAGATGTTCAATAGGATTTAGTTCAGGGCTCATAGAAGGCCACTTTAGAATAGTCCAGTGTTTCGCTCTTAGCCATTCTTGGGTGTTTTTAGCTATGTGTTTTGGGTCATTATCCTGTTGCAAGACCCATGACCTGTGACTGAAACCAATCTGTCTGACACTGGGCAGCACATTTCTCTCTAGAATACCTTGATAGTCTTGAGATTTCATTGTACCCTGCACACATTCAAGACACTCTGTGCCAAATGCAGCAAAGCAGCCCCAGAACATAACAGAACCTCCTCCATGTTTCACAGTAGGGACAGTGTTCTTTTCTTGGTATGCTTCATTTTTGCGTCTGTGAACATAGAGCTGATGTGCCTTGCCAAAAAGTTCGTTTTGTCTCGTCTGTCCATAGGACATTCTCCCAGAAGCTTTGTGGCTTGTCAACATGCAGTTTGGCAAATTCCAGTCTGGCTTTTTTATGATTTGTTTTCAACAGTGGTGTCCTCCTTGGTCGTCTCCCATGAAGTCCACTTTGGCTCAAACAACGACGGATGGTGCAATCTGACACTGATGTACACTACCATTCAAAAGTTTGGGGTCACTTAGAAATTTCCTTATTTTTGAAAGAAAAGCACTTTTTTTCAATGAAGATAACTTTAAACTAATCAGAAATACACTCTACTGTATACATTGCTAATATGGTAAATGACTATTCTAGCTGCAAATGTCTGGTTTTTGGTGCAATATCTACATAGGTGTATAGAGGCCCATTTCCAGCAACTATCACTCCGGTGTTCTAATGGTACAATGTGTTTGCTCATTGCGTCAGAAGGCTAATGGATGATTAGAAAACCCTTGTGCAATCATGTTAGGTCTGCAATGCTGTAATTGCTGCAAATGGAGGATTCTTTGACGAAAGCAAAGTTTGAAGGAAAAAATTATTATTTCAAATACAAATCATTATTTCTAACCTTGTCAGTGTCTTGACTATATTTTCTATTCATTTTACAACTCATGGTGGTAAATAAGTGTGACTTTTCATGGAAAACACAAAATAATTGTCTGGGTGACCCCAAACTTTTGAACGGTAGTGTACCTTGACCTTGGAGTTCACCATGAATGTGTTTAGAGGTTGTACTGGGCTCTTTTGTTACCATTCGTATTATCTGTCTCCTCCTGCGGCCACGTCCAGGGAGGTTGGCTACAGTCCCGTGGATCTTAAATTTCTGAATAATATGTGCAACTGTAGTCACAGTAACATCAAGCTGCTTGGAGATGGTCTTATAGCCTTTACCTTTAACATGCTTGTCAATAATTTTCTTTCTAATCTCCTGAGACAACTCTCTCCTTTGCTTCCTCTGGTCCATGTTTAGTGTGGTACACACCATGTCAACAAACAGCACAGTGACTACTTGTCACCCTTTAAATAGGCCGACTGACTGATTACAAGTTTGTAGACACCTGTGATGTTAATTAGAGGACACATCTTGGTTGAACATGTCCCTATGGTCACATTATTTTCAGTCTTTTCTAGGGGTACCATCATTTTTGTCCAGGCCTCTTTCATGAGTTTGTTTTTTAAAATAATTCTGTTGAACCACAATTCAAAAGCATTGTCTGATTTTCATTGGTTAATTTTCATAGAATTTTTATTTATTACCACTTTTGTCAGATTCAAGTTATTTCTGTGACCATTGTGTGTTTTTCTTTCATTAACAGAGGGGTACCAACAATTTTGTCCACGGCTGTACCTCCGCCAAGGCTCCATCCCTCCCTCCCTTTGTCCTTCCATATCGCCATCCATCTGTACATTGTGAGATAGGGCCTTGGTGGAGGTATGCACTCACGGATCACCTCCAACATCTAATGAGTTCATCTTTGGGCCAAAAGCCACCTCTGGTGAAAATGTCATCCAAATCCATCTATGAGTTTTTGCGTGATTCTGCTAACAGACAGAGAAACGGCAGCAAAAACAATATGACTACATTATATGACTACATAAAAATAAGAAGCCTGTCATAATTGTATTGACCATACATTGGGGCTGGGCAAGTTGACCTTAAATCAGCATTATTACCGCCGCCAAGGAGGTTATGTTTTCATCAGCGTTGGTTTGTCTGTCTGTTTGTTTGTTAGCAAGATAACTCAAAAAGTTATGGATGGATTTTCATGAAATTTTCAGAGATTGTCAGAAATGGGGTATCCTACAGATGATTAGATTTTGGTGGTGATCCGGATCACCGTCTGGAAAAAAACAAAAACAAAACAAGCATCACAGTTTAGCTAATATATGCCACTTGTGAATGGCTTTTTTTTTTTCATGGTCAAGGAATCTATAAAGTTAGACAAAATAAATGTAGGATTAATATTTATGATGTTAAACACTGTATGGGGGGAACTGTGGCGCTTGGCGGAGGTCTGCGCTCTCCAAGTGCTTTTCTAGTGATTTATTGAATCTTTCAGGTCAGGTTTGTTTTTTTTCCTCCTCTCTTCTCCTTTACAGTTTACTGACAAGGTTCATAATTATTAAGCAATATTACACAACAGTGTGGTATCATCACTGTGGTGTGTAGTAAACAAGCATAATAGAACAGGCCTATTATGATTTCATGAACAAAAAAATTAAACATTGTCCAGTGCTGAAGTTTGAATTCATCTGTCACTCCTACAGCGCACTTCACCACCGTCTCGCTGTCTTCATACATGTCCTGCACCACCACTGCCACTCCTGACTTTCTCATACAGTACCACACTCCTTCTCTTGGCACCCTATCATATGCTTTCTCTAGATCCACAAAGACACAGTGCAACTCCTTCTGACCTTCTCTATGTTTCTCCATCAACACTCTTAGAGCAAACATTGCATCTGTAGTACTCTTTCTTGGCATGAAACCATACTGCTGCTCACTGATTGTCACCTCTCCTCTTAACCTGGCTTCAACAACTCTTTGCCATATCTTCATAGTGTGGCTGATCAACTTTATGCCTCTGTAGTTACTAGAGCTCTGAGCATCACCTTTGTTCTTGAAAATTGGTACCAAAACACTTGAGAGTGAGGCATCCTCTCACTCTCCAAGATTGTGTTAAGCAATCTGGTTAAAAAAATCCACTGCCATCTCTCCTAAACAGCTTCATACCTCCACAGGTATGTCATCTGGACCAACCGTCTTTCCATTCTTCATCCTCTTCAAAGCTGCCCTCACATCTGCCTTACTAATCCTCTGGACTTCCTTGTTCATCATCTTTCCTTCATCCATGCTCCTCTCTTTCTCATTTTCTTTATTCATCAGCTCTTCAAAGTACTCCTTCCACCTTTTCAACACACTTGTCATTTGTTAGTACATTACCATTTCTGCCCTTAATCAACCTAACCTGCTGTACATCTTTTCCAGCTCGATCTGTGTTTAGCCAGTTGATACTCCTTTTCTCCTTCCTTAAGTGCAAGGTATGCTTCCACGTTAACATGACGCAGCTGTGATGGCGTCGATACAGCAGCTGCGTGCATTCCTATTGCTTAGCCCGACATGCACCTCTCCAGAGAAGGAGAGGTGCACATTGGCAACGCAGGCCGTAAGAGCGGTGATTGGTCCGCTTTGTCTCCTCCTTCAGATTTCCTGGTTCTCACCGCTGCTTTGCTCTGCCTGTTCACCGCAGCGCAACTTCCACGGCGAGTCAGTTAACAGCGGTCCAGATTGAAAACAATATTGACAAAGTAGGCACAGAGCATTTTGTGGCTCGTCATAACCCCAGTAATTACAGAGAATGTCAAAATGGCAGCGGCGGTGGTCATACGGACCGTTTCTCCAACTTCTCTTTTTCTCTGTGCAATGATGGTATTAAAAGTTGCTTTTTCTTAACATTTTTAGCTGCAACTCCATGACAGTCTGCTCTTGTCCATCGCTATTTCATAAACAAGCAATTCACCGCCCAGTGAACTGCAAACAAGACACTGACAAACCTGTGTGGAAGAAAATTTTGCGGAGGACTGGATAGGTATCGTCTGTCAGCAGTGGCGTTGATTTGATGCGGGAGCATAAACAAGGCTTTAGTGTCCAGTCTCTTACAACTCACTACATGTCTTTGCCTTTGCCACCTCTCTCTATGCCATGCACCTACATTCCAAATACTCCTGTCTACTTTCTCCATCTCCCTGACTATCCCACTTTTTCTGAGCTAACCTCTTCCTTTGAATACTTTCCTGTACCTCCTCATTCCGCCACCAAGTCTCCTTGTCCTCCTTCCTCTGTCCACTGGATACACTACATACCTTTCTACCCATTTTCCTCAATACTTTTGCTGTAAATTTCCCAGTCATCTGGTAATTCTTCCCTACCACCCAGACCCTGTATCAACTCCTTCCTGAATTCTGTGTGACCTTCTTCCTTCTGTAACTTCCCACACTTAATCTTTGGCTCTGCCTTCACTGTTTTCCTCTTCTTGCTTTGTAAAGTCCTCCTGCAGACTACCATCTGATGCTGTCTAGCTACATTCTCCCCTGCCACCACCTTGCAGTCTATCTCTTTCAGATTTCTCCTTCTGCATAAGATGTAGTCCACCTGTGTGCACCTTCCTCCATTCTTCTAAGTCACCCCGTGTTCCTCTCTCTTCTTGAAGTATGTGTTCACCACAGCCATTTCCATCCTTTTAGAAAAATCCACAACCATCTGTCCTTTCACATTTCTCTCCTTAAGACCATACCTACCCAGGACCTCCTCATCACCTCTGTTCCCTTCACCTACATGTCCATTAAAGTCCACTCCAATCACCACTCTCTCTTCTCCTTGCGAACACTCTCTACCACTTCATCCAACTTATTCCAGAATTCCTCTTTCTCTTCTACCTGACATCCAACTTGTGGGGCATACACACTGACAACATTCAACATCACACCTTTGACTTCGAGCTTCAAACTCACAATTCTCTCTGACTCCCTCTGTCACCTCCTGAACATTTTTCACCTACTCTTCCTTCAAGATTACTCCTGCTCCATTTCTCTTCCTATCTACACCATGGTAGAACAGTTTAAATCCACCTCCAGTGCTCCTAGCCTTGATTCCCTTCCATCTGGTTTCTTGAACACACAGTATATCTACCTTTCTGCTCTCCATCATATCAGCCAACTCGCTCCCTTTACCAGTCATAGTCCCTACATTTAATGTCCCTACTCTCACCTCCACACTTGTACCTTTCCTTTTCTCTCTTTCCCTCCTAACACGCCTTCCCCCTCTCCTCCTCCTCGATCTTCGACCAACAGTAGCCCAATTTCCTCCGGCATCCTGTTGGTTAACAGCACTGGTGGCGGTCGTTGTTAACCTGGGCCTCGACCAATCCGGTATGAAAGTCTCATTCGTCATGATCTGCATGTTTGATTTGGCAAAGGTTTTATGTCAGATGACCTTCCTGACACAACCCTTCCCATTTACCCGGGCTTGGGACCAGCACTAGGAATGCACTGGCTTGTGCACCCTCTGTGTCTGGGTCAAGTTATCAACCCAGAGTAAGTAAACAAATTCAATGCATGAAGCATGTATACATAATCTCATTATATTTCAGTCCCTCCGGGATTTCGTTGGCTGTTTTTGTGATTGTTGCGGCCCAAAAAGCCTGAATTTGTGGGAGTTTTTCCAAAAAGTTACGATAAAAGTTGTGACATTTTCAGAATAGAATAGGCTTTATTGTCATTGTGCAGTTGTACAGTACAACATTTTAGAGGTTTTTTGCACTGAAAGTTGTGTGAGGAAGTACAGATTTTAAAGTATCTGCTTTTTTCCATAGTTTAAAGTGATGCTATTCTATGTAACACCACAAGAAATGCACAGGATTGCCAAAAAATTTCCTGTTAAACAGTGATTTATTTAGATTTAAATGCTCAGGAAAATTGTCAAAAAATGACCAACATTGTATTCTTGCTGATAACTTAAATAAAAAACATAAGTAAAAGAATTAGCCATTACAACAACTAAATTGCATAGAATGCAATGCAGTTTCAGTTGATATAGTTTCTGTGGTGTAAAATAAAATCGATGAACCAATTTGATGATTTAAATTTCGAGATGACAGCGATACATTGAGCCACTAATGGGCCAGTTTTGGTCCGTGGGCCATGCTTGACACCCCTAGACTAGCCTACATCCCACCAAGGAGCTTCCTCTTGCTCCGTTGCACTCGTCCTCCTGAGACCCGTGCAAAATGAACCCGCTGTGGGCCTGGGAGAAGCCGGAAGAAACAGGAAAAAAAATGTTTTTTATAAAAGCATTTTTTCCTATGACTGATTATCCGAGGGATTGTCATAACCGTAATGATTATTATGGTTATGACAGATCATATGACGAAAGACCCAATCTGTTAACATGCTTTTAACCTGTAAGTATTAGAGCCAGCAGCAGCGGAGTAGAGACCAGCCTGTCCTGTTGGTGAGGAGCGATCTATGCATCCCGGTTCATCTCGTATATCCTGCGCTCCTTTATTTTTGTTTTTTTTCCATAACAGTCCCCTGCGAAATAAAACTTGTCCTGCTTTGTGTGGCAATGCGACACTCAAAAGTGCAGCCTGCACACACACAAACACATGGTGTGTGTTGTTGTAAATATGAAAGCTATTCAGCGCCAATCAGAAAAAGAAAAAAAAATGTCGGGTGCATTTTGCAATCCTCTCTGTTGTAACGGAGGACAAAGCAGCAACCAGTGAACTCTGTAGACTGGTGTATTCCACCACTGATCTGCGCTGAGTTTAACACGGGGCGACAAAATTAAAAGACTTATAAAAGTGCCGGTAACTCTGCATAGCGACGTGTCAGCTTCCGGGCTGACCGGCACGATCAGTGATGTGAGGACGTGTGACGTGATATCCAGGAGAAATGCGCTGTTATCTGCGGGAGATTGTTGATGTGTGAATTTACGACGATGCAACTTACGACTGCAGCTCTCCAGTTGTAGTTTGACAGTGACTAAACACACAAACAGGTCTGCGTCAGTTCATTCATTCTTCGCACAGACCAATTCTCATGTTGCACGTGTGACATATATGTTGCGCTGTACAGCCCTGATAGGATTGTGCGATATGATCAAAATTTCATATCCCGATATAAGCAATCGTATACCCCGATTATACAAATTCATCTGCCATTAATTTTCTCCTTTAATTTAAAGGTATAATAATATCCAATTAATATTCCTCTAATTTTTCCTCCGCTCCTATCCTAATGTCTGGTTGGAAAACAAACATAATGAGGTTTACTTTGACTACACACCAACGTTTATTCACGTTTCATGTGCTTGTTTAATTAGTATATTAAATCCTATGTGGCCTACTATGATTTATTATTTGTGAAATACATTTATATACATTCAGGAACTCACCGATGGCTAGATGAAGACGGTTGAAATGGCCGCTGTTATTTAATATATTATTTATATATAATATTATATCATAATATTGTATGTATTATATAGTTATATATTAATATGTTATTTAATATACAGCGTTTTGCAGGCAAAAGCCTGTTTTACCGTTTAACTCCAGTGTTTAGTTTTGCCAGCTGATGATCCTTTAGTGCCTCTAATTAGTAAATGCTCTCCATAGTCTTTCACATGCTTGCTTCTAGTGGAGGTGGCCATGTTGGAACATGCCGGGACCAGGCAGATCACCAGAATGATGGAAGGACACTGCCATAAAGAGTGTATTTTGCGACGCCTCAATATAAACAATAGTTGAAACAATAGACGTTTTTATCTTGTCATCCGATATATTTAGATTCCTTTATTAGTCCCACAATGGGGAAAGTGGATGAGGCAGCCACTAGTGCGGCGCCCAACCCTTTCACCATTCACACACACGTTCACATCTAGGGCCACTTTAGAGCCTCCAGTTAACCTAACTTGCATGTTTTTGGCCTGTGGGAGGAAACCGGAGAAATCCCGGAGTAAACCCACGCAGACACGGGGAGAACATGCAAACGCCACACAGACCACTGTTGGTCGGGGGCTGGGACTGAACCCGGGATCCCCCGGCCAAGGGTGAGTTGCAGTGGTGCCGCAGTGCTAACCACTCCGCCACCGCGCCGTCCCCATATACAGTATATCGTCATTTCGCACAGCCCTATTTTATAAGATTAAAACCCCCACACCATTTTACACTATATGGGACCTTTAAAAGCTGGGGTTTGCTTTTGCCACTGTCTGTCCACATCTATCCATCATCACATTTTTCTAATTTAATATATCCATTTTTTACTCTTAGTAAATTTGCCCTTCTCTTCGTGTTTTGTTTTTAAGACAAGATAGCCCATATATGTGAAAAGATAATGTAACAAAGGGAGTGTAGAGGTCCCTCACAGCTCTTTATAGTGCATTTATTTTTAAAGCTCAGTCTGAGCCACATTTGTCTGGTGAAATGATAATAATTAGGTATAAAATATGTATTTCCTAGAATGTCTTATTTTTCCATGTTCCATCTTCAGTTTTCACCCAGCTAGCAGTGTGTTTTTTAACTGCACGTCACTGATTAAGTGTTGCTCCTCTGTGCAGCAGTAAGAGAATGGCAACTACCAGCTCATATTTCCCAGCATGGCTCAGACAGAGCAATGTGAAAAATGGAAAAGTGGAGAAAGGAACTGAGACACCATTATTGTATAAGGGTCGTAAAAATAGGTCTTTTACCATCAAGGACACCATTATAAGGGGCATTTATTCATCATCATCATCATCATCATCATCATCTGGTGCTGCCTCTGCTCCCACTACCCCACTGACATTATCGTTCCCCTCAACATCATCATCATCATCATCATCTACCCTCATCATCATCATCATCATCATCTACCCTCATCATCATCATCATCTTCTACCCTCATCATCATTACCATCATCATCAGAAGCAGCAGCCTCGCCATTAGAGTCATCATCATTATCATTAGGTTCGGTAATCATCCACGAGGGGTTTCTGTGGGCCAGGATAAAAGGGCAGTCCTCCGCTCTTGCCCTCCTCACATTGAGCTTCAGCCTTTGTGAAAGAAGGCGGTCTCGGATTCTGTCTCGTTCACTTTCAGAACATCTAGCCAACGGGAGGCGACGAAGAAGAGCCGTGTATTCAAGTCTCGAAGCTTTCTGTCTTCTGGGAACAAACTTTTTTTTTTTTGGTCTTAAAAACTCTGACATTTTCTTAAAGGCACTCACTTGTCCTTGCTGGCGGTATTGTGAGTATACAGTGTTTTGACTGATTTTATTTTAACACTCTTGAAATGTATCCAGAAGTTACCTTGTTCAGTTTGGCTTATTTGGATGATCATCTTTTCAGTTACTGCCACATATTGCTCATTGTTTTCTACATTTGACAGTTTTTACCCATTCAGTGACACATAGAATTCATTTCCTTTCATTTACCACACCTTTACTGGATATAGTTGTATAATTTTTTAAAATGCTCCATTTCTGTACTTTCACCCCTTGGCCCATTACATCGGCCTATAAAAATAGTGATAATTAGATTGTTGTTACATTTTTTTCACTGCTTTTATATTCCGTTTGTGGTTGGTTTCTCATACATTTGTGCATTTTATTTTAGTCACAGTACTCTGTGTTAATACTGGTGAGAATACACAATGATAACATGTAGAACTACAACACAGTGACTCCCTGTTGTAAATGTGATTTTCTGTCATTTTGAGTGTAAATTTACATTAAATTTTTTTGATCTAAGCCAGTTTTTTTTTTTATTTATATATTGACTAAAATGAAAAAGAGTTTTGCAAACTGAAACTGGTTTGACCTGTGCTGTGTAAGCACAGCACTGAAGGTTTATTGAATGTTTGTCATTTTCTGTGCACAGAGATAGCTGCTGAGATCGGTTACTCTGTGTATCCTCTGGGTGATGAGGACAGTTCTGCCTTCAGCCAGCTCAGCATGGAAAGTGAAACGGACAACTCGCGCAGCACGACTGACAACGGGAGAGATGACGCAACCCAGTCGGAACCCACTTTTCCTCCTTACCTTTCCTGCAGGGGCTGTGGACAGCTCCGTGATGAACCCCTGGGGCCTGGCATAGACTTAGTGGGTCCATATTGCCTTAGGTGTTGCAAAGCCTCCCGAGAAGCTAAAAGCACAGACTTCTGTTCATCTTTTGGAACTATTGGTGGGATTCGCCCTGGTTCCCACTCCCAGCTTGATTGTGGAGGGGTGGCAAACGGAATGGATGACAAGACCTCAACAGCCGAGGACAAATTGTCCAAACTGCATTCGTGTCACCTCTGTGGCTTCTCCTCGCGTTACGCAAACCACGTGAAGCGTCACATGAAGACACACAATGGAGAGAAGCCCTATAACTGCCCCTTGTGCACTTATGCCTCAGCACAGCTGGTGAACCTGCAGAGACACCTGCGCATTCACACTGGGGAGAAACCGTACAAATGTGACAGCTGCACTTTTGCCTGCAGTTCCCTTGGGAACCTCAAGAGACACCAGCGCATGCATGTACCATCAGCAGGAGTCGGACAGGAAGCTCCGCAGCAACCTGCCAGTGGCCAAAACAGCCTGAAGAGGCATGTTAGTGGGCAAAGACCTAATGAGGAAGGACCTAGTGCTTCAAGCAAGGGTATGGCATAATTTTTTTTTTTCACGATTATTTGTTTCCATAAAAGTAAAATGACCCAATATTGATCTAACATTGCTTTGAGGAACCACTTAGTGTTTAACTTTCTCTTTCATATTCTTGTTAAGTTTCAGAGGTCGCAAGGGCAACTTCAAATCTCACTTTAGCAGCACAGAACAGTGACTACCTGTCAGCCTTTGATAGCCTAAAGGGAGCTTCTCCGCCTCCCATACCAACCTCCAACCCAGCTCCTGGCCACCAGCCCCCACCCTTGCTGGAGACAACAGGCAGCAGTGGAAACAGGGCGACCAGAGGAGCCGTGACAGACAGTGCCGTCCTCCCATCTTCACTTTTCCCATTTACATGTCGGTTGTGTGGTATTGTCCTGGAGGACGAGGACGGCTCCTCAGCCCAGATATGTGCCAAGTGTACCCTTGAAATGTTGACTAAGGACTCCTCAACGTCCCCTAACAGCCCCGGTGAACGCAGCGACAAAGTTTACACTTGCGCTGCCTGCCCATTCCTCACTCACTACCCTAACCACTTGGCACGGCACATGAAAACTCATAGTGGGGAGAAACCATACAAGTGCCCACAGTGCGACTATGCCTCAGCACACTTTGACAACCTAAAGCGTCACCACAGGGTGCACACCGGCGAGAAGCCATACAAGTGCCATTTGTGTGATTACGCGTGTGGGAACTTGGCTAACTTGAAACGCCACCAGCGAGTGCACTCGGGTGCCAAACCCTTTCAGTGTGCTGTGTGCAGCTATAGCTGCAACCAGAGCATGAACCTTAAGCGACATATGCTAAGACACACCGGAGAAAAGCCGTACAAATGTCAGGAGTGCGGCTACACTACTGGTCACTGGGACAACTACAAGAGGCACCAGAAAAAACACGGCTTGGCCACCGATGGCTGGGTCAAAGTCCCAATGACTCGCAATGCTGAGGAAGTAGAAGCAAGGAAAGGGGTGGCAGTGAGCGTTCAGACTCACAGAAAAGAAGGAGGGGTTGATATGCAGTATATGCCAAGGGAGGGAGGTCAGTCATTACACTCATGCTACAAACATGAGATTGTATAACTCAGCAAATCTAAGCTACCAGCAACTTGTCTTGTTTTTCATAGAGCATTTATATTCTGTGTACATCATTGGTCTTTGTGTTGCGTCAAATGTTTTCTGAAGCTGCTAAATGTTTGTAGAATCTCCCACAGTTATGGAATGAAAAGCTTGTGTAGAATATTTCACTGCTTTTTAGCATTAGAAAAGGTGAATGAGTTTGTGTTTTAATGTCAAGACAAACGTCAGAATTCATGTGGAAGGCCATTTACTGTCTCCTGTATTTCTGATCAACGCAAATCCCTGTCAAATGGCAATACATGCCTTGTTCTGATAGAGCGCACGATTGGATATTACATGAAACTGACGCAAATACTTGTCTGTTGTTAAAGCTACACTGTGTAGTTTTTATTTAAAAAAATGCTTTTATTAATAACTTCTATGGCTGAAAAAAATGAAGCCAGTGCCAAATACTGCCATTCTTCTTGTGGCTTAGTAACTAGCATTCTTTCTTCACTGCAGGGTGTTTCAATATCTCCCCTTATCAGAAAGTACTTGGTCTGACGTGGCCAGGGTGTGAACCTACAGTCAGAGAATATGAGCACTCTGACAAGAGAAAACTTGTGGCAGCTGGATATAACCATTTTGGTTTCTGAGTACCACAGGTCACACTCAGGCGCTGCCAGCTAAGTTGAATCCATGAACCGAATCTACGTCTGTACGTCATACAGCCGGCTGCTCTCTTTATTTACTTCAGTAGATAAATTGTTTTCAGAGAGATGAAGTAGGTCTAGCATGCTAATCAGACCAGCTAGCATTACTTGACAGCATATTTCTGGAATTTCCCCATGGTGGGACTAAAACACTTATTTGTCTAAATATGGTTCTGGCTTTTAAAAAAAGTTATTCCAAACTTGACTTTAAAATCATAATCCATAAACCACTGGGACAGCATGGCAGCAAAGTTCTGTCCATTCATTTTAATACATACAATAATACACAAAAAACATTAAATTACATCATTATATTCCTATAATATTCACTTGATAAAGGTCATAACTTGTCTTTGATTCTGAAGTTTGTTTCTTTTGCTGGACTACACAGTGCAGCTTTCAACAAAGATGAATCATAAAGGGACGTGGCAGCGCTTTGTTTCAGGGCTGTGGTGATGGCATGTCTTCAGTTTGATGTACTAATGTATGCGTTACATTCAAGTGCTATTTAATAGTGCAGAAATAGTAACAGACCTTATTAAATAGACCTACAATATATCAGTAAATAATCCTTGTTTTGAACGATTGGTCATTTTTCCAAATTCCTCAGTTAATAATCGGTGCTAAAATGTTGTCCAATATTCAGAATTTTGTTTAGTTTGACTTAAAAATTGCATGTAAATTATGTTTTTAATGGCAATCTGTGGTCTTTGATGTAGTTGTATGGATACAGAAAAGCACAGTGATGTATACAGCTGCAGATCATCCTGTTCTATTCCTGAGTAACAAGATGTATGACCGTAATTTCCCCTAATACTTATATGCTTCCTAAATATCAATGATTTTTGAATCTTAAATTTCCTTTGAACAAAGGAGTGTTTAATCACCTCCATTTTGATTACCGTTTAATGTGAAAGTAGCCCATACTTGTTCGTTTTACTTGGGGGGAGGGGGAATGACACTAGTAAGCATGTGTGTAATAGTCTTTTTTTCTAATGTGGCTCCAATACATGGCTAGAAGTTAAAATTTTTATAGATTTTAATAACTTTTTGAATGTGTGGTGTCCTTTATTTGCCATGGGAATAATAACCGATTCAGATTCCTTTCTTTGTGAATGACGATTATATGCAAGTGAGCCGTTTTCCAGGTTGCCAACTTGCCATGTCACAAAGGAGCATCGTACTCATAGATTAGTGATGACATCCCGCAAGTGGCCATTTGTGTCTTTATGCAGTGTCTCATAAATGCCTTAAGTGAGAATTTTTGAAATAAACATTTCAATGAATGTCAGAAGTCAGATCACTTCTCATTTTTACTGATCAACATTTTCACACAAGCAGCACATCGGTCACAAACCTACAGACACGCCATTAAAATAAACTGAATTTTAAAAGTAAGTTGTGTCTTTTGGTTGCTGCTTATGCTAGCCATGTTAGGTGATCATTTTCACCCAAAAGGCTCCAGATACCTAATGTGCACTACTTCTCTCAAAACGGTCTGACAAGCTTTGTTTGAAGACGTGTGAATTTCTTGAATAGGAAAGTTGTTGAAGCACAACTGGATAATTTAACCAGCCCGTCAATGGCTGAGTAGCTGTTCTGGCCTGATAAAATCACCCCCAGAGTGTTTAGATCTCCTAACTGTTGACCTTGACCTTAAGCATAGCCTAGATGCAGACCCATCTATGTTAAAGGTCAATGGCCTAGGATGGGTAAATTTTGTGAAATTATAAATGTCCAGATTTCCTGATCTTTGACGATGACCTTGACCTCAGCCTGGATGCAGACAACCTTGAGAATCGTTACATGCGAGTTTGTTGACAATTAGGGCAATTGCCTAGGACAAGTAACATTTTTCATGAAATCCTATAAGAGCTGAGATCTGACTTTTGACCCTAATCTTTGAACACAACCCTTATGCAGACCCACCTGATGGATTACTGTGCATGAATTTGTTGAGTTAGGGCAATTGCCTAGGAGTATTGGTTTTTCTGAAATCATGAAAGAGCTCAGATCTCCTGACCTTTGACTTTGTGCACAAGTTGGCTGTAGACCTACTGGAGGATCACAGAGTTTTGTGAGCATCGAGGCAGTTACCTAGGAGGAGGAGTGATTTTTTTGGAAATCACATACAGTGGGGCAAAAAAGTATTTAGTCAGCCACCAATTGTGCAAGTTCTCCCACTTAAAAGATGAGAGAGGTCTCCAATTTTCATCATAGGTATACCTCAACTATGAGAGACAAAATGAGAAAAAAAAATCCAGAAAATCACATTGAAGGATTTTTAATCAATTAATTGGTAAATTCCTCAGTAAAATAAGTATTTGGTCACCTACAAACAAGCAAGATTTCTGGCTCTCACAGACCTGTATCTTCTTCTTTAAGAGGCTCCTTTGTCCTCCCACTCGTTACCTGTATTAATGGCACCTGTTTGAACTCGTTATCAGTATAAAAGACACCTGTCCACAACCTCAAACAGACTCCAAACTCCACTATGGCCAAGACCAAAGAGCTGTCAAAGGACACCAGAAACAAAATTGTAGACCTGCACCAGGCTGGGAAGACTGAATCTGCAATAGGCAAGCAGCTTGGTGTGAAGAAATCAATTGTGGGAGCAATTATTAGAAAATGGAAGACCTACAAGACCACTGATAATCTCCCTCGATCTGGAGCTCCACGCAAGATCTCACCACATGAGGTCGAAATGATCACGAGAACGGTGAGCAAAAATCCCAGAACCACACGGTGGGACCTAGTGAATGACCTGCAGTGAGCTGGGACCAAAGTAACAAAGGCTACATCAGAAATGCACTACGCCGCCAGGGACTCAAATCCTGCAGTGCCAGACGTGTCCCCTTGCTTAAGCCAGTACATGTCCAGGCCCGTCTGAAGTTTGCTAGAGAGCATCTGGATGATCCAGAAGAGGATTGGGAGAATGTCATATGGTCAGATGAAACCAAAATAGAACTTTCTGGTAAAAACTCAACTTGTCGTGTTTGGAGGAGAAAGAACATACCTACTGTGAAGCATGGGGGTGAAAACATCATACTTTGGGGCTGTTTTTCTGCAAAGGGACCAGGACGACTGATCCGTGTAAAGCAAAGAATGAATGGGGCCATGTATGGTGAGATTTTGAGTGAAAACCTCCTTTCATCAGCAAGGGCATTGAAGATGAAACGTGTCTGGGTCTTTCAGCATGACAATGATCCCAAACACACTGCCCGGGCAATGAAGGAGTGGCTTCGTAAGAAGCATTTCAAGGTCCTGGAGTGGCCTAGCCAGTCTCCAGATCTCAACCCCATAGAAAATCTTTGGAGGGAGTTGAAAGTCCGTGTTGCCCAGCGACAGCCCCAAAACATCACTGCTCTTGAGGAGATCTGCATGGAGGAATGGGCCAAAATACCAGCAACAGTGTGTGAAAACCTTGTGAAGACTTACAGAAAACGTTTGACATCTGTCATTGCCAACAAAGGGTATATAACAAAGTACTGAGATGACCTTTTGTTATTGACCAAATACTTATTTTACCAAGGAATTTACCAATTAATTCATTAAAAATCCTTCAATGTGATTTTCTGGATTTTTTTCCTCATTTTGTCTCTCATAGTTGAGGTATACCTATGATGAAAATTGGAGACCTCTCTCATCTTTTAAGTGGGAGAACTTGCACAATTGGTGGCTGACTAAATACTTTTTTTTCCCACTGTACATTAAGTGCCTAGATCTCTTGATCTTTCACTGTGACATTGATCTTGAGCACAACCTGGATGCAGACCCACCTAAGGGTCATTGTGAGTTTGAACATTGAGGCAATTGCCTAGGAGGAGTAGTGATTTATTTTTTTAGTGACCCAAGTGCCCAGATCTGACTTTTGACCTTAAGCACAACCTGGATGCCAACTCAGGTGAGGATCACTGAGTGAGTTTGGTGGTCATCAAGGCAAATGGCTTGGAGTAGCAGTGATTCCTGTGAAATACAGGTGGAGATCTGAGCGCTCTCGGGGTGATTTCATCAGGCCCAATGAGCTGCAGTACTCCGTCACTGACAGTCTGGTTCTTAGTTTACCCTATCAAGACAGTCACTTAATGTACGTAATCTGGACTGGTAAAGTGTTTGAGATCTGAGATTGAGATCAACATCTGATTATAATTTTAACAAATTTGCAGATAACTGAACATTAAGAGAAACAAATTTTTCTACATACTGCCTTCACCATCAAAAGATTTATACATCCAGTCCAAGTGAATTGTTGGGCCAAACTTTGCAGGGATGGGAAGTGAAAGCCAGCTCATGGGAAAGAACCAGGGTAACCTGGACAGATTGTCAACCCCTCTGCAGGGCCAACACGGAAACCACACAGCCATAGTCACACCTATGTACTGTATATACACCCCATCTGCCCTGGTTTTGATGTTTACTATAAAATGAAACCCTCCTGGCACTGCTGCCTGTCAAGAAATGTTGGACATGGATGCAAAACAAGTCAAAACATTGTGTGCAGCCCTGACAATAACAGGTTGTCGGCTTATTATCTGTGTCAGATTCAGTTCAGTTCTTCCAGGGTATTTATGCTCTAGCCACAGAACAATGGAGACTGGTCAGTCTTTTGCAAGTCATTCATATTTTGGTTGTCATGAGCCCATGAATGTGTTTAACCTGACTTGATCATTTCTGGACTGTGGCAGGAAACCAGGTACAGAGAAAATGTAAATACAGATTTGAACCTTGCAGCTGTGAGACAATAGTATTAACCACTGCACTGATCCTGTACCATAATTTAATGAACTACATGGCTATATAAAAATTGCTGATGGAAATAAATCCAGTAGTAGTGGAGGGCCACAAGGACAGGATTATGCAAGCTCACCAAAACCACACAATCATTAAATCTTAGAGTTTATTATTTTTTAGCATTGTGACAAAGTAACCAAACAGTTGTCACTGACTAACCACTAAAGTCAATATGAAAATTAGTGGAATGAATCAAGACCTTACGATGACAATAACATTTGACATTTCCTTCCAAAATAGCGCTGAAGAAAAAAAAAATGCACTTTTAAAAAGGTAATTTGGCACCTACACATTTATTAACATCCAAGATTTTGCAGCTTCTCGTACTCAGTACTAACAGGAACAGAGAAAGAAGATGGATTATGGTGTTCACACAGCATTACTGTAAAAGCATCTGGACAAACTTGCATCACAAAGATCCACAAAACATTTTGTTTGTGGCTCTCACTACAGGTCAGTAAAGCTGTTGATATGCTGGCACTGATCTACATTTAGAGGCAACGTTTGAGAGAAGTCAAGTTATTAGCACTACAAAATGAATGGCAACAGTGGGATATGTTTCCTCTCAGTTTCAATGGGCCTCATTCACTAATGTGTGTAGATATGATACTATCAAATGTGTATAAACACATGTAGTGTACCGTGTCCCATTAAGTTCTTACCACCCATGCATTTTAAGTAAATCATTCCAAACTGAGGGTACGCTTTTCTCAATATAAAGAAATATTTGCCACAAGGTGTCACAGATTAAGCAGTGGAATTATTCTAATCAAGATTAATGGCAGAAACCAACTAGACCATCAATGATGGAGTAACTCATTCCGGCTTGACTAAATCACTCCGGGACCCTTGACCTAAAGCACAGACTAGATGCAGACCCATCTAGGATGTGCATAAAGTCAAGGTCAATGGCCTAGGAAGAGTAATGTTTTTCATTAAATCATAAATGCCCAGATCTCCTGACCTTTAACAATGACCTTGACTTCAACCTGGATGCAGACAAACCTGAGGGTCATTGTGAGTTTGAGAACTGAGGTAACTGCCTAGGAGGAGCGATTTTTCTAAAATCATGTAAGTGCTCAGATCTCCTGACCTTTGACCTTGAGCACAACCTGGATGCAGACTGTCCTAAGGATCCTTGTGAGATTGGTGGCCATCTAAACCAACCAATCTAAACAATGACCATCTAAACCAATGGTATTCAACCCGTGGCTCTTGAGCCACATGTGGCTACTACTCTCACTGTGGTGGTGCTTCTGTGCTGACTGAGGTTTGACTCCTGAAGTATGGAACCTTTGTCAGTGTGAAAGCGGCACATTCCCCCAGCTTTGGAATGGATGGTAGAGGTGCATGTGCACATGCATGTATTGGGCTGTCACTATAACCTCACTATCGACAAGCCAACCAGAGGTTACCAAGCAACCACAATAGTTGCAGCTGGCTTGTTCTACTTTTGTGTGAGAATGAGCATTTTTTCCCCTCACTTTTCTTTTGCAAATCTAGAGCTCTTTGGCCGGCTGTTCCTGACGCCGTGTCCTCAACTGGTGATGAGACAGGGTTAAGTTTCTGTGCCTGTATTTTAAATAAATCATCAACTAAAAGAAGAAGCCATCTCTGTTGTCATTCAGTCCATGCAGCCAATCATTTATTAGTAGAACGTAATTACGTTTCTCCTATCTAAAATGTTAAACAAATGTAGAATCAGAGGGGTCGCTGCCATGCAAGGCGCCACCACAAACAGCTTCTCCTTCCCCCATTCTATTACACTGAGCACCAAGCAAGAAGGTGGGAAGTACCATTTTTATATGGTCTTTGGTATGACCCAGCCAGGACTTGAACCCCCAACCTCCTGGTTGTGGGGTGGATGCTCTATTCCATTCCAGTTTATTAAATGCCCAACCAGAGGAGAGAACACGCTGGATCGCTGCGCTCGGACTATCTGATCACGTGATGGTCCACCTCACTCCCACATACAGACAGAGACTGAAGCTCACTAAACCTGTTGTGAGCACTACGAAGAAATTGACCAGTGAAGCTGGGGAGAAGCTGAACACGTGCATGGAAATAACTGACTGGGGCATGTTTAAAGGAGCCACTCATGATCTGGATGAGTACACGGACACTGTGAACTCATATATCCACTTTTGTGAGGAGAGCATTCTCCCATCGCGCACCAGGGTGAGGTACTCTAATGATAAGCCCTGGTTCACTGCTAAGCTCAGACAGATCAGGAAGGAGAAGGAAGCAGCGCTGAAAAGTGGAGACAGAGACTGCTACAGGGAGGTTAAATATCGGTTTAACAGAGAACTGAGGAGAGCTAAATCTGTGTATTCTGAGAGACTCCAGCAGCAGTTCACTGCTAATGACTCGGCTTCTGTGTGGAGAGGACTGAGGCAAATCAACAACTATCGGCCTCAGGCTTCTAAAGGTCAGGATGACAAAGCCCTTTGTCAAAGACTGTCCCAACATTACGCCCGTTTTGACACCTCGTCAGCTGTGTCCAACTCACCCACTCCCCCCCAGCTCCACTGCCTCCTCGGTCCCTAATTCATCAAAAGCGGTCCCCCCCTCCTCCCCCCCCTGCCCTTGTCATCAGTGAGCAGGACGTGTACAGACAATTCTCCAGACTGAACCCGCGCAAGGCCCCCGGTCCGGACGGCGTGTCTCCGTCCACCCTGAGACACTGTGCGAAAGAGCTGGCTCCTGTCTTCACAGACATTTTTAACACCTCCCTTAAGCTATGCCACGTGCCGACCTGCCTCAAATCCTCCACCATCATCCCTGTCCCCAAGAAGCCACGGATCACTGGACTTAACGACTACAGACCTGTAGCGCTCACCTCTGTAGTCATGAAGTCCTTTGAGCGCCTGGTCCTGCCCCACCTCAAGTCCATCACCACTCCCCTCCTGGACCCACTGCAGTTTGCCTACTGTGCCAACAGGTCTGTGGACGACGCAGTCAACCTGGCCCTCCACTCCATCCTGCAGCACCTGGACTCCTCGGAAACCTACGCCAGGATCCTGTTTGTGGACTTCAGCTCTGCATTCAACACCATCCGCCCCGCTCTGCTCCAGGACAAGCTGTCCCTGCTCGGCGTGCCTGACTCCCTCTGCAGGTGGATCACCGACTTCCTGACGGACCGGAGGCAGCATGTGCGGCTGGGGAAGACTGTCTCAGACTCTGTTAGCATCAGCACCGGATCACCCCAGGGCTGTGTACTTTCCCCCCTACTCTTCTCCCTTTATACCAACTCCTGCACCTCCAGCCACCAGTCTGTTAAGCTGATCAAGTTTGTGGACGACACCACCCTCATCGGGCTCATCTCCAACGACAACGAGTCCGTCTACAGGAGAGAGGTGGCCCAGCTGGCATCCTGGTGCAGCCACAACAACCTGCAGCTGAACGCTCTGAAGACAGTGGAGATGATTGTGGACTTCAGGAAAGTCACAACCCCTCTGCCCCCCCTCACCATCACAGGCTCTCCCATCACCACTGCAGATTCCTTCCGCTTCTTGGGCACCACCATCACCCGGGACCTCAAATGGGAGCCAACCATCAGCTCCCTCATCAAAAAGGCCCAGCAGAGGATGTTCTTTCTGCAGCAGCTGAGGAAGCTCAAGCTACCCACCAAGATGGTAGTGCAGTTCTACACGGCCATCATCGAGTCCATCCTCACCACCTCCATAACCGTGTGGTACGCAGGAGCCATTGCCAGGGACAGACTAAGGCTGCAGCGCGTCGTGCGCACTGCTGAGAAGGTGATCGGCTGCAAGCTCCCATCTCTCCAGGACCTGTACACCTCCAGGACCCGGAGGCGTGCTGGCCGGATCATAGCCGATCCTTCACACCCTGGTCACGTACTGTTTGCCCCCCTCCCCTCAGGTAGAAGACTTCGGTCCATTCAGACTAAAACCTCCCGGCACATGAACAGCTTCTTCCCCTCTGCCATCAGACTGCTGAACACTAAGTGACTTATTGACTCTCGTGCACTATGTACAGCAGCTCAACCAGACTCATGTCAATCATCACTGTTTCTGTTGCATTATCGACTGCACTATGTGGTACTCCACAATATCTGCTGCTCGCTAATATATTTAAAACTGCTTTGACTAGTATTACTCATTCTTATTCTACACTTATTGCATGTTTAGTTTTTTAGTTTTTATCTCTTTTATTACCTCCGCCAGGCCGAAAAGGCCAAGAGGAGGTTATGTTTTTGCCAGGGTTTGTGTGTTTGTCTGTCTGTTTGTCTGTCTGTCTGTCTGTCTGTCTGTTGGTTAGCAAGATAACTCAAAAAGTCTTGGACGGATTTGCATGAAACTTTCAGGCGTTGTTGGAAATGGTACAAGGAAGAACTGATTAAATTTTGGGGGTGATCCGGTTCACCGTCTGGATACAGGAATTTTTTTAAAGCATTTTTCAACACTGTGACATAGGGCCATTTTCAACATGTGCGCAGGCGCAATGGAGGGCGCTGGTCGTCGTGTCTGCAACACAAACTCTGCGTTCTTCAACGTTTTAGGCACAAAAGCACGCGGAAAACACTGCTGGCCTGGGCCCGCCAGCGTGCTCGTGTTTGCGCGCAACTGCAAAACCTCACACGGGCAGCTGTCCGCCGACGGATTCTTTGGCAGAAATTCCCCGGCCAGCCATAGGAGCTGCGCATTTGGCAGAAATTCCCCGGCCAGCCATAGGCGCTGCGCATTTGCCAGAAATTCCCCGGCCAGCCATACGCGCTGCGCAATAACGAGCTCTCTGCCGGCGAAGCTTCTAAATTCTCGTTTGCCGCGGAGCGAAACCCCAAAATAATATAATATAAAACCCACGGCAACCTGTCTACCCAATTTGCATCCGTCAGTGGAGGAGATGGACACAACAGCAACACTTCAGTTTATTACCTCCGCCAAGGAGGCAATGCTTTTACTACTGAACCACTAATCCTATCACTATCAGATTGATTGTCATTGATTAATTGTGTGTTTATTGCACTGTCCCTGTCAAATAAACAAATAATCATTGTGAATCCAATTGCTAGTCATATGTTTACATGCTCAAGGAATCTGAAAACGTACACACAAACACTGTATGGGGGCAATTGTGGCGCTTGGCGGAGGTCTGCGCTCTCCGAGTGCTTTTCTAGTCTTATCATGTTTTAATGTTGCAGCATTGCACCGAGACAAATTCCTAGTTTGTGTACTACATGAACAATGGCAATAAATCTGATTCTGATTCCACCATTCCAGTGGTGGCCTAGTATAAAAAGTTGGCAGATTTTTTTTTTTTCCTGACCGGTCTCTGCCTCCCACCGGCTGAGGCTGCAATTTTCCAATGGAAGAGTTGGAAAAAAACAAAGCTCCATGCTCAACTCTGCAGATGGGCCGTTTCTCTCCCGACAACCCAGATGATGCGCTCCGGATGAACGCAGCAGAGGCATCTGTCCTGATTTCACAGAGCCCCGTCGCTGTAGTGTGGGTAAGTGGTTTCAACTATTCAACTGTAGGCTTACATTAATCTGAGGATAGTTTCTAAACTATTCTGTTTCCAGTCTTCACCAATTAACTACTAATTAATTTTTAAAACGCATGCCTCCAATGGCAGGCTGCTGCAGCCGTCAGAAAGGTTTGTGATAGAAAAACTATTAGAAATCAATTTAGATCAAACTCCCCACTGCTGCAAAAAAATAGTCTCTTTTTAAACTGCAACTCTCTTGTACCCTATTTTATCTTGTTAATGCAACTCCCCTCCACATAAGTTTAATATGTTTTCTGCAAATTTACAGCTTTCTTTCTAGTAAATTTCTGACTTTTTCTACTTATAGCTATATTAGACTTATTCCATGTAAATTTGACTTTCTTCTGGTAAATTTGAGGCTTTTTTCCTCAATTTTATTTTTCTTTCTGGTGGAAGGTTGTTTATCTTGAGGCCAAGATGTAAAGCAGCCCTGAAAGGGTTGTCCCATACTCCTCATTTTAATGTATAGTTGTGCTCATAAGTTTACATACCCTGGAAGTTTTGGCCTGACAACACACACGGGTTTAAATGGCTACTAAAGATAACCATCCTCACCTGTGATCCGTTTACTTGCAATTAGTGTGTGTATAAAAAGTCAGTGAGTCTCTGGGCTTTTGATAGACCCCTGAATGTTTCACCCAGTGCTGCACTGACGTTGCTGGATTCTGAGTCATGGGGAAAGCAAAAGAATCATCAAAGGACCTGCAGGAGAAGATAGTTGAACTTTATAAAACAAGAAGAGGATATAAAAAGATATCCAAGGAATTGAGAATGCCAATCAGCAGTGTTCAAACTCTAAAAAGTGGGAAAACGAGGGATTCTGTTGAAACCAAGCCACGGTCAGGTAGACCAACAAAAATTTCAGCCACAACTGCCAGGAAAATTGTTCAGGATGCAAAGAAAAACCCTCATAACTTCAGCTGATATACAGGACTCTCTGGAAAAAAAAAAAAAAGTGGTGTGGCTGTTTGAAGATGCACAATTAGGAGGCACTTCAAGAAAAATGGGCTGCATGGCCACAGCCAGAAGAAAGCCATTACCACGCCAATGCCACAAAGTAGCCCGCTTACAATACACCAAACGGCACAGAGACAAGCCTCAAAACTTCTGGAACAAAGTTATTTGGAGTGATGAGACCAAAATTTTACTTTTTGGCCACAACCATAAACGCTACGTTTGGAGAGAAGTCAACAAGACCTATGATGAAAAGCACACCATCCCTACCGTGAAACACGGAGGTGGATCACTGATGTTTTGGGGATGTGAGTTACAAAGGCCCAGGGAACTTTGTCAAAACTGATGGCAAAATGAATGCAGCATGTTATCAGAAAGTACTGGAAGAAAATTTGCACTCATCAGCCCAGAAGCTGCGCATGGGACACACTTGAGCCATTCCAACAGGACAATGATTCAAAACACAAGGCCAAGTCAGTCTGTTGTTGGCTGCAGCAGAAAAAAAAAGTGAAGGTCCTGGAGTGGCCATCTCGGTCTCCTGACCTCAGCATCATTGAGCCACTTTGGGGAGATCTCAAACGTGCAGTTCATGAAAGACAGCCCAAGAATTTACAGGAACTGGAGGCTTTTTGCCAAGAATGGGCAGCTTTACCATCTGAGAGAATCCAGTGCCTCATCCACAACTACCACAAAAGACTTCAAGCTGTCATTGATGTTAAAGGTGGCAATACACGTTATTAAGAACTAGGGTATGTAAACTTTTGGTCCGGGTCATTTGGGTAGTTTTTGTTGTCACTGTGATGTAAAAAGAGCAAACAATTGTTTGATAAATGGCTTCACCCAACCACTAATTATGAGTGAAAGAAAAGTTTTTGTATTATTCATATTCTTTGAAAAATGGCCAAAAAAAAAATAAAAATCACAAATTCCGCCAGGGTATGTAAACTTATGAGCACAAATGTAGACTACAAAATATCCATTTCCATACATATTTTCTTGCTACTTGCAAACTCCAAATTTTAATTTTTAAAATGAACGCTGTGTGCTCAGCTGACCGTCAGCGCACCCTGTAGTCAAAACATAAGCCACTTCAAGTCTGTGCTCCGCCTGCGTGCGTGACACACTGCACGTGACAAGAACAGGGAGGACCGTGCTGAACAAAATACAATGTGAGTGCGACCGGAGCCGACCCCCCACTCAGAGTGCCATGTCACCTCAGCACAGACCAAGGCAAACGGCACCAGTGAGTACGACCTAAAGACCGAGTTGCAGCTTTTTTATATCCTACTTTGGAACAAAATCTTTGATTTCTTTTTAAATAATAAACAGGAAAGAACCTTAGTGAGTGAGCTCACATACCCCACACATCTACATAGCAGGGACTCCAGTGAGAACTGTCAGCAACATAAAATGCTGGGGGGGGAATCCCCCCCCACCAAAAATATAACCCTTCATTAGATGCGTCTGAAAATGGAATGCATCCTAAGTGTTAGAGTTAAAGCTCCCGTATAAACGTGAAGTCAGTCTGATCAGAACTGTACCACAATGTGCCTCAGGTCCAGAGGCGAGTAGTAACTAGTTACATTTACTCATGTAACTTTTTGACAAAACTGTACTTTTGTAGTTTTATTGGATGATACTTTTTACTCTTAAATGTATACACTGAGAATAAAAAAAAAAAAAAAAAAAAAATCAGCTGTCGCATTCTACTGTGGCTGGGAGGGTGTGATATTTCAGAGAATGTTCTAAACACTCTCGTACAAACGGTCATCCACAGAATTTGTCAGCCTTACAAAGGATGAAAGCCTAATATTGTTTCATGGAAGAAATTGGCATTTTTAGATATCAGCTCTTGCAAACATATTCCTCTGTCAGTGCGTCTCCTGAGTAGAGCAAGGTTGAGTACCACCGATTAAAGAGTCTCTCCAAGATGGGGCTGTCTTTAATGCCAGGACAGACACCCATAGGTGGGAAAGCCTGTTAAGCCGAACAGATGCCTGTGCTGAGTTTAGTTTCTTTTAAATTTTACATTAAAAGCACTTATGAAGTATGACCAGTTTAGTGCTCAAAGTTTTTAACTTTAAATTTGTGTTTACCTTTTTCTCCTTAATTTGTGCACACCATTGTGACAAAATATTGATGAATCCTGCTTTTGTGTTTCAAGTTTTCATATTCATGCATTAATCACACATCTGTGAACGAGGCCCACTGAGTTTGATCACTCCAGCACTTCTGATCACGTCAGACACTTCAGAGCACCTTTGACTAAATCCTCTGAGATGATTAGAATATGAACAGATAAGAACTGAAACCAAAAAGAACGCTCCCTCACTTCCCAGCAATGAACAAAAGAACATCAGATGATCATATTTTGTAAACAATTTACATTTTTAACTAAAAAAAAGTCCCCTAAAGACATTATGTAAACATGATAAATGTTGGTCCATTTAACTTTGTTCTACAGAGACCTTACTTTACATTTGATCTATTTGATAATAAGCTACGATGATGATAAAGATATTAGTAAATGTTCTGAATACGTAACACATGTACATAATAAAAAAGTGACATTGTCATAATTTTTATGTTTATTCTGTGCAAAATGCTTTAGTAAACTATAATTTGGCATTATGAGAAACCTTTAAAATTTGATTAAAAAATAAAAGATGGATTTACAAAGCCCCCGGGAGAATGTTGTCACGCTCAAACATTCGTCTCCACCAGTAACATTGTGCAAAAATGATGAGTCGGCAAGTGCAAGCGGCTCAACCACCTATTAAGTTCTGCAAGATTCTAGTCAACACCAGATGATAGAAAAGTTCAGCTTTAACTCATGATACACTGAAGGACAAAATAACCCCACAAGTACAAGTTAAGGCATCTGACTAGTTCACAAAAGTTTAAATAAAGAAGCCACTGGTCATAATTACTAACTTGGCACAAGTACCGTGACGCACTACAGGACATTAATAACAATCTAAAACATTTTGGTGTATCGGCAAGCCAAACACTGATCATCCGTATAGGTAAGCAGTTGCTCTAAAGACTCTACAGTTGGGAGATGAAACATTCACTGGAATTGCTGGGTCATTTCAGAGCCATCATGCCCAGTTCTGCTGTTTTATCACTAGTGCCAGGTCTGACTAAATATTTGGTTCTCTGGTTGGAAAAGAACATGCAGCCATGAAGGGAGAAATCTGTGATCTTTCATCGACACCAGCAGCTAAAATCTGGGTATTAACGTCTTAACAAAAACAAATCAAGTTAAACCTTCAGATCGAAATGAAGGGCGGTGTCGAAGGCTCAAGTGAGAACTGGATGCAGCAATTTCCCCAGGAAGAAGCTACAATCTTGCAGAAATGGACACCTGTGTGGACTGTTGTGCTCGGCTCAGCTCAGCTCGGAATCATCAATGGAATGAAGGGGGTGGGAGGTATATCGGGGGTTACAGGTCATCATCCCCGATTCCCTCGAAAGCATAGTTGCTGATGTTGTTTGCCGAGTTGGAGGCGCTGATTCCTCTGAGAGACACTGAGGTCAGCTTGGTCTAAAGGGAATATTCAGAATAATTAGTACTGGGCTGGCAGAGACTAATTTGATGTTAGGATCTAGTATCTGATGACGTCATTCAGCTCCAGGTTGTAGAAAAACAAATTGTACTCACTGAGAGTTTGGCAATTTGTTCACGACTTGTGTCAGGTGAGTCCTTGAGCAGGAAAAAGAGATAAAAATAACACTCAAGAACTACATGACTACACAATCAGGAAAGAAAAAAATAACACTTGCTCTTCACTTACCAGAAGAGGGGGAGATTTCACAGCTTGCTGACTGTCAGACCGGTAGATGGAGCCATTGTGTCGCTTCTTCAGCATCTGAAAAATAAGACGAGGCAGCAAAAGACACAAAAATTAAAAAAACAAAACAGTGATACCACATTACGACAAAAAATAAGGAAAAACATAATAGCCCCCTTTAAACATTAAAAAGGAGTGTGTGCGTGTTTAAAATGTCAGACCAAACATTAAAGACAAACCTTTTTTATGCTGGCACCCGATTTCTTTACCATTAATTCATCCACCATCGACTGAAGACAGATGCTCATCATGATGGCCTGAAATCATAAAACAAAGTCAAAGTCATGAATACTAAAAAGGTGGCAGGTGCTGCACTGAATATTTATACTGATGTAGTTTGACTAAAATGCTCCACAGCCTATTCAGTTACTGCAAATCAAAGGTCCCCTACTGTCCCCGACTGACATCTGCAAGGATAAGGACTTATGTAACTTCAAAGACCAGAAACAATTTCTGGATTGTTTTAGAGTTCCTCAAACAGCAAATCTGTAAGAGTTGGTTTTCAGCATTAATGAGCCCTTAATCTGGCCGGGTAAAGGTTTTCTGAGCGGGCCAGTCATGAGTAAGGAAGAGATCAGGGAGTGTTTGTTGTTGTGTTTTGTTAACGTAAGCCCTGTTTCCACTACAGGAACCAAGAAGCAATTTTAGGGGACCGGAACTTTGGTAAGGGTCCTTCATGTAACTGGCCTTCTCCCCAGTCATGTCTCCATTAGGGGCAAGGAACCACCAGTCTCCAGAGGTTTTGTTCATGATGTAATTGTTTGACATTTTTGACTGTAATGCAGCGTGGCAAAGTAAGATACATTTAAAATATGTTGAAACCACACAAATGATTATGCATTGAAATTAATGTAGCATCAAGTGCATAGGACCAACTTGCCATTAGGGCTGGGAATCAATATTTTCCAGAATCGATTCAATTCTGATTCAGAAAGTATTAATTTTAATTCAGTTTTCAATTCGTCAGAGATTCTGCCATATGAAAGAATTTCTCTGGGACCCAGTGTTATAAATTGTACCAGGATCCTTCTAACTTAGTGAAATAAATAAGATAAGATAAGATAAGCCTTTATTAGTCCCACAGCGGGGAAATTCCAGGATTGCAACAGCACAGGGATAGCAACACTCAGAGCAACAATCAGAAGGCAAGGGAAAAAAAAAAAAAAAAAGAGCAGCGAGTATACATATGTACATATAAATATATAGACACACGATGCGGAGCATTGCAGCTAGATGGAATAAATATATAGATATATAAACACAGTGCAGAGCATTGTAGCTAGATGGAATAAATATGTGAATATATAAACACACACAGTGCGGAGCGTTGTAGTTAGATGGAATAAACATGCAAATATATAAACACACACAGTGTATATGTGAACGTGACACAGTAAATATGTGAACGTGACAGTTCAGCTACACAAGAGACGTCCTGTAAACCTTTTATAAGTTTCACAGCAGTCCAAAGGGGGAAATCCATCCTTATCTGGCTGACAGCCTGGGTTCACACAGCAACCACGGACAGCATGAGCCACCGGTCCCATCCCTTCATTGCGAGCGTGCTTCCCCGATGCACATGCTGTGTAGCCACAAATGATATATAATCGATCTGGCCGTTTCTCTCCATAATTATGGTGGTAATACATTTAAAATTTTTTAGGCATGGGACTTCCAGTCTGGACACCATGGTGATAGCAGCTTAATGCTGAAGTTCCCAGACCCGATCCGTGAAAATACCTTGAAAATCAGATTTAACGGATTTTTGGAAGAGTGAAAATCAAAAGACAAAGTCATTATGCCTAAAGGAAAACAGAAGAGATCGACATTTACCAGGCCAAGACACACATCGGCCGGAGAATCTGACCCGGAGGACATCCATTCAGAAGCGGAGGAGCTGAATGAAGCTAGCAACACGGTTAGCTTAAAAATGGTACTTCAAGAATTAAGACAATTTCGCCGAGAGTGTTGGGCCGAATTTTGTGAAATTAAAGACGAAATAAAAAGGACAAACGGCAGAGTGGACCAGGCTGAGGACTGAATCATGGAAGCAGAGGAAAGAATAAAAGGGCTGGAAGAAACTGTGCTGGATTTACTTAAACGACAGTCAAGACTGGAGGCTAAGCTAACAGACCAAGAAGGAAGACTAAGAAGGGACAACATAAGAATTCACGGTCTGAAAGGAGTCGTCGAGGACAGTTTCACCACAATGGCTGCATGCGTGGAATCCATACTGAGAGAGAAGTTGGAAATTCCTCAATCCACCGACTTGAAGATAGAAAGGGCGCACCGTACATTAGCCCCAAGGCCGTCGGCGGAAGCGCCACCAAGATCGGTGGTGGTGAAGTTCTCCAACTCCAGAATAAAAGAAGAGGTTGTGAGACTGGCTTGGCAGAAAAAAGGATTTATGCACCAAGAGAGAAAAGTTATTGTGGAGCACGACTACGCCCCGGAGGTCCTTAAAAAGTGTTGGGAATACAACGACGGTAAAAAGGTACTACGAGAGAAGAAACTGCGCTTTCAAACTCCATTTCCGGCGAAGCTGCGTGTTTTTTACGGGGCTGAGACGTGTCTCTACAACTCGGCGGAAGAAGCAACCACGGATATGGCGAGAAGAGGGCTCCCGGTAACGGTGTATAAACCCGCAGCAGACCCAATCGAAAGAATCAAGGCTCAAACATGGTCCACACAGAGACCCTCAAAATCCACGAGCCAGCAGCGGGAAACCCAGCTCCAGGGCTATAAGGAAAAACTGAGCGTTTTCAGGAGGGAATAACAATATTTTTAGTCAATCTGCGCATCCAACCCTCCTCCTACAAGGTAACAAACATTAAAGGAGATGCAGAATCAGCAAGTATCAAGTGGTAAAACATTTCATGGAACAGACATAATATTAGAAACAAATAGTCTTTAAAAAAAAACAAAAAAAAACAACTTGTTAAAATAGAAATGTGACAATGAACCACATGATCTCTCCACACTAACAAATACTGTGTTAACGTGACTGTTTGCTGTGATGGTGGTGGGAGGTTGCGCACAATTTCATAGGGTATAGGCATAAAAAAAATTAAAAAATTAACAAATTAAAAAAAATCATTACAAGTTCGGATTGGGATCCTAAATTCACGTTAAAAACATGGGACAACTCACAGGGGTAAGAGAGGGCCCTCAACATGTAACAGTTTGAGGAATTTCCCTCAGAGCCAACACACCATCAAGACTCTTCTAAGGTCACTAAAAAGACCTCAGCTCAGGAAGATCTTTTGTCAGTTTTTTGTTTTAAAGTTTTATATACTATGTTCTTAATGTTTTTTATGTTCTTAATGTTCTTTCAGTTTCTGAGTAGCATAAAAGAGGGCCACCACACTGTTATACTAAATAAGACAACACAATGGAGAAACGGGGTGTAACCAAAATAATCTCATATAATGTAAAAGGGATCCTGAATCCAGTTAAAAGATCCAAGATTCTAGGCAAAATGAAAAAAGACAAAGCAGGAATAATATTTTTACAAGAAACCCACCTAACAGACGTGGAGCACAATAAACTTAATAGACAAGGGTTTAAAATGATCTCTTCATCTTCATATAAGTCAGGGAGGAGGAGGGGGGTAGTGACACTGATCTCAACCAAAATTATATTTGAAAAAAAAAAATCAGAACACAAAGATAAAGAAGGGAGATTTAGCATGGTACTTGGTCAGCTAGAGGGAGAAGATATCACCCTGCTGAATGTATATGCACCTCCAGGGACTAACTGGAAATTTTATAAAAATGTATTTGACCTAATGATAACTAAAGCCCAAGGTTTAGTAATATGTGGTGGAGACTTCAATCTAAGACTGAATCCATACTGGGATGCATCAGGTAATTCTCCACATCAAAATAACACAAAGTAGAAAAACTCTGATGCTACTAAAAGAAATGGGAATCTGTGACGTGTGGAGGGAATTCAACCCCAGTGTAAAAGATTATACATTTTACTCAGCACCACATTCTTCATACTCAAGGACTGACTATTTTTTTATGTTTAATAGAGACATTGGAAGAGTAAAAACATGTAAAATAGGACTGATGGATCTCTCTGACCACAGTCCGGTCTATAGACTATTTGCTGTGACGTCACATCCTTTTGTTTACGCCGCCATATTGGACGGCACATTCAGCAGCTGTTCAGCGGTGTACCAGATCTCGATATATTTACCTGATTTCAACCTACATCTTTGTTTTATTTTATGTTGGCATTGAATTAGACTATGGTGTTTCACTGCTGTGCCTTAGGGTGTACAAATCGCCAGAAAAAGGGATCCAACTTGAAGTTTTACCGGTTCCCAGCTGACGAAGACAGGCGCAGGAGGTGGGTGGCCCGTCGCCTTACTCGCGGTTATGCAATCAACATTTTATATCGGGTATGTCTGATGTATCAGTGTCTATAGATGTAATGTTATATCATTGTAAACACTGGTAAATGGTAAAGCATGAGTCTGAATGACTCCATGTTTTAATCCTGTACTCCTGATTATAAATCAGGTTATCGGGTACATAAACACGCGGAAAACTGTGGTGGGCAGGGCCCGGCAGCGAACCTGTGTTTGCGCTACGCTGCAAAAGCTGAGACGACGAGCTGCCCGGAGTGGGATTATCTGGTAGAAATTCCCCGGGCAGCCGTAGTGGTTGCGTAAAAACGAGCTCTGCCGGGGAAGCTTCTAGATCCTTTTTCGGCGCGGAGCGCAACCCCAATAAATCCCACGGCAACCTGTCCATCCGTCAGTGAAGCCCTGAGCGCTGCTTTCAGTGATCTATGAAAACGCTCACATAAACCATTGGCCTGTGGGTTGTACGCAGTTGTGCGGTGAATTGTAACACCCAGGCTGCGGACCAGAGTTCGGAAACAAATTGAGGGCCCCTGTTGGACGTAATGTCCGACGGGACTCCAAAACGCGCCACCCACTTGTCTACTTATCTAGTAGTTGCGCAACATCGGACAAAGCCGGCACATCTGACTGAGCGGACGCCATGCTAAAACGCACTCACACAGCGCCCGAGTTGCCGTCCAATATGGCGGTATCAACAAAAATCACGTGACGCGGGACGTCACTTGCAAAACGTCAATATGGACTTAAGTATCCAAAAATACACAAATAATACATTTTCTTGGAGGTTAAATTTAAATGTGCTGAAAGGACCACTGAAAGATGAATTGGAATCAGATATTCTCAGATATTTGGAAGAAAATGATAATGGAGAAGTATCCCCTTTAATACTGTGGGACGCATGCAAAGCTGTAATAAGGGGAAAGATTATTGCAAAACTGGCAATCCAAAAGAAACTGAGACAAGAAAAACTAATCACATTAGAGTCAGAACTTAAGAAACTAGAAAAAGAGCACAAAGACAACACTCATTCTAAGGACTCGCTCAAAATTAAGGAAATTAAAAAACAAATAAATGAGATCTACACAATAGAAATCAAGAAGAAACTTACATTTCTGAAACAAAAATACTATGAAACAGGTAGCAAATCGGCAAAATTACTAGCCTATAAACTGAGGAAACAACAAACGGAGAGAGCAATCTACAAAATCAGAGACCCAGTATCAAAGGAAATAAAATTTAGAATTCAGGAAATTCTTAAAAGCTTCAAGAACTACTACAAGGACTTGTACTCCCTCAAAAAACAAAAACGCATCCGAAGCCTTCCTAAATACATTAAACCTTCCCCAACTTACTGAGTCACAAAATAAAACACTATTGTCAGAAATACAACCTAAAGAATTAGAAAAAGCAATTATGAAACTTAAAGCTAACAAATCCCCAGGAGCAGATGGCTTTACAGCAGAGTGGCACAAAACCTTTAAACAGCAACTATCTCCTCTCCTCCTGAAAACATTTAACTATGTCCTCCACACAGGGGAACCCCCCCCCCCTCCTGGAGAGAAGGGGTCATTGCAGTCATACCTAAACCTGAAAAGGATAAACTAGACTGCTCCAACTACAGACCAATCAGTGTGTTAAATCAGGACTATAAGCTTTTTACCACTATCCTTGCCAAAAGGTTAGAAAATATACTGACAGACTTAATTCATTTAGACCAAACAGGTTTTATAAGACAAAGACAGACACAAGATAACATTAGACGCACTTTACACATAATTCATCATATAAAAAAATATAATTTAAATGCAGCCATATTGGGATTAGATGCTGAAAAAGCATTTGATTCGGTTGACTGGTCTTTCCTATATATAATCTTATCCAGTTTCAATTTTCATAACTTCATTAGAACTATCCAGGCATTATATAAAAAACCAACAGCTAAAATAAGGATTAACTGTAAATTATCATCATCTTTTGAACTGGAAAGAGGATGTCGTCAGGGCTGCCCCTTGTCTCCACTGCTCTTTGCAATCTTCATAGAACCTCTGAGCCAATGGATAAGACAGAATCAAAAAATTCAAGGTATTACACTTGGTCAGAAGGAACATAAAATAGCACTCTTTGCTGATGACATTTTAATATACCTGGGGCAGCCGGACACCTCTTTTCCAGAACTAATCTCAGTTTTTTCACAGTATGGAGATTTATCGGGGTACAAATTAAACATGCATAAAACCCAAATTTTAACATTCAACTATGACCCAAATCAATATTTACTAAGCAAACTCAAAACTAACTGGGAGATGGAATCTATGAAATATCTGGGGGTCAATATCCCGAAACAACTCAACAAAATTATAACACTAAACTATGATCCACTGATGGCAAAAGTAAAATCTGATCTAGCAAGATGGAATATGATACCATTCTTGGGTACTGCACAAAGAATTGAAGCAGTCAAAATGAATATACTTCCACGGCTTCTATACCTTTTCCAAACAATACCGGTAGAACCTCCCAAAAAAACATGGCAAGAACTGGACAGAAGGATCTCAAGATTCATATGGCAGGGCAAGAGACCTAGAATCAGATGTAGAACCCTACAGCTAAACAAAGACAAAGGTGGGCTCGCGCTGCCAAATATCAGGGACTATTTTAAAGCCGCACAAATTAAAACTTTAGTAGAGATATGTAACCCAGTCTACACTGCACAATGTAAGGAGATGGAATGCCAAATAACAAGTGACATCCCCCTACAGGCAATAATAGGGAACAATGCCTTACCTAAACTTTTGAATAACACTAACCCGTGGATAGAGACCCCGCTAAAAATTTGGTTTAAGATAGTCAGAGAGAATCAAACTAAAGAACCCTATCGATTACTGCAATGGATTGCCTATGATCAAGACTTTACTCCTAATAAAACAGACACTAGATTTAAAAAGTGGAAAGAGAACGGACTGATAAAATATTACGATTTTTTTAAAGGGCAAACTTTAAGAAGTTTTGAAGATTTGAAAAAACAAGGTCTAATAAATCAAGACCTTTACAGGTTCTTTCAGCTTAGACACCACATAAACAAAATACTTAAAAAGGAGGATTTGGAAAGGGCCCAGTCAGGTGTTCTGAAGGTCTTCTTAATAGCATATAAAGGGATCCCAGGGATCAGATACATTTCTAAAATATACCAAGGTCTTCAAGACTTAAAAGGAGACAACACATCATATATAAAAGAGAGATGGGAAAAAGAGGGGAATTTCACTTTACAACTGGAAATATGTGAAAAGCTAAATAAACAGCAATGGAAAAGTACCTCATCCCTGCAGTGGAGAGAATTTGGATGGAAAAATTTGGTAAGATTTTTCAGAACACCTGCACAAAACAAATTTACTCGTAAGGGGTTGAATTGTTGGCGCTTGTGTGGTGAAGAGACTGCAAATCATTTTCATGTGTTTTGGTCATGCCCAGTTATCCACCAATATTGGACCAATGTACAGACTATATTGGGGAAAATATTCAAAATAACAGTTCCCTTTTCTTTTGTAACTTTGTATTTGGGTTTACTACCGGAATCACTGGAAAGACGAGGAGAAAAATACTTATTTCACTGTTTTAATATTGGCAAGTAAAAAAGCTCAAACAAAAAAATGGATGTTGAAGGATTGTCCTACACCTGAAGATTGGATTAACGTGATTCAGGACATTTATTCGATGGAAAAGTTTACATTCGCACTGAGACAGGACATGGATGGGTTCTTGAACTTTTGGCAACCCTGGAACGCATATGTGTCTTCCATTAGATCTAATCTTTGACAAATACCATTTCAATAATGGCACCTCTTTGTTCCAATGCTACTCAGATACTTATTTTTTTTTTGCTCTTTTGTTTTGTTTTTTCTTGTTTTGTATTTTTGTTTGTATTTTTGTTCTTTCTTTAATTTCTCTTTCACTTAAAAAAAGGGTGTTGTAATAATTATTTTTCCAATGTTGTCAAAAAACAAAAAAAAGGGAACATGTGATGAAAATGTAAACAATGCAATGCTGTAATGACATGTATACCCTTTACAAAAACTTAAATAAAAAAAAAAAAAAATTAGGCATTATATGGCATTGCTGCACAGGCACAAAGGGAGCAACATCAGCAGGGACTCCATCCCCTGTGTGCTGGCTGTGTGGGTCTGCTTCCCCGTAGCTGGCTTCATGCTACTCCACTGTGCTTGTGTCTTCCTGGTGCTTGTGCTGTGTGGCTGCATATGCTGAATAACTGTTCAGACCCTCCAGTCATGGCAGCATTATATATTTTGTTTTTAGGTATCATATCTTTATCATCTTTTTTTCTGGTCACTTTTTGCCACTTCTCATTTCTTTCCATTTTGTTTGCATTGTGATGCCGAGTTTTAGCCACTTGGCATTAAGTCAATCCTAAACCCCACCTGGCAGTTTTCGGGTCTGCTCTGAAGTACCTACCTACCCCTGACCAGGGCCCTAGTTTGGCCTCTAGCATTGAGTCCTACAGTTTGAAAATATAATTATCAGTAATTATTAAACTAAGCTTGAAGCTTATTAATACTTGTAATACCTCGTTTGTAACACTAGATGGGGCACCACCCACGGGTTTTTAAGAGTTGTGAGAACTCTGTTAACCAACTGACCTTAGGAATTTGGCAATTAATAAGTTAAGCATTAATTAAAAATGTAATTAGCAATGTTTGATCAGTCTCAGTCTGGAGGCAGAATTCTTGACACCGAGTTGTTACAATAATGGACAAGGAGAAATCACACCAAGCTTTAGTAACCCCTCTTTATTACTCAATGGAGTGGGACAAAAAGCATTTAAGCTCAGCAGAATAAATGTAGCGCTGAGTCCTACAATTTGGAAATATAATTAATAATTATTAAACTGAGTTTAAGCTCATTAATACTTGTAATACCTCGTTTGTAACACTAGATGGGGCACTACCCACTTTTTTTTTTTTTTTTTTTTTTTTTTTTTTATAAGAGTTGAGCACTCTGTTAAGAACCAACTTAACTTACACTACCGTTCAAAAGTTTGGGGTCACCCAGACAATTATTTTGTGTTTTCCATGAAAAGTCACACTTATTTACCACCATGAGTTGTAAAATGAATAGAAAATATAGTCAAGACATTGACAAGGTTAGAAATAATGATTTGTATTTGAAATAATTTTTTCCAGATACTCAACCTGCTCAAAGGAAGGTCAGTTTTATAGCTTCTCTAACATGATTGCACAAGGGTTTTCTAATCATCCATTAGCCTTCTGACGCAATGAGCAAACACACTGTACCATTAGAACACTGGAGTGATAGTTGCTGGAAATGGGCCTCGATACACTTATGTAGATATTGCACCAAAAACCAGACATTTGCAGCTAGAATAGTCATTTACCACATTAGCAATGTATATTAGATATTAGAGTGTATTTCTGATTAGTTTAAAGTTATCTTCATTGAAAAAAACAGTGCTTTTCTTTCAAAAATAAGGAAATTTCTAAGTGACCCCAAACTTTTGAACGGTAGTGTAGGAATTGGCAATTAATAAGTTAAGCATTAATTAATAATGTAATTAGCAATGTTTGATCAGTCTCAGTCTGGAAGCAGAATTCTTGACACCGAGTTGTTACAATAATGGACAAGGAGAAATCACACCTTCTAGCTTTAGTAACCCCTGAAGTTACTGAAAACTTCCCTCTAGTGGAGGCACACAGTACGCGGGAAGTTCCTGTAAAACTGGTCCTAGTTCCTATAGTGGAAATGGGGTTTTAGAGAACTGAACGAGAGGTTGTGATGTCAAAACTCAGGAAGTAGAATCAGGTCATGTCTTTATGAGCTTGGCTAAACTGTAAAGTGAGTGTTTTCTTATTTTACGGCAATACATGTGACCCATGGATGTGTTATATAAAGTTAAAACCCACCAAATCCCAAAGTTTCTCCTGAACTTCAGGTTTTCATGGGTTTAGAAAACAGGCTTTCTTCCATCTGTGAAAAGTTCTTTTCTGAGGTAATCCTGTAAGCATTACAGTGGCTTATGGGCCTAAGAAGATCATACCTAATATCTAAAAATTCAACAAGACCACTCTGAGGCGAGTGCAATATTTCCTGCCTTCATTTTCTTTGAAGATCCCAATACTTACTGATGGAAAGCAGTTTTCAACTTTTCAATATAATTACTGTGGCAGAACAAAATTATGATAAGCCCATCATCTACGAATATACAAGAAAATATACAAACCATAGTTGTAGGTCAGGATCCCAAGGTGAGCCCATGTAGCAAGTATGGTGACCCTAGTGAGCTTTATCCATTTTATAGTAAGAGGTCATAGGGAGTGCCAACCTTGACCTTTGAGCTTTTGACCCCAAACCTGTAATGATTATGGTTTGATTACAGTGTAATCAAAGGTTATGGTCTCAGAGTGAACCTGTGTACCAAGTTTGGTGACCCTAGCTTTCTTTGTTGTTGAGATATACTTTATACGCAAGGCATTTTGATGTTGACCTTTGACCTTGCAATCCCAAAACCAATCACTTCAGGGTCACAGAGTGAACCTGTGTACCAAGTTTGGTGGCCCTAGCTTTACTTGTACAGTAATACGGCATAAGGAATGTTAACCTTGACCTCTTACCCCAAACCCATAGTCAGAGGTCAGGATCCCAAGCTGAACCTGTACACCAGGTTTGGTAGCCCTAGCTTTACTCCATCCATCCATCTTCTACTGCTTACTCCTTTTTGGGGTCGCAGGGGGGCTGGAGTCTATCCCAGCATCTTTGGGCGAGAGGCAGGGTACATCCTGGACACAGAGTCTGGAGACAGACAACCATTCACTCACATTCATACCTAAGGACAATTTAGAATCCCCAGCTGATGCCAGTTAACCTAACCTGCATGTCTTTGGTCTGTGGGAGGAAACCGGAGTAAACCCACGCAGACATGGGGAGAACATGCAAACTCCACACAGAAGGGTCACCAATGGTCTGGGGTGAGATCAAACCCACGGTGGTCAGGGGTGGAATCGATCCCCCGACCTTACTGTGCTGACACGGTGCTAACCACTGCACCACCATGATGCCCCCTAGCTTTACTCGTTTTATAACTGCTTTATATTTTTATACCATTTTATACTGTGAGTAGTGATGGCCTAATGGTTAGGGGTATGGACTGGTGAGCGGAGGGTCGCAGGTTCAATCCCTGGACCGGCAGGATTAGATCTGGGTGGGACAGATAACAGCAGTGCTTGCCCCACCCTTCTTAACCCCACTGTGGTGCCCTTGAGCAAGGCCCTTAACCCCCAACTGCTCCAGTGTTGCTGCTCAGTAGCCACAGGTCAGTCTGTGGTTGTACTGGGCAGCTTCCTGGTGTGAATGTGTTAACTGTGTGAGTGAGTGTGTCCTTGAAAAAGAGAGGTTGCCTCTCAATGGAACTACCCTGTATAAATAAAGGTTAAATAAAAAAAACAATAGTAAATGTAGCATTTACCATAGTGCAACTGCATGTTAACTTTGAACCTTGACCCCAAACCCATAGTTAGGTGAGGGTGTAAGTCATCCAAGATGTGTATTAGATATTACTGTATTAATTTGAAAAGCCTACATCATTTCTTTCAGCAGTTACTGTGTTGAGAAGATTAAGGGAAAATCTGACCTCTGACCTTAAGGTCATCCAATGAGAGTGAAATTGTAATATGCGCATCAGAGTATATCAAACCATGGTACTAAGTTTAAAAACAATCGGAACAAAACTGTAGGAGGAGTGAATTTCACAAAACAGTTACCGTCTATGAAGTGAGGTGAAACAGGAGGTCATAAGTCAGGGGCTACAATTCCCGCAAAAATCATCCAATCAGAACCAAACTGCAACATGTGCATCGTCAGTGTATAGCAAACCATGGTACTAAGTTTCAAAACAATCTGACCAAAATTGTAAGAGTTGATTTCACAAAAGTGGGACAGCACTTCAACCGACCGGGGGGGGGTGGGGGGTAAAATGTACAAACTGTTTGATGCAATAATTTCCAGGAATATTAGGCTTACTGCCCCAACACTAGGGCTGAAATGATTAGTCGATACATCGATCATAAAAATTTGTTGACACAGATTTTTATTGTCGACAAATTGTTTAATTTTAAAATTTTTATGCATGCTATGAGAATGTTCAGTTTAACCATTTCAGCAAAGAAGAGGAACACATCATGGCAACAGAAGATCACAGAGAAGGCCAAAAGTTTCCAAAGTATGGGAGGATTTTACCAAAAATTAATAAATGAAACAAGTTAAATGTAAACTGTAAAGCAGTAGAGCTGCACTACAGCGATGCATCCATTCCCTCCTCCTCTCTGGCTACCCGTCAGCGGACTGCACCCGTCAGGTTAGCAAGTAAAGTTAGTGCTTCTTATTTTCAACGAGTGACTCTCAGCTTTAGAAAACTGACCACACTATTAGTACATGGTGTTTAAATAGTTTACCTGCTGTCAGACAACAATCTGACAATGGTTGCTGAGCTGAGCTGCTTCCATTGTTGCTCATGCTGTTGCTCAGCTAACATATAGTTAAATGCAGTAAATGGGTGAATTACATGAACAACTTACTCTTTTTCATATTCTCTATTATTGTCACTGTAATATCAGCCTTCATTCTGAATATTAGTGCATCTCGGTAAATCAGACTAGCATGATTTGTAATTTAATTAAAAAGAACCATAATCATCACAAATACATTTAAAATGACTTAAATATTTCACTATGTGTAGTGAAGCCTCACACTCCTGCACTGATATTTAAAGTGTTTTTTTTAATTCATTTTGGACTGGAAGTTCTTTGAATTTTCATCTGAAGCCTAATTAAACTTTTAGACCCAGCAAGGTTTCAAACAGGATGGACTAACTTGTTATTTTCTTTTTTTACTTTAATGGAGTTGACTATAAATCTAGTTTGTTTTTAACATGCAGTTACAACAGCCTTTATGAAGCATTCATTCATTCATTCATCTTCTTCCACTTAATCTTTTTCGGGTCGCGGGGGGCTGGAGCCTATCCCAGCATCTTTGGGCGAGAGGCAGGGTACACCCTGGACAGATCGCCAGTCCATCGCAGGGCCAACACAGAGAGACAGATAACCATTCACTCTCACAGTCATACCTAAGGACAATTTAGAATCCCCAGTTTGATGCCAACTAACCTAACTTCCATGTTTTTTTGGCATGTGGGAGGAAACTGGAGAAATCCCGGAGTAAACCCACGCAGACACGGGGAGAACATACAAACTCCACACAGATCACTGTTGGTCGGGGGCTGGGATCGAACCCAGGATCCCCCGGCCAAGGGTGAGTTGCTGTGCTGCCGCAGTGCTAACCACTCCGCCACCGCGCTGCCCTTTATGAAGCAGCAAAGCTGTTATTTGAGTTTTTACAGTTAAACATCTATTATTCAATTGTGTTGCTGCAAACACTTCTGATTAAGCTGTAATGAAGTTTCCAACCCATGTTTGATGGGTGATTATTTTATTTAGCTACGGGAACTTTTTATAGTACTCTACATTATATTAAGGTAGAGACTGAAAGTGATTTTCACAGGTGTGCAGGCTTAAACAGGTGAGGTAAAACATGACTTATAGACACAAACAGGAGATGTACCAGCAGGATGCTGAGCTGGCAGACATGACAGAAATAATCACGATTAGTCAACTAATCAAAAAAGTAGTCGTTACATTAGTTGACTACCCAAATAATCGTTAGTTGCAGCCCTACCCCACACTTAACTGTCACTGGTGTGTTACCTGGTCACTGGTGATGGTGACCCACTGGAGGCGGTCCTTGCTCATCAGATACTCGAAGGACAGCTCCAGCTTGACCTCAAATTGGCCAGAGGTGCAGGGATTGGTTGTACCGTTTGGTATTGGGACTTGCTGCAGGAGGAAAAAAGTTACATTTTGTGATTTGGAGTTTCCAGATATATGGTCAATTCAATATTATCTACAAAATATTATGTATGTTTATTCTGTTGTGGGCATCGTCCTACTCTAATTTTGAGGTTAAATTTTTCTCATTATGGCTGCATGAACGAATGAAAAATAAACATACATATGAACAACTCTGAACCAGAATTCCACTTGCAATCTTAGCCCGAGGATAAGCTTTCCATTCTTTTCCCAATCGCCCTTGTCAGCAGCCAAATCACATTTCCTATTCTTTTATCCCCAAGCCACCATTACTGAGCTGCTACACTACAAATAAAAAGTAGGTGAATCCCAAAAAAATACACATGCTATCAAATGTTAGTGTGGGTGCAAAGAGAGAAACATATTTAAATACAGAACTGGCAATATTTCAAGCATGTGTACAGCCAAGAGAGTAAGCACAGCTTCCAAAAAACAAGTTTGTGCTGTCTGTTAGAACCAGTTCATAGAGAAACAGCACAGAAATGCAACAGAAACTAATGTCTGTCATGCATCCATCCATCCATCTTTTACCGCTTAATCCTTTTTGGGTCGTGGGAGGGCTGGAGCCTATCCCAGCATGTTTGGGCGAGAGGCAGGGTACACTCTGGACAGATCGCCAGTCCATCGCAGGGCCAACACAGAGACAGACAACCATTCACTCTCACATCCATACCCAAGGACAATTTAGAATCCCCAGTTTGATGCCAATTAACCTAACCTGCATGTCTTTGGCCTGTGGGAGGAAACTGGAGTACCCGGAGTAAACCCACGCAGACATAGGAAGAACATGCAAACTCCACACAGAAGGGTCACTGATGGTCAAGGGGTGGGATCGAACCCACGATGGTCAGGGGTGGAATCGATCCTGTGACCCTCTTACTGTGCTGACACAGTACTAACCACTGTGCCACCATGTTGTCATGCAAAAAATGTCTAAATGTGTTTGTGATGTTCAGCTAAGATAGGGGTTTGTAGTGCTACGCCAAATGAGATGTTCTGAATATTTTGTTGAGCAGGGAAAAGCTCATTAAAGTTGAGTTGACCTGCGAGAGTGAGCTCAGGAATTAATCATCCTAGTGGGCAGCGAGGGGTCTCAGTGTGTAATCACACAAGCTCCCATGCATTGTAATTTCACACGAGCTCACATCTCTGTGCAAATTAACTTCTACAGAATCACAAAGACTTCTTTGATGCACGTAATGACTCTGCTGCTGAAACATTAGGGTGATACAAAAGTGAACTCTAACCCATCTCTGCAAAATCAAATCAATGAGGTGCTATGACTATGTTCTTTAAAATGGCAGTAAAAAATGTGGGCTTTATATGAGAAACTTCTCTGGACAAAACAGGCTCATTCTTTCAGAGGACCTGTCACAGCTATAATGCAATGGACTGGGTGGAAGCAGGAAAGAGGTGTATATTCATGGAAGATTTAATGGTTAGTGTACACCACTTCTGATCTGGACTTTTCTCTTTTCACTTGTGAAAAACAAACTACAAAATTCAGTGCTTTTAAACATGTTAATGTCTAAATGTGTACTTCAAGGTGTTTGCTTTTGCCATGTGTAACTGAAAATCCAGACTGTCTCTTTCTGCATTAGACATGATAATGCCCATTTAAGGCCACTTCACTGGCTCACAACAAAAAACAAATACAGCCACAATCTGAATAGCATGCCCCCATAATTATATCCTTGTATTGAACAGAACCACTTTACCCTGTGCGAAATAGCTATGAATGCATGTTGGCAGTTTATTTGCTTCCCTTCAGTTTATTTCCTTGCCAAAGCACAATTATCAGCTTCAACAGATGCTGCTCTGTATGCTAATCAGTAGATCAATACAGCGCCACTCTCATGTGAGCAGTGTGTTTGGAGTAATTGGAGTGAAGAAGATGGATGGCATGCAGGTCAGCATTTTTAGCAACTAGTTGATGTGAAAGCCAATGACTTTCCTGCTGCAGTCCCCCACTATAGACAATCACATCACCTTATCAGCTCCTACTCTTCCAACAATATGATCATTAAATAACTTCAGGATCAGTATGTCTGAAGGTGAATTGACCCATTTACACACCACCACTTACAGAAGACGTGATCCGCCAACACCTCATTCGCGTGACCTTGAAGCTTGCCTCCTTCATCTGTTCATTGGGCAGCTTGATGTGAAAGTTGAGCTCGTTGTTGCCGGCGCTGACGATAACTTGGCAGCCTTTCTCAGGGAAATCAGTGAAACACGGGTCGAACTTGATATAGCCATAATATTTGAGGGTCTGGCCTAGATGGATGAACTAGAAAGTAGAAACAAGATAAAAATACAACTGCCTATCTTTTTTTTTGGGGGGGGGGGGGATAATTCTGAATTCTCTTCTAGATTGATGTGTTTAAAAATTCACATCATGGGAAAAGTAGGTTAATTGGACAACACCAGAGGATGTATTCTCTGCAGTATACAGATTTATTAATCTACAAGGACGTTTTCCAGTACCAGCTGGATTAAGCAAATATTTTTGAAAACATATCCTTGCTTACTTCCTTCTTTGAGCCTTTCTCCTGCAGTGATTTGAGCTGCCTGTGCTGGTCTTTATTGACAAGTATCCAGCCTCGCTCTATGTCAGATACTGTCTGGGGAAGCAAAAACAAAGTCAAATTCCACTTTGTTATCTAAATAAATCAGGACATACTTTTCCTTTTGGAAAGAGAAAACACTCAACATTTCAGCATGAGCAAGTACATGAATTTCCCAGAGATGAGCGTGCTTGCAAACAGAATTCAGCTCCACAAAGGCAAACCTCAGCAGTTCCTGATTTTAATCAAACTCCCAGTCTCCCATCCGCAAATGCTTAAAACAATAGATCACGTTTGTTGCAGCAGAAAGAATCTACTTTAAACTGGATTACATGAATACAAAAAGGTTACAAGATTCAGGGTGTTACAAAGTCAAAACGAGCTGACACCACAATTAGATAATGGAAGGGCCCAGGGGACGTCTGAAGCATTTGGCAGCCAGAGGACGAAGCAGTTGCTCATTTAGCTTTGTAAATGTGATGTTGGCACCGTGGAAGCTCAGTAAAAACACACATCATGCAAGATGAAAAATTTAATTCAAGAGTTATTTCAGCAGATCTCTTACCTGTGCATACAGCAAATTTAGGCCAACTCTATTCTCCATGACATCACTGTCATATGCCATATCCCAGTAACTGAAGACACAAAAACAACAATTATAATTACCACAGATGCAGTTTTTACTGCCAGAACCAACAGCCTTGATCAAGCTGTGTGAACATATGTGGGAATAATTTGTTATAATTTTGCCGCCCCTGCAATTTCTGTTAGGTGATTATTTAGTTCAGTCCCACTGGCAATAAAACCTTCGCTGAAAGTGATGTGAGTAAAACACCACAATTCCCACATGCAGTATGTAGCGTATTTAAAATACTACTATTACTTCAGATAGAGATGCATTTGTGTCTGAGGGCAAACTGAACAGAGCATGACATTGAAAAATTATTCCTCTCTGGCCATTTTCAGAGAAGACTAAGATCTTGGAACAGCATTTGGACAATCCCCTTCCCCCATACACAAGAAAAACTGTTAAAAAAAACAAACAATAATTAAAAACACCCACTTAATAGATGTACTGTACTTTATTGATCCCAAACTGGGAAATTACAGTGTAACAGCAGCATGACAGTTGACAACCAAACAACAGAAACACACACGACACAAAGGGATTACCCATGGAAAGTAAAAACTAATACGACTATAGAACCTATATACATCATAGCTTAATATATGATGACCTGTATAAACACATGAATCATCCCATTGCACAAAGGAGGACTATCAGGAGCAGAGTGAAATGTGAGGTACCAGTTAGTCTGTAAGGTGCAGTGTTGCAGCATAGCTATGACCAGAATACAACATCATAGTGAGTTATTGTACAGTGAAATTGCATGTGGCAGGAAAGATTTCCTGTACCTGGCCGTTCAACAACAAAGCTGTAGTAGTCTACTGGAGAAAGTGATTTGCTGTCTATCTAGTGTGTGGTGGAGGGGGTGATCAGGACTGTCCATGATGGATCGCAGTTTATTTAGTGTTCTCCTCTCCACCACTGTCTCAAAGGTCTCCGGTCTGAGACCAATTACAAAGCCAGCCCTCTTGATATATCTTGTCAAGTCTGTTTGTATCTCTGGCCCTGATACTGCTACCCCAACAGACAGCAGCAAAGAAGATGGCGCTGGCGACAACAGTCTGGTAGAAAAGCTCCAGCATCCTGCTGCACAAGTTGAAGGATCTCAGCTTTCTCAGGAAATAGAGTCTGCTCATCCCCTTCTTGTGCGCAGCATCGGTGTTGGATCTCCAGTCCAACCCGCTGCTGATCCTGACACCCAGATATTTGTAGTCCTCAACCACTCCCACATCCTCCCCCCTAATCTGCAGTGGCTGAGAAGGAGCCTTCCTCTTCCTGAAGTCAATCACCATCTCCCTGGTCTTGCTGACATTCAACCTCAGGTGATTCTGCTCCGTCCACTCCACAAATCTGTCTACCAGTGCCCTGTACTCCCCCTCCTCTCCTCCTCTTATACACCCCACAACAGCTGAGTCATCAGAGAATTTTTGCAGGTGGCATGACTCAGTGTTGTACTGGAAGTCAGTGGTGTATAAGGTAAAAAGAAAAGGAGAGAGCACAGTCCCCTGTGGAGCTCCCGTATCACTAGCCACCACTCCAGACAAGACACTGCCCAGCCGGACAAACTGTGGCCTGCCTGTCAGGTAGTCAGTAATCCAGGAGATCACAGAGCTGTCAACCTCCCATCACCCACAGCTTCTCACCCAGCAGCAGTGGCTGGATGATGTTAAAGGCACTAGAGAAATCAAAAAAAGTGATTCTCACAGTATCTCATCCACCATCCAGGTGCAGATGGGCTCGTTGCAGCAGGTAGATGACAGCATATTCAACTCCTAAATGGGGCTGATATGCAAACTGCAGAGGGTCCAGCCATGTCTTCACCTGCAGCCTCAGGTGGGCTAAGACTAGTCTCTCCAGGACCTTCATCACATGAGATGTGAGGGCAACTGGTCGGTAGTCATTCAGATCCGATGGAGTTGACTTCTTGGGGACAGGAGCCAGGCAGGATGTCTTCCACAGCACCGGTACTCTCTCCAGACTCAGGCTCAGGTTGTACAGGTGTTTCAGTACCAGAGCTAGTTGGTTGGCACAGGTCCTCAGGGTCCTTGCAGAGATGCCATCAGGGCCCGAAGCCTTCCGCTGACGGAGTCTCTCCAGCCGTTTCTCCACCTGATCTGTAGTCACCGTGAAGTGAGGGAGGGCCTGGTGCCCCCTGAGGAGGGAGATGGAGAGAGGTTCTGCACAGGAGGGTGGGTGGGGAGGGGTGCGTGGGGGTCTGGTTGTGTTGCTTGGGTGACAGACTGAGTTGAATCTATTAAAAAACAGATTCAGTTCCTCAGCTCTCTCCTGGCTCCCAGATGGCTGCCTGACTCTCCCCTTGCACCCAGTTATTAGTTTCATTCTCTCCCACACATCTTTGGTGTTGTTTTGCCTGAGTTTCTCTTCCAACTTCCTCCTATAATTGTCCTTGCACCTCCTCAGCATCTCTCTCACCTCATGCTGCACTCCCCTCAGCTTCTCCTCGTCTCCAGCCCTAAAAGCTGTCTTCTTTTTGTTCGGAAGTGCTTTCAGGTCACTGGTGACCCATGGTCTGTTGTTGGAAAAGCAGTGTACAGTCTGAGCTGGCATGGTCATGTCTTCACAGAATCTAATGTATTCTGTGATGCAGTCAGTCATATTGTCTATGTCCACCCCATGTGGTTCACAGAGTACGCTCCAGTCTGTCGTCTCGAAGCAGTCCTGCAGTGCATCAGCAGCCTCCCATGTCCACCTCCTCACAGTACGTGTATAAGCAGGCTGCCTTTGCACAAGGGGAATGCACTTGGGTGTTAACATGACCATGCAGTGATCTGATTTACCAATGGGGGGAAGAGCTGTGGCACTACATGCATCTCTGACAGTGGCATACAGTAAATCCAGTGTTTTGTTCTCCCTGGCACTTCATTTCTCGCGGCATATAATAAGGTCTCATACTAACAGCCAGCAGTTCAATGCCCGGGCTGCAGCACTTTTCCTTCACATAAATGTGTCTGGGATGACACCACCGTTCATTAACAAGAAGTGCCACTCCTCCTCCCCTCTTTTTCCTGCTGTTTTTCACGTCTGTCCCCCCCGTATAGTCTTGAAGCCAGGTATCGCTACGTTTACATCTGGGATCTGTGAGTGTAACCACGTCTCCATAAAACACATGAAACTACACTCACGATGCTCCTTTTGCATCCTGACCAGCGCTGTAAGCTCGTCTGTTTTATTTCCCAGCGACTGTACGTTCCCAGTGATGACCATCGGTACAGCTGGCTTATGCTTCCTCCTCCTCACCTTCGCTCCAGCCCTTCGCCTGTGGTGTCCCCTCTTCAGCTCATCCGGGATGAGGGGCTTCACCGCCGGCCGCAGCGCTCCAGGCTCCAGCCTCCTCAGCGCAATCAGCTGTTCGCATGTGTAAACAATGCGTCCGCCCCCACCTCTGTTGATCTCCATTGTCCGAGGAAGAGAAAAGAAAAAACTAGAAAAAGACCGGCTAAAAGAGAGGAAAAAAGTTGGTCCAGTCTTAGTCCGAGTATTCCTACAGAGCCCTGGTTAATAAGAGACACACTATATACAGGTATAAACAGATAGAAACACAAAGACACGAGAGTGTTGCTGCTGGTACGGCCGCCCTGCCTCCGGCGCCATTTAAAAGAGTATAGCCACACTTTTGCTATTGCTATACAGTACAGTGGAAATTAAAACTGTCACTTATCCCAAATTTTCTCCATTTCTTGATGTATTCATTGTGTTTTATGGTATATGTGATGCTGTGGAATTTTTGGTACCTTCTCTTCAACAATGAGATTCCTTGATGCTTTGCAAGCCAGGGGTGTCCAATCATGTCCCATGGAAGGGCAAGAACTTGAAAACTTGGGGGGTTTTCATTCCAACCAATGTCTTCAGCAGGTAATTTCATGGAATTCCTTACCACTGACTAACTGATCAGTGAAAGCACCTGGTTTAGTGTCTGGCTGGAAAGAAACATGCAGGGTCTTGGCCCTCCATGGCACATGATCGGACACCCCTGTTTGTAAAGCTCTCTGTGTCTAGTAGCTGTACTAGATCATCTGAACTGTATTTAATCAGTCATTTTAATTGATGGCAGGTGTACATCCAAAAAGACTGAATACTGTTGTGAAAAAATAAGTCTAGTTTAAGGGTGTGCAAACTTATGTAGCCAGCTGATTGTACTACCATTTGTTTTTCAGTTGAACTGTACAGGTTACTGGTCACTTGTTTCAATTAAAATGATTGACATGTTACTTAATGTTTTTAAGTTCATAAAGACTCATTTACAAATCCCAATTCCAGTGATGTGGGACATTGTGTAAAATTAAGTACAAAAATACAAATGATTTAAAAATCCTTTTCAACCTATAACCAATTGAATACACTACAAAGACAAGATATTTAATGTTCAAACTGAAACTGGGTTTTTGGGGGGCAAATATTCACTCATTTTGAATGTGGTGTCTGCCACATGTTCCAAAAAAAAAAAAAAAAAAAAAAAAAAAAAAAAAAATGGGCATGTTTACCTCTGCGTTACATCACATTTCCTTTTCAACACTCAGTAAGCATTTAGGAACTGAGGACACCAATTTTGAATTGAAACTTTGTAGGTGCAATTCCTACTTGATGTACAATTTCAGTTGCTCAACAGTCTGAGGTCTCCGCTGTTTTATTTTCCGCTTCATAATGTGCCACATTTTCAATGGGAGGCAGGTCTGGACCGCAGGCAGGCCAGTCTAGTACCCACACTCTTTATTGCAGCATATATTGCTCCAAAACCTGTATGTACCGTTCAGCATTAATTGTGCCTTCACAGATATGAAAGTTATCCATGGAATGGGCACTAACACACCCCCATAACATCACAGATGCTGGCTTTTGAGCTTTGCACTGAAATGATGGTCCTTTTCCTCTTTAGCCCAGAGGACATGATGTCCATGATTTCCCAAAACAATTTGAAATGTGGACTCCTCAGACCACAGCACATTTTTCCACTTTGCATCAGTCCATCTCAGATGACACTGGGCCCAGAGGCACAGGCGCCGTTTCTGGGTATTGTTGATGTATGGCTTTTGTTTTGCATGGTAGAGTTTTAACTTGCATTTGGACATGTAGCAACAAACTGTTAACTGGCAATGGTTTTCCAAAGTGTTCCTGAGCCCACGTGACAATATCCTTTACAGAATGATGTTGGCTTTTCATGCAGTGCTGCCTGAGGGATCGAAGGTCACTGTGGGGAGCCTTGAATAACGAAACTGAATTGCATTTAATTCAAGTTTATTTCAAGCAACCATTCCCACAGTCTGCTCTCATTCTTGAGCAGCGAACAAAGAGGAGGAAACACACCAAAGTCCTCACCTTTAAGCATTCTCACATAAAGGAATCTCCCTCGCAGGGGAGGTCACACATCTCCATCATAATCCCTTTATTCACATTCATAATCCCTTTATTTACATTACTCCCCCCTCTCTCCTCTCGAGCCTCAGAGGTCAGGGAGTCTTCTGTCCACACCTATGTCTTCTCTCGCTGTCCTCCGCAGGGGGCTCAGACTCTGCGTCGCAGGGGTCTCAGACTCTGCGTCTCCTTCATCGTGAGGTTAAATCACATATGCATATGTCCAACATGTACATGCACAACTAGTTAAATCACATATGCATATGTCCAACATGTACATGCACAACTACACAGCCATATAAACCCCCCCCCCCGCCAAACGATGAAGAACGGACTATTCCCTAAAATTCAATAACATCTTACTGACTACTGTATAATCAACATCAACATTCAGTCTGTGCGCCGCCTGGGCTTCAACCGTCTGCCGAATCTGCTGTGAGTTGGCCCTGCCTTGCCTGCGGTGCCTTTCTGCTCCGGCTCTGTTGAATGAGGGAGAGAGTGATTATTTGCCCCCTGCGGGGGCCTGCCTCGTCGAGGCGCCACTGCGACCGGTACAGACCCGTCCTTCATGACAAAAGCAGGTTTTAGTCTGTCAATACTGACTGTCTCTTTTCTGTCTCCAAAATCTAGCACAAATTGCTTATCACCTGCCTCCAGCACTCGAAATGGCCCTTCGTAAGGTGGTTTGAGTGTTGCTTTTAGGGCTTCGCGCCTGACAAAAATGAACTCGGCATTTTTCAAAGCTTTGGGGACGAAAACTCGTGGAAAAGCGTGATGAACCGGACCCGGAAGTGTGTCTGCTCCCGTGCCAACTAACGGTCCCAGAGCCGGGAGAGGTGGGGGCTCCGGGTGCTCTGGTAAAAACTCGCCTGGCAGCCTAAGAGGTTGTGCGAATACCAGCTCCGCTGGGGAGGCGTCTAAGTCCTCTTTGGGCGCAGAACGCAACCCTAATAAAACCCATGGTAGTTTATTTACCCAATCTGCATCTGTGAGCGACGCTCTGAGTGCTGCCTTCAAAGACCTATGAAAACGCTCGCATAAACCATTAGCTTGAGGGTGGTAAGCCGTAGTGCGGTGAATTTTGGCTCCCAAGCCGTTGGCCATCGCTGACCACAGCTCAGAGATGAATTGAGGTCCTCTATCGGACGTGATGTCTGACGGAACCCCGAAGCGCGCCACCCAAGCCGTTAAAAAAACGCGAGCCACCTCCGCGGCCGTGGTCGTCGCAAGCGGGACCACTTCCGGCCAACGTGTGGTTCGGTCCACCATTGTCAAAAGATGCGTGAACCCCTGTGATGCCGGTAGGGGGCCCACGAGGTCGACGTGCACGTGGTCGAACCTTCTGGCTGGAATGCGAAACGGTTCTAACGGGGCTCTTGTGTGCTTGTGAATTTTGGCCCGTTGACAGGAAATGCAGGTTTTTGCCCATTCCTTCACGTGCTTGCGCAGGCACGGCCAAACAAACTTTTCCGCTACCATTTTCACCGACGCGCGCACCCCCGGGTGCGCCAGTGAGTGGACCAAGTCAAAAACACGGCGGCGCCACGCGGCCGGAACCACCGGACGCGGGCGCCCCGTCGACACATCGTAGATCGGGGGGGCATACCGGTTTGTAAACACTTGCTCTCCAGCCTTAACCCTGTTGGTCCAGACTGGAGCGCGCACACGTCTGCGTCCGCTCCCTGGTCCGCTGCCATGGCTGCGTAATCTATACCCACGTGTACTGGGGCTGCGTGCGCCACCGCGCCGGCGCGGTCACGGTGGCTCGTTCTGCCTCTGCGCGTGGTGGAGTCGTGACCGCGCGCGAGAGACAATCTGCTACTACATTGAATTTGCCCGCAACGTGCCTAATGTCAGTGGTAAATTCCGAGATCGCGGCCAGCTGCCTCTGCTGCCTGCCTGACCACGGGTCTGAAATTTTGGCCATGGCGTATGTGAGCGGCTTGTGGTCCACATAAGCGGTGAAGCACCGTCCTTCCAGCCAGAACTGGAAATGACGACTAGCCAAATGCAGCGCCAACAGTTCTCTGTCGAACGTGCTGTATTTTTGCTCAGGCGCGCTTAAGGATTTGCTAAAGAAAGCCAACGGCTGCCAAACTCCGGCGACCTGTTGCTCAATAACGGCCCCTATGGCTAAATCTGAAGCGTCTGTCGTCAGCGCGATACGTGCTGCTGGGTCTGGGTGGGCCAGGAGCGCTGCGTCAGCCAAGGCTTTTTTAACCTCTGAACGCGCGCTCCCGCTCCGGGGACCATTCGACCGCCTGGGTTGGTTTTTGCTTTTTGAGCGCAGCATATAACGGTTGCATGATTTGAGCTGCGTGGGGCAGGAATCGGTTATAAAAATTCACCATCCCCAAGAATTCCTGCAGTGATTTGACCGTTTGTGGCCGGGGAAAATCCGCTACCGCGCGTACTTTATCTGGTAACAGAACCGCTCCCTCTGGGGAGACGCGGTGACCCAAAAAATAGATCTGCTCGACGCCGAACTGGCACTTGGTTGGGTTAATTATTAAGCCGTGCTCTCCCAGCCTCCTAAAAACTGCTGTGAGGTGCGTTTCGTGTTCGTCCTCTGAAGTACTCGCGACCAAAATGTCGTCGAGGTACACAAACACGAAAGGGAGATCGCGTAACACGGCATCCATCATCCGCTGAAACGTTTGCGCCACCCCTTTGAGACCAAACGGCATGCGTAAAAATTCGAAAAGTCCGAACGGGGTTATTACCGCTGTTTTAGGAATGTCCCCCGGTTGGACTGGGACTTGGTGATAGCCGCGAACCAGATCAATCTTTGAAAAAATGCGCGCCCCCGCCAGGTGCACCGAAAAGTCCTGAATGTGCGGGATGGGATAACAATCGTGCGCCGTAGCATTGTTTAGTCTGCGGTAATCGCCACACGGTCTCCAGGAGCCATCAGCTTTCGGTACCATGTGCAGCGGCGAAGCCCACGGGCTTTTTGACCTACGAACGATGCCCAGCCTCTCTAGGCTGGCAAACTCCTCGCGCGCAATGGCGAGCTTAACTGCATCCAAGCGCCGAGCCTTTGCAAACACGGGAGGACCAGATGTAGGGATAAAATGTTCCACCCCGTGTTTCGCGACTGTCACCGAAAAAGTGGGCACAGTGAGCGCTGGAAATTGGGTGAGGAGTGTGTGAAACTTACCACCTGCTGTAGCGACGTGGGTCTGTACTGGTGGCGGGGACACTCGAGCTGCACAGGGGAGAGAGTAAAAAGAGAGTGCATTTACCAGCCGTCTATTAGCAAGATCAACTAACAGATTGTGTGAGCACAAAAAATCCGCGCCCAACATGTTGAAACTCACCGCCGCTATTACAAAAGTCCATTCATATGTGCGGCCATGTAAGCATAAAGGCAAGGTCCTTTTCCCGTAGGTGTTGATGCTCGAGCCATTTGCCGCCGTAGCTCCGCTACCGCGGGGTCCAGCCACCCGGTCTGCGTATGTTGGGGTGATGAAGCTCACTTGGGCTCCGGTGTCTATGAGGAACTCTCGTCCGGAGCTCGTATCCGTGATGTAGAGCAGCTTGTTGCGTTCTCCGAGAGTCGAAGCTGCTAGCGACCCCCGATCTTGCCGTTTCCCGAACTCTTGAAGTTGCAGGGCGGCATGCACCTGCGTGCCCTATCAGCGAACCTCCGATGGTAAAAGCAGAGATCCTCTCCTCCGCTGTGTCGGGGCCGCGCCTCTGCCACCGGACCATTGGCTCCACCTCGTCGCGGCCGTGCTGCCGCCGTCGTCGGCCAGCCTGGGTCTGCCGCCTCTGGCTCCCCGCTGTCTTGGGTCGCTGCTGTGGTTGCCTGCCCGCTGCAGGCGTCCAGAATCCCATCTGCTTCCTGGGCCAGCTCCCGGAACTCCTCCAGGGTGTGACACTTCTTGCCGGCCAGCGTGCTTCTCGCATGCGTCGGGAGGTTGGAGAGGAAGATGAACTGGAAGAGGAAATCATCGTTGTCCGACCCTCTCAGCTGTATCATATCCTCCATCAGGGCGCTCGCCCTGTGTCCTCCTTGGTCTAGCAAAGACAGGATCCTCCTCGCCCTCACTTCGGCCGAGGGGGTGAAAAACTTGATGAGGGTGGATTTCAGCTTGTCGTACCTGCCAGTCGCGGGTGGCTGCTCCACCAAGCTCTGCACGCATCGAGATGTGTGGTTATCCAGTTTAGCGATGACATGGTGGAACTTGGTGTCATCCACCGTTACTCCTGCGAGCGCGAACTGCGACTCCGCTTGCAGGAACCACGACCGTGGGTTATCCTGCCAGAAATCAGGCAGCTTGACGGCCACTGCGCTCGCCAGAACTGAACTCTGTGAGTCCGGGACCCTGAGACCTTCTCCGGTCATTCTCAACGTCGTTGGTCACCAATTGTGGGGAGCCTTGAATAACGAAACTGAATTGCATTTAATTCAAGTTTATTTCAAGCAACCATTCCCACAGTCTGCTCTCATTCTTGAGCAGCGAACAAAGAGGAGGAAACACACCAAAGTCCTCACCTTTAAACATTCTCACATAAAGGAATCTCCCTCGCAGGGGAGGTCACACATCTCCATCATAATCCCTTTATTCACATTCATAATCCCTTTATTTACATTACTCCCCCCTCTCTCCTCTCGAGCCTCAGAGGTCAGGGAGTCTTCTGTCCACACCTATGTCTTCTCTCGCTGTCCTCAGCAGGGGGCTCAGACTCTGCGTCTCCTTCATCGTGAGGTTAAATCACATATGCATATGTCCAGCACAACTAGTTAAATCACCTATGCATATGTCCAACATGTACATGCACAACTACACAGCCATAGTCACGAGCATTCAATGTTGGTTTTTGGCCTTGCTGCTTACATGCAGAAATTTCTCCAGATTCTCTAAATCTTTTTATGATATTATGGACTGTAGATGAAACTGCAGATGAAATCCCTAAATTACTTGCAATTGTAAGTTGAAAAATGTTCTTAAACTGTTGGACTATTTATCCACACAGTTGTTCACAAAGTGGTAAATCTTGACCCATCCTTGCTTGTAAATGACTGAGCCTTTCCGGGATGCCCCTTTTATACCCAATCATGACACTCGCCTGTTTCTAATTAACCTGTTCAACTGTGGAATGTTCCAAAAATTTGTTTTTTGAACATTCCTCAACTTTCCCAGTCTTTTGTTGCCCCTTTCCCAGCTTTTTTGGAATGTATTGCTGACAAATTCAACATGAGTGAATATTTGCAAAAGTATCAGTTTGAACATTGAATGAACATAGGTTGAAAAGGATTTGCAAATCATTGCATTTTGTTTTAATTTACGTTTTAAACAACATCCCAACTTCACTGGAATTGGGGTTTGTATTTCATTTGGTGCTTTCACTTTCAGTCAAAGAGCTTTTTCGTTCACTCTGACCTAGCCGTCCCTTGGATCTCATACACTAAGGGGGTCTGTTTTTCTTCTGCCTTCACTTGTTAGTTCTACATTTTTTTTCTTCCCCTCAATCCTCCAGACTGCTCATAGAAACTAGGTCAGGAGAACTGAGACTTTCCTTGAGGCAGAAAGAAAGTAAACATCCTGTGTGTACCTCTGGAGTCTGCGGGAGGCAGGGTGATGAAAGAACAGACACACACGGAAGGAGAAAACATTGTTGATGAGTGGAGCAGCAACAACCCTGAGACTGGATAGGTAATAAGTTTTCGATGACTTAAATTTATGTCCCATTCAAACAGATTTGCTCTCACCCAAGAATATTTTTTCTGTTTTAAATTTTAATGTTTTTTGCAGCTCTTGACACTTTTTTTGCACTAAACAGAACAAATGGACAAGAAAAAGGGGGTAATTTTTTTTTGGGGGGGGGGGCAAATTTGATAGAAAATCATTAGTGGTGTTAAAGTTATCACGTTAACTGTGTGGTAATGCAATAACCTTAACGCCAACAATTTTTTTCATTGCAGCCAATTAACTCGGAACAAGAACCGGGGGTGGAATGAAAAAGTTGAATTTTCAAAACCCAGGTATTGTTTCCAGTCGGACAGTCTATGGTGTGCCTGAAAATCCTCATTTTATTGAATTCTGGGTACTCAAATCAGTTTGCTGGAGTATCACTGTTATAATATGTGGACATATGGACAGTACCAATGCACAGTCCAACTCTTGACACACAGGTTTAGTTTACAGTCAGACAGCTTTCGGTTGGGCAGCGGGTGTAAGGCGTGAAGAAGAAAAGGAAGCAGGAAAAATTTCCAGCCTGCTACCGTCAGATAGTCAAAACAGAGCTTTGTGGCACGTACTCCCCAATTTGTTTAGTTCTGGATGTTCAGGTCAGTTTGCTAGAGTATCGCTGTCATACTATGTGGACCGCAACAATGCACAGTCTCGACTTTAACGCTAAAGAGAAGAAGCTAGTGCAGATAACGAGGGTTAACAGCTAAGCAAAAGCTAACAGGTAATCTAACAACTGGTGTAGTAAGTGGTCGCTAGTTGCTGGCAGTACAACCCAAGCTCCAGTGAAGCTGAGACGTGTAAAATGTAAATAAACAAAATACAAAGATTTAAAAATCCTTTTCAACCTACAGTATATTCAGTTGTATGGAAGCCCATTCCTGCCACTGTGAAGAAAAAAAACATAACATTCTGCAAGTCATAATGAGATGCTATCTCAATTATAAATTACTATCTCAAAATTGACCTAGTATCTCAGTTATGAGATACAATATCATGAGATATTATAATAATAAGACAATCCTTTATTAGTCCCACAATGGAGAAATTATGAGACAGTAAACTACAATTTTGAGATAGCCAAGTCATATTTATGAGATGCCATCACATAATTATGACTTAGTATCTTATCAAATAGCTACAGTGCATTCATGAAGTATTCACAGCGCTTCACTTTTTTCCACATTTTATGTTACAGCCTTATTACAAAAGGGATTAAATCAATTTTTCCCCTCAAAATTCTACACACAATACCCCATAATGACAATGTGAAAAAAGATTTGAAATTTTTGCACATTAATTAAAAAAAAAAAAAAAAAAAGAATCACATCTACATAAGTATTCACAGCCTTTGCTCAGTACTTTGTTGATGCACTTTTGGCAGTAATTACAGCCTCAAGCCTTTTTGAATATGATGTCACAAGCTTGGCACACCTATCTTTGGGCAGTTTGGTCCATTCCTCTTCGCAGCACCTCTCAAGCTCCATCAGGATGGATGGGAAGCGTCAGTGCACAGCCATTTTTAGATCTCTCCAGAGATGTTCAATTGGATTCAAGTCCGGGCTCTGGCTGGGCCACTCAAGGACATTCACAGAGTTGTCCTGAAGCCACTCCTTTGTCATCTTGGTTGTGTGCTTAGGGTCGTTGTCCTGCTGAAAGGTGAACTGCCACCCCAATCTGAGGTCAAGAGCACTCTGGAGCAGGTTTTCATCCAGGATGTGTCTGTACATTGCTGCATTCATCTTTCCTTCTATCCTGACTAGTCTCCCAGTTCCTGCCGCTGAAAAACATCCCCACAGCATAATGCTGTCACCACCATTGGCACGGTTATGAACGATGCCTGGTTTCCTCCAAACATGACACCTGACATTCACGCCAAAGAGTTTAATCTTTGTCTCATCAGACCAGAGAATTTTCTTTCTCATGGTCTGAGAGTCCTTCAGGTGCCTTTTGGCAAACTCCAGCCGGGCAGCCATGTGTCTTTTACTCAGAAGTGGCTTCCGTCTGGCTACTCTACCATACAGGCCTGATTGGTGGATTGCTGCAGAGATTGTTGTCCTTCTGGAAGGTTCTCCTCTCTTCACATAGCAACACTGGAGCTCTGAAAGAGTGATCATCGGCTTCTTGGTCACCTCTCTGACTAAGGCCCTTCTCCCCCGATCGCTCAGTTTAGATGGCCAGCCAGCTCTAGCAAGAGTCCTAGTGGTTCTGAACTTCTTAAATTTATGGATGATGGAGGCCACTGTGCTCATTGGGACCTTCAAAGCAGCAGAAATTTTTCTGTACCCTTCACCAGATTTGTGTCTTAAGACAACCCTGTCTGAGGTCTAGAGACAATTCTTTTGACTTCATGCTTGGAAGTGCATGAAGCATGCTTCATGCACTGTCAACTAGACCTTATATAGACAGGTGTGTGCCTTTCCAAATCAACTGAATTTACCACAGGTGGACTCCAATTAAGCTGCAGAAACATCTCAAAGATTATCAGTCGAAACAGGATGCATCCGAGCTCAATTTTGAGCTTCATGGCAAAGTCTGTGAATACTTATGTACATGTGATTTTAGCTTTTGATTTTTAATAAATTTGCAAAAATCTCAAAACTTTTCACGTTGTCATTATGGGGTATTGTGTGTAGAATTTTGAGGCAAAAAAATGAATTTAATCCCTTTTGGAAAAAGGGTGTAACATAAAATGCGGAAAAAGTGAAGCACTGTGAATACTTTCTGGATGCACTGTAAGTTATAATTATGACTTAAGTTGCTTATTTCATTCTTAACAGTGGCGGAAAAGGACCTCCATACAATTTAATACACTACAAAAACAAAATATTTAATGTTCAAGCTGATAAAATTTATTTATTTTTTTTGCAAATTTCAACTCTTTTTGAATTTGATGCCTGCAACAAAAAGCTGGGACAGAGGCCTGTACTTACAGAATCCATTCAACAACAGCAATTTTTCTCTCTCTTTTTTTTTTTTTTGCAATTTTTTGGGACTAATTAAGAAGTGAAATTAGAAAATTTCCCATGGAAACCTGGACATTCCAGGGACCCCTGGTTGAAAAACAAGGACTGAAACTGTGCTTTACTGTACCTAGTTATCATTAAAATGCATTTACTTTTAAACAATATTTGAATTTGTGGTGGGGCCATAAATAGGGGTGAGGGAAAGATCAATACAGAATAATGTCCTGAAACATGGCACTCGCCATGATGCATGGATTCTTAACCTTCTGATAAATATGCAAACTTTGGAAGAAAACAAGGATAAAGCAAAGTATCAAAATTTAATTTTACTTGATATGTTTAGTTTATATCCAACCCTCTTCTCATGTAAGAGACTCGTGGCCCTGCCAGATCTCTGCCTTACAGTATCTAGAGTTACAAATGAACCAACCTGTCATACTGCTGGCCTACTTGATAACCATTTTCTTTGGCAAACGTACATGATGACTAAGTAAAGCAGTCCACAGTTAATGCCACTCCTACTCAAACATGTTAAGTAGAGATGTTATACCAAAGATACAAAGTCCCACAGGCAGCAGCCAGACAAATGCCTCGCTAAAATTAAACTGAAAACATTTTTTTTTTCATAATCAGATGATAAACCAGACTTAATTCTACAGAGGGAATGGGTACCTTTTCCGTAAGACTATGTGAAACTCTGAGCTCCGTGAGCTTGTGATGGATACATAAGGGAGCTCAAACTCTTGCAACTTCCGCACAACTGAAAGAAAAGGAGAAAACACACGAGGAATTAGACATAAGTGCAGTGGAAGTCTGAAGGACGTAGATAATGATGACCAGAACAAACAGTGCTGGATAAAAAGCCACCATCTGGACCAGTCACTTTGGGACAAAACACTGTCTGGATATTCAAATGTTAAAAAAAGGTGTGTGTGTGTGTGTGTGTCCCCCCCCCATAACCTACAGCTGTTTAACTGCAGCTCATTCCCTAAGGACAGAAATGTACACCCCTGCCCTTGCTCCTGTTTAGTTTTCACTGCAGGCATCAATACACACGTTAAACACCACAAATCAAATGACTGAGCAGCACTTTTAGTTTGCTATTCAGTTTATAAAAGTGCTGTTTCCTCTTAAGGGCAGAGATGCTGCCAACTTAAAAAAAAAATACGCTCACTTTTTATCTCTCTGCTGAAATAAAAACAAAATTCTAAAAATGTTTTGGTATATTTGGTAAACATGAAAATGAGTCATTCGGGGAAGCTGGAAAAAACATTAAAAGAACATAAGAGCAGCAGAACTATATGAAAGCACATATCAACACACTCCATATTTTACAACCTGTGCTGATTTACACACTGACCTCAGGGAACCTTATAGCCAGTCACAAATGAATTCAAGTTTCTATTTCCAGTTATGGTAGTCCTCCTACAATTAACTTTGAACAACAAGGTTTTTCCAAGTTCTCCTGGTTCCTTTTCCACCCGTGACTGACTTGCTGTGAGGATAGCATTTTGCAGACATGAGAAGTAATTTTCATATTTAATCATTTTTGGTTGCATTCGTTTGTGTCTGCTTGTTAGTGTGAAAATATCACCAAAGGTGCAGCTTGACACAGTTAAAAGTGGTTAAAGTGATTAAGTTTTGGAGTAATTGTGAAGAATAATATCACTCCTGCCTTGTCTAATGGGTGGATGTATGCTGAAAAAAAATATGACAGTGTAGGGGATATCGGTTGCCAACAACTTAATTCCATAAAGGTTCAATAATTCTGTTTTCATTCTAGTAGAAATAAACATTTTATTGTAGGCTATTAAAATATGTAAAAACCAGTCTTCACTGAAACATTGTGGATTTGTTTGTATGTATAGAATATGGATTGAGATATTGAGGGACTACTAGTGTGCATCTTGACATTGTGGAAGGGTTAGAAATTGTGTGGACCACTAAGTTCTGGTAGCAGTATGAAATTTTTAGCTTTTATTGAGAAGAGGCTTCGTTCAACAGGGCAGTAAAGCAGCAACAAGCTGTTAAAATCTATAATATTAACAAACGCGTCTGCAAATACACTGCATTCACAAGTTTGACAACTACATTTAAGAAGTGGAAATAAATTCCTTCAGATCTAACCATTCTCCCTTTAAAGGGTTCCAAATCATTTTAAATTCTACCTGTCAACAGTAATTTGATCTGGAAGTACAGTACTGTGTATAAGATACACCAAAGGAAAAAAATTCTGAAAAGCATGAACAATGTAGTTTGAAATAAAAAAAAATTCAAATGTCCGCTCACGTGGAACAATATTTTTGTATGTAGTATGCAGCTTTCTTTCTTTATGGAGAAAGTTAATGAGCAAACTAATGCCTGTCTGGAAAATGATCAACTAGCAAAACCATCTACCAAGCAGCAAGATTTGCAGATAAGTAATCCTTTGTTACACTTTATTAATCCCAGAGGGAAATTCAAGGCCATCTGCCTGTATGAGGCAGTCACGGTGCAGTGCCAATCCCTTCACATTCTCTCACCTAGGGCCACTTTAGAGTCTCTAATAAACCTAACTTGCTCTGTTTTTGGAAACCAGAGCACCCAGAGTAAACCCATACAAACATGGGAAGAACATGCAAACTGCACCAAGATAGGCCATGTTGGTTGGTGGATTTGAACCCATGACGTCCTTACTGTGAGGCAATAGTGCCATCCATTACACCACCATGCTGCACCATTGGTTGATATATGTTTCAACTGACTGATGATTAATTATGTGTGAATGAACTGGTGTTCAGGATAAAAATTTCACTCTGGTCTCCAATTTAAGGTTGTATTCAAAATACCAGTTTATATTTCAAACCAGTACAGTACTAATATTAAGAATGAACAAGGATGAAATTGTAGAACAATCATGTTACCAATCTTACAGTTTGGATTTATTTTGATAATGTTGTCAGTTTCCTTTTTGCGCCAGACAAGCAAAAATACCCAATCTTAAATCTTTCACTTCTTCATCAAGATTTATTTAGCCAGGCCAAATTTTGAACACTGAACACCAATATTCATAAATTTTCCACTGTTAGTTAACAGGGCTGACATCGCCTGTTAGAGATTACAAAAAAATTTTTTCTTAATTTTTCAACCAGTCTTGGTTGCCGAGTCATAAATTTCAGGGCCGACACTGTAGGTATATTAGAACTTAAACTACTAATAAAACTCTTCAACTAGAAGAAAACTGCATACAGCAATTTGTGATGTAAGCTTGCATACTCACACTGCAACTTTTTTTGCATATACTAACACACACACACACACAAAAAAAACCCACCCATCTCTGGCAGTCTAAACACCTCAAACCATACACTGCAGCAAGTTCCTGTAAGAACTAAAATACAAAATATAGCTCTCGTGATGAGATATGGTCTGTCCATTTTTAATTAACTAGCACATTGCCACGTACCAAAAGACAGTTTAGAAAGCCTGGGATCAGTCTGCCAAGGTCTCCGCCTTTGACCGCCACCTAATCCACATTGCACCGGAACCCCATGATCCCTCCTGCAGGTGGTGAGCCCACTGGAGGGTGGACCCATGTAACTCCTTCGGGCTGAGCCTGGCCGGGTCCCATGGGTGGAAACCCGGCCACCAGACGCTAGCCATCAAGCCCCTCCCCCCAGGCCTGGCTCCAGGGTGGGGCCCCGGTAACCCCATACCGAGCGGGGTACACTGAATCCTTGATCTAGAATTTATCATGATAGTCTGTTGGATCGTTCTTAGTCTGGCCCTTCACCCAGGACCAGTTTGTCTTGGGTGACCCTACCAGAGGCAAATTGCCCCGGACAACATAGCTCCTGGGATCAATGGGGCACACAAACCCCCCACCACGATAAGGTGACGATCCATGAGGGGCTGGATTGCTGGACTCACCCTCAGAGATAGGGTGAGGAGCTCAGTCATCCGGGAGAGGCTCAGAGTAGAACCGCTGCTCCTCCACATTGAAAGGAGTCAGTTGAGGTGGTATGGGCATCTGATTAGGATGCATCCTGGACGCGTCCCACTTGAGGTGTTTCAGGCATGTCCCACTGGGAGGAGACCCCGGGGATGACCCAGGACTCAGAGAGACTATGTCTCCCAGCTGGTCTGGGAATGCCTTGGTATCCTCTCTGAAGAGCTGGAGCAGGTGGCTGGGGAGAGGGAAGTCTGGGCTTCTCTGCTTTAACTGCTGCCTCTGCGACCCGGCCCTCCGGAAAAGCGGTAGAAGATGGATGGATGGATAGTGCACTGTCCATAGAACACAAGTATTTCTGTCTGAAACGGGTATCCCAACCAGGCTTTACAGGCCCAAATGTAGGCTGTGTTTTAAAGTGGAATACAGAGAGGTGTAGCCTATATGTAGGCAATCACGTTAGACTCTGACAAATATAAAAGGGAGTAAATGGCTCTAAGATTTATTTGATTGTGTGAATATTAATTACAGAATACCTAAATATTGAAAATGAATGCCATCCAATCCAATATTAGCGACTGCTTCAGATCCCTTGTTTGTCAGATCACTTATTTGTGTGATCTTTTATCACTTATATTCAAGATAATAGTGTATCTTGCACTTTGGGGAATGGGAGTTGTTCAGTCATAATTATTTTAGTTTATATCACTGTTCAGTGATGGAGTTCAGTGTAATATTGAATTTCTTCTGTGTATCGTCAATAAACTCATGCAGTACTATAACAGGACACGTTTACAAATATTTGAGGCCCATTGGCTGCTGCTTTACTGTGTGCCTGCGAAGGTTCAGCTGCTGCTTCCCCACCAGCTCCCGGTACCTTGTGTTTTTCATGCTGAATTATCCATTAGACCTACACAATCACGGTAACTTTATGGTTTAATTTTTAAAGCATTAAACCTTAAGTCTATCTTTTGTCACTATTTGCACAACGGGTAGCATTACTGTACATGGACTGCTGTTTTTCCAACCTTATTCCTTTTGTTTTTTATATTGCACACACCACTGAAGAGAGAAATGCCATTTCAATTCTCCTGTATGTCCTGTATCAGCTGCTCTGATGCCAAAATGTCAGAACACCGGAGGAGGTGGATCCAATCAGCTGATTGCTCGAACCACAGAGCTCAGCTGTTTTCCATGATAAATCAGCCTCAGGGCAAAAGCACACTCCATGCATTATCTTTTTTTTCCCCCAATTTATTGAAAATATATATATTTTTTTTTAATCGCCATCATGCCTTTGAGCCAGGTCGTGTCTGGCCGCTGCTTCTCCTGGCATGATCTGTGTTATCTGTCAGACCTGGTCCCGCTGACACTCCGCCCAGTCCGCTCACGCACCTCATGTTCTGCACATACGCAGAATTATCCTTTAGATCTACACAATCATGGCAACTTTCTGGTATAATTTTTTTTAAGCATTAAATCTTCAGTATTATGTTTTTCTAGTCAAATTTGTTGTTTACTTCCTTGTTTTGTCCAGGGCACACTGTGGTGACTGACAAGTCGTGGTGCCGTGTATTATCCAATCAGCACGGAGTCAATCCGAAACTCCACCCACACTTCTTGAAGCCAGGGCATGAAGAGACACAGCGGTGACAGCAGTGGCTGAACTTTCTCTGATAAAAATTACACATTTTGACTGAGCGACTCCATATTTGGGGATGCACACCCTCATAACCTCAGCAAAGCACATTTCTCTTAAATCTTTGGTCAGTCTGACGAACGGTTCAAGAGACATGCATGGAACAGAGAAATGCTACATTTATAGATAGATAAACTACAGCAGAACTCCAAATAATTAAGCAAACAAACTGTTCTGTCTGATGTGGGATATGTTTCTGCTTCATTACTGGAAATTTACAAACAGATCAGGGGCCCAACATTAAAACATATAATTTACTTCAATAGCAATAACTACCCCCCCGACACCCCAAAAAATAATAATCTGAACTATTACAGGTCATTTGTGCATGTTCTGAGAATGACCATTAAACTCAGGTGGATTCATATTTTTCACACCATTTTTAATGATATTTAACAATTAATCTGAGACACTATGCACTAATATTTTCCCCAAACAACAGACTTAAAAATGTAATGTACCAAAACTGCTTCCATTTCCTCCATTTTTGATTTGGAACTTACATGACAAACTTCCATCCACGCCTTCTCGAACAAGGAACAGACTGAAATATCCGATAAGCTCATCTGGGAGGTCAAGCTTTGTCGCAACAGCCTGCAGAAAAAGTGGGAGTAAAATACAGGATTATTCAAGTCATTTTCAGAGACACGTGGAAGATAAAGATGAAAGGGATGAAAGAAAATGTGAAAATTATCTAGAAAAGCATTAAAAAAAAAATAGATCACATAAATGACGGACGGAGGCCAACCACAAGCTGGCACAAACCTCATATATCTAAAACAGACATTTTTTTAAGGAAATTAGTTTTTTTTTTTAGCAGCTACAGAATTTATTCACAAGCGTATTCATCCATCCATCCATCTTCTGCTTAATCCTTTTCGGGTCGCGGGGGGGGCTGGAGCATATCCCAGCATCTTTGGGCGAGAGGCAGGGTAATACTTGTAATTGGTTTGGTATTAGTAAAAACATCCAGAGAAAGGGTAATCAATAGAATGTTTTTTAAAAATAATAAAAATGACAAAATTTGGAGACATGAGTTTTGCGCTGGACAGGGACAATGTTTGAATTTGTGGATTTAGCAGACCGTTTGACATTCAAGCTAAAGATGATGAATAATCTGACCTGTTGCACAAGTATTCAGAATCATTAAGCGGAAGAAGATGGATGGATGGAAGATTTTGAGTTTAAAGTTTTGACATATGTAAGGGTAGTTAGATGCAGCTTTAAAGATCCAAAACATTTCTGTGCTGTTGACAGTTCATTTAAAAAAAGTCTTCCTGTAAAGTTCTGTCTGAAACTGTTGATTTAGAAACTGCTCATTACCATTACTAATGAGCCCCTAATATGAATGGGTAAAAAGTTTTCCAAGTGTCAGTTTTTGAGCCAATTACAGTTAAGGAGGCAGGCAGGGTGCATTTGTTTTGCCATCTTAGTGAACTTCAGGTGGGGCTTGTTGGTTCCATTAAGAGCTGAAGTACATCAACATACAGTATATTATACAACAGTTGGCTCTGACCAAGCAATTTGATTGGACAATAGGGATTCCAGGAGTTACTATAATCCGCGATAATTGCACTCCAATTTCACTGGATTTGTATCACTCTGCTTCAAAGGTGTTCTAGTAAAGTTAATTACTAACAGTACTTTTCTATCAGCTCTGACAATTGCAGGATTGTTTTGGATACCTTAATTTCCACAGTGAAGTCCTGTTTGACAAGAAATTATACACCCGTGACCCGGAAGTCCGACCCTTTTGCAAAGGTCTACTTCCGTCCCGGTCATTTTAAGATCATTAAACGATTTCATGTCTGTTTAAAAAAAAAAAAAAAAATAGGCAGCGCTAGAGTTTGTTTGTCTTGATTAACAAACCACAATACCTTTGTGGTGATGGACTCTTCGTTTCATCTAAAAATGTGAAGAAAAGCGAGCAAAATATGCTAAATCACTAGCATGCTAACTACTAGCTTCTGGTGACTGGTAGATACGTTTTGATCTAGGATTTTCTCAAGTATCAACTTAATAGGTATGTTTTATAAACACTTATTACATTTGCACTTGACAATATTTAATTTGTTTACATGTGTGTGAACTGACAATAGGCGTCTTCATGCTGAAAACAGATTCAGAGTCAAGAAAATTAAAAAAAAAAAAAAACTCTAGTTATTTGATGGAATGGAGAAAACTGTATTAACCTTTCAGCTTCCGATAAATTTTTTACAGTTGTGACTGACCTCACGATTTTTCAAGGAGTTGTTTAAAGGAGTTCTACACAACTCACAAAAAGTTTGAAATATTCGGCTTTTGGGTGAAACTTCAGGATGCACTTAAAATGAACTATAACCTTTACAGGTAAACTTAATTTCACCTTCTCTAACCTTTTGAATGCACATTTACAACTGTTCAGTGTTTCAGCACTTTTTACATAACTTGCTGTTCTTTAACAAGGTGCTTAACAGCAAAATTCACAACAGGTGTTTGATCCATGAATCGACCAATACATTTTCTGGTTCAATTAGAATTTGTATTTAAACAGTCCTCTTCATCATGCTGTTCACATTTTGACATGAGACCAAGACGACACCTCACAACTGATCAACAGTACCTCGCCACTGCGAGGCTTCAAACAGGATGTTCTTAGAGGGAAGTGGCCACTGAGCTTAAAATGTCACAGAATGTCATCAGCAGGGTGCAACGGAGATACAGAGAGACTGGAAGAGTCACAGAAAGGCATAGAAGTGGCTGTCCTTTGGCCACATCCCATGCTGATGACCACTTGCACTGTGGAACTGGATAATGAATGCCACTCAACTCCAGGTACATTTAAGGGAGGTGAGAGGCACCCAAGTGTCACGTCAGACCATTCGAAACGGTTTACATCAGCATGGTCTGCATGCTAGACGACCTGCAAGGGTACCTGACCACACCACCAGGCACAGGCGTTATCGTCTTGCATGGGCCAGGGAGCATTTACACCGGACAAGGGACCAGCAGGCCTCAGTGCCGTTCTCTGATGAAAGTCGATTCACGATGAGCAGGAATGATAGAAGCCAACGATGTTGGAGACGTCAAGGAGAGCGCTATGCATCAGCCACTCGTCACCAGACGAGCCTTTGGTGGTGGTGGTGGTGTTACAGTCTGGGCAGGTGTGTCTAGTCAATACAGAACTGCTCTACACTTTGTGAATGGTACAGTGAAACTGATACTCCCTGAATAACATCATTAATCCAGTCATTATGACCCTGCATAAACAACACAGGCCTAATTTCATCTTCATGGATGACAATGCTCCAAGCTCATTGAGGTTGCATCATTAGAGAACGGCTGCTGCAGGCTGGGGTACCTCAACTGGACTGGCCTGCACTTTGTCCAGACCTGAATCCCATAGAAAACCTATGGGATCAGCTGAGTCGCCATGTAGAGGCTTATAACCCTGCACCCCACAACCTCAGTGGCCTGAAGGCCGCCCTTCAAGAACAGTGGCATGCCATGCTTCAGCATACAATAAGTTAACTTGTAAACAGCATGAGACGTCGTCATCAAGCTGTAATTGATGCTCAAGGGCACATGACAAATTATTGAGACATTGACACTTTTTGTTGTGGAATACTGTTGTTGGCTTTTGTTTCAATAAATTGTTTGAGATGAGGAAATCGCCAATGCATGCTTCTACTTAGATGCCCTACTTTCATGATATATCACTGTAGCGTGAACTTTACATTTTAAATAAATTTCACCCAAAAGCCAAATATCCCTGACTTTTTTTGTGAGTAATATATATATACGTATATACACACTGCTCAAAAAAAAAAAAAAAAAAAAGGGAACACTTTGAAAACACATCAGATTTTAAAGGGAAAAAATAAGCTGGATATCGAAATTGTGGCAGGGTAGTCCAGCTTACTCAGACTAAAGAAACACTTTTTAATACGAGTAAGCTGGACTAGCCTGCCACAATTTCAATATCCAGCTTATTTTTTCCCATTAAAATCTGATGTGTTTTCAAAGTGCTCCCTTTATTTTTTTGAGCAGTATATATTATATTTGCAATGTTGGAAGTCATCTCCTGTGTGAGTAGCTACTGTGTTAAATTAATATTCTAAAAAAAGGACCTTTTGAATAAGATATGCGATGATGGTTATTGATAATGGTTATCCCTCAGATTTTTTTTAATTAACTCAGCTGGTTAAACTACCACAGGAGCTCATCAAACCACACAGAATCAAGCTGTGATGTGTTACATCAGGGTTGGGGGGGGGGGGGGAGCTTCAGATCACCAGAGGAATTGTGCTGTACACATCAGTAAAAATGTGGGGAAATTATTTTTTTCCCCCCACCGTGTGCTTTTGCACAATATTGCTGGAGCTGTGCCTGTGGCTGAGCTGAGCCAATGCGCAGAGCACACAGCTGTGCATTGGCAAGACTTCTTTCTGCACTTTGTAAGAAATAAATTCTAATGTTTGACAAGTATGTTTTAAAATACTTTTGGGCAGTGTGGTGGCACAGTGGTTAGTACTGTGGCAGCACAGCAACTCACCCTTGGCCATGGGATCCCGGGTTCGATCCCAGCCCCTGACCAACAGTGATCTGTGTGGAGTTTGCATGGTTCTCCCCGTGTCTGTTTGGGTTTACTCCGGGATTTCTCCAGTTTCCTCCCACAGGCCAAAAACATGCAGATTAGGTTAACTGGAGACTCTAAAGTGGCCCAAGGTGTGAATGTGTGTGAATGGTGAAGGGATAGCGCCGTACTGTGGCCGCTTCATTCATCCAGGTGGATGCCCTGAATTTCCCCTCTGGGGATCAATAAAGTACACAAAATAAAAAAAAATAAAAATGACCACGCAAACTACATTTAGTCAAAAACTTTATTCACTTGTTCCCACTTTTCTCTGTAACCGATGAAGGCAGACTCACTCCTTTGTGTTAAGTCTGACCACTTTTTTTTTTACCTCAATATAAAGAATTGTGATTACAGAGGTAATATAACCTAAATAAATCACATCTGTACAAATTTAAATTGTAATCAGCTGAAGATCAGATTGTTAACCTCTTGTGCTCCGTTGTACCGCGGACGGGCAAGTCTCTGCGTCCTAGTGCGCACGAGGGCGCTCTTGTGCGCCCTCGTGCGCTCTCGACGCATGATCCTGATGGTGCAGATGGAGATGGTGATGGCGTCCAAGCACGCACTGAAAATAAAAGCTGCAGACACAGCCGCAAACAGATTAGTTCATCTGATTGACCTGTCATTCGACTAATAAGAGCCTTGAATTGGGTTTCTGAAACCTTGAAGAACCAATGAATGAAAATCTAGCCAGAAGGACCCGCCTCCCAACGGCTGCGAGCCAACTGAAGCACAGAAGTTTGCTGAACTGTTTTGTCTAAAGCTGGGTGAAGAGAGACTGCTTCAGCAGCCACAGGCAGTGGTTTGTTTATTTATTTTTTTAATTCCAGCAGAGTGTTTAGGATTCTCTTATATGGTCATCATAGACCGACGGAGGCCAACAATGAAGGTCGTAAATCATTCGCCAAAACCGCAATCATGGAATTATGTTTTGACCGGGTCGTGAGACCAGAACCAGAGCGGACCAGCGTCAGTTCGTCTGACAATGAGGAAGAGAAGTTGGCCAGGAAAATGTGGCTGTGAAGAGGTAAGGTGTTATAAGCCAAATTATTTTTTATCCCTGAAAATTGTAATCCAAAATGACTTTTGACCAATCGGTAAATTACAACTGTGCTTCGCAGCGCAGTTCGTGCACCGCTGTACAAGGGGTTGTTCGCCGCGTACAGACTGTGAACGCCCCCCCCCGCTATTCTTCTGCAGCGAGGGGGGGGGGGGGGAGCCGCGGTGATTGCACTGCTGTCCCACATCACCACATGAAGCTAATCCGTTGTGTAGCGATGGCCGAAGTCCATCCTCTGTAGCGAGCAGGGGGAGGGGGGCACACAACCCCCCCCCCCCCCCACACACACACACACACAGACAGCCCTGAGTGTGACCTTTCATTAGAGCCCAAAATGAAGATTCTACATTGAATTATTCAAAAGTTGCAGACGTTTTTCCAAACTGTGCCATTTGGCACAGTTCCAAAACGCCTGGGAACAACCTGAGAACAAAGCTGTGTAAAATATTCATTTTTTGTGGTATTGTTACAAAATTTGGACCTCAGCTGGATAACACTTGGTTCTACATTTCTGTTGCATTTTCCAGCCCGGATCTGAAGCTGTGTGTTATTTGCAAGCATTTGTATCCAAAAAAACACCCAGGCCAAATTTATTTTCTTCAAGTTCACTATGTTTAGATGACTGTAACTCAGTGGCCGGAGCACTTAGAGAGATCATGGGTTTTTTTGCCAAAAAATTCAAAGTGTTTTCTTTTAAATGAGACCAACCCCATGAAGATGCTCGATTTACTTTGGGCACATTTTTTGGGGGCGTTTTTAGGAAAATTGACCGGAGTGCAAGGGATTAAACCAGTGGTGTTGCGCCGCCCTGATCTCCAAAATGTTTTTTTGCATTGAAAGAGACTTTTGATGTTGCCACACAACACAAATTATTTTTTTCTTCTCTTATGATAATGTCAATTTCTACGACAGAGAAGTTTCTATTTTTTGTTATTTTGCGTTCCACTGGCATAAATGCTGGGGGTGAGATAAAGGCGTGGATTTCAAGTGACGCTCAGATCCATCCGTCAAATTTATCAATGAGTGAACGATCATACGATGAGATTGACCAGATACGCACGGTTTCATACTGTATATATACACCATATAGACCTTTTCGCATGATCATATTTACACCCAAATGTGTTCCGATTTCTACACACTTTTGATAAACGAAGGTCAATGTCACTGTAAAACTGAGTTTTGCTTTGAGAACTGCTGCACTGAACAGAGTCCATTTGTTGTTAAACTTTCATGAGAGTACTTTGGAAGAAGTCTGATTTACAGCCAAGTCTGATTTGCAAAGGCCATTAAAATGAAACACTGTCCTTACTTTGATAGCTGTTGTGTGTTTTTACTGTTTGTTAAATGCAAATACGAACAGATGAAATGAAAAGTGTAAGGACGGCCACTATAATCTAACAGGAATTTCATAAGGTTACGTTTGTCGTAAGTCAGTTTAATTACTAATTTTGGAACTTGCATGCTTATAGGGGTGGGTTTAAAATATTGATTTTCCAATTAAAAAGAATTTTCATTTGAATAGTCCAACATTTTTTAAATACTAAGATTGATTTTTTTTTTTTTTTTATCTTCCGGTTATGGCTGCCACGTAGGACGGACGTGTCTCGCTCTGCTCTGCTCCTGGAAAAAAAAAAAATCGGCAAATAACTCTCTCATTTGGGACAGAACGTATCCCAGCATTTGGGCGAGGATATGTCGGCGAAGCCTAAGGCTGGAAAACCAGGAAAAGGAAAAAGCGAGCCGCCGAAACAGTCCAAATTAACGGACTTTCAGGTCTGTGACGCAGCAAACAAAACTCCATATATGGCGGAGGAGGCTGGCAACGGTGCGATATCTGCGGGGAATGGCGCAGATGCGCTGATGGCTGCCATGAGTTCAATGAGAGCGGACTTTTCCTCTAGATTTGATGGGATTATGACAGCGTTGGAAGGAATAAGAAAGGAATTGGGTGACTGTGTAGAACGAACGGCGCAGATGGAGCTCCGTCTCGCTAGTGCTGAAGATGACGTCACCCGTCTTCAATTAAAGGTGCGCACTTTGGAAAAAAAAAAAAAATCTCTGGAAGATAATATTTTGGAATCAGAAGGTCGGGACGTATGTTCCTTTCTGGAAAAGTGGATTCCGGAGGTGCTGGGCAGCGAGGAGTTGCAATCAGCAGTGATTCTGGAAAAAGCACATCGTATTGGCCCACGGAGAGATAAGGGACCGCCGAGGACCTTAATTATGAAGTTTCTTAGCAACAGAGACAGGATGAAGATCTTCAACGCTGCACGAGCTAAAAAAGGAGAGATTAAACACCAGGACCAGCAGGTGCGGTTCTACCCAGATTTGGCCACAGGAATCCAGCAATTGAGGAAGCAGTTTGATCCCGTACGTAAGGAGCTGCGCAACCTTGGGATTCGTCATGGTGTAATCTATCCTGCGAGACTGCTGACCACGTATGAGGGCAGAACCCACATCTTCAAGACCCCAGAGGAGGCGCAGGAGTTCATCAAGAAGATCAAAGAAGAAGAAGAGACTGGTGGGAGCTAAGCATGAACAAAATATAAGGTAGAATAATTAAGCATTTGCACAGGCATCTGACTGACTTGAAGTAAATAGTAAGTTTACAAAATATAGATTGTATTATATATTAAAAAAAAAAAAAACAAAACAAAAAAAACTATGATGTACAAAGTTGTTAAAAATTTTGGAGTTAAGTTGGAAAACTACAGAGGAGAGTTAATGTTACGTCATTAAAAGCAGTAGAGTTAGGGTGATTGGGAGGATGAAGAAGGAGTGGCTTAGGCTGTTCCCCGTGGGTGTGGAACGGTCGATGGCTATATCGGGAGACAGAATTTTTCTTTTGATTTTGGGGGGTTTGCCACAAGTGTGGGAAGGGGAAATTTGTTTGTGTGTAGTTTGTAGGATGAATGTTCAACCACTCATGTTTTTGCTTCTCTGTATGAGCATGTTTACACTGCAAGGTAATCCCAAACTCTCTATTGATCATGGACCAAAGTGTTAATCTTAATTTAACTTCATGGAATTGCAGAGGTCTACAAAATTTAAAAAAACTTAAACAAGTTATGAATAAAATAAAGGACATGGGTTCAAGAATTGTGTTTTTACAAGAAACTCATCTGATAGAGGAGGATGTTAAAAGAATTAGGAGTAGATGGCAGGGAAGTGTATTCACCTCTTCGTTTTCATCCCGAGCCAGGGGAGTTATGACTCTCATACATAAATCAGTTCCTTTTCAGGTGAAAAATGTAATTGGAGACAAATTTGGAAGATATGTAATCATTCAAGGTTCTTTGCTATTAGAAAATATAAATCTTGTGAACTTATATGGTCCCAATATAGATGATCAGAAGTTCTTTGCTAATTTATTTCTCATCTTATCATCACTTACAGGGCAACATATAATAGCAGGGGATTTTAATTGTACATTGAATCCAGGTGTGGATAGATCAACAGGACTGGATTGTACACACATTGGATGTAGGATGACTATTAATCATTTTATGAAAGAATTGAGATTGTTAGATATATGGAGAGAAATGAAACCACAAGTTAAAGCCTATTCTTGTTATTCCAGTACCTACAAGACATTCTCACGTATTGATTATTTTTTGATTTCCACAGAATTAAGGTCCAAGATTCAAAACTGCTTTTATGATAACATCGTGATCTCTGATCATGCACCCTGTTGTCTAATATATGTAGATAAAAAATTGACAAAGGAATCAGGTAGATGGCAATTTCAGCATAAATGGCTTCAGGATGAGGAATTTGTCAAGTATATAGAAAAACAGATAGACGAGTTCTTTGACATCAATACTACACAAACATCAGCATGTGAAAAGTGGGAGGCTTTCAAAGCTTTTATTAGGGGACATATTATTAGTTATACAGGATCAAAATCTAAGAGGACTCGAGAGGAGAGAGCTAAATTGGAACATAAAATAAAAAGTCTTCAGGAAAAAGTGTATGCAGGAAGTGACCCAAGGTTGGAGAATGAATTACTGATTTTGAGAGCTGAATACGACAAAAAATCAGCGAATAGAGCTGCCTCGAGTCTTCTAAGATTGAAACAATCTTTTTATGAACAAGGTGAAAAATCAGGAAAATTATTAGCATGGCAGATTAAACAATTGGAAATTAAAACACCAATTACCAGTATTATAAGTAACGGACAGGTAGTTATAGATCCTTTAGAAATTAATAGAGCCTTTAGAGATTACTATGAAAAATTATATGATACCAAAAATGAACCTGATTTAACAAAACTAAATGGGTTTTTGAACGAACTATCTATACCGTGTATACCAAATGAAAACAGGGAGATATTGGAGTCTAAAATTAGTCAAGAAGAAGTTGGGCTAGCCATTGATAATATGAAATCAGGAAAAAGTGCAGGACCAGATGGTCTTCCAGTTGACCTTTATAAAAAATTTAAGAATAAATTAATAAAACCTTTTTTGGAAATGGTTTTAGAAGCATTTCAAAATAATAATTTACCATCATACATAAATAATGCTTTAATTATACTGCTGCCAAAACCAGGTAAGCCCTCTAATAAATGTGAAAATATGAGACCAATAAGCCTATTAAACGCCGTCCTTAAGATAATCTGTAAAATTTTAGCAAGACGAATACAAGAAATTTTACCAAATATTATTAATCGAGATCAGAATGGCTTTATAAAGGGTAGACAAGGCTTCCATAATGTAAGAAGACTATTTAATATTATTTATTTTAATAAAGAAGCACCGGATACAGCTCTCCTATCATTGGACGCCGAAAAGGCCTTTGATAGAGTTGAATGGCCCTTTCTTCTTGAAGTCCTACAAAGGTTTGGACTTGGAAATAATTTCATAAAATGGGTTCAAATAATATACAATAATGCTACAGCAGAAATCCTAACAAATAACAATATTTCAAAACCAATAAAAATCAATAGAGGATGTCGACAAGGCTGTCCACTTTCACCTTTACTGTTTACTATGGCAATTGAACCTTTAGCGATAGCGATACGTTTACATTCACAAATATATGGAATTAAAGTTGGACCAACAGAACATAAAATCTCCCTGTACGCCGATGATATAATTTTGTTTATGTCGAATCTAAAAAAATCAATTCCAACCTTGTTGAATTTAATAAAGAATTTTGGGGAAATATCAGGATATAAAATAAATAAAACTAAATCTTCAATATTAATGCTAAATGAGACCCAGAGAAATTACCCAGCCCCTGAGGTAAATCAATTCAATGTTGTAAATCAGTTTAAATATTTAGGAATCCAAATTATGCCTAAGCTAGAATCAGTCGCCAGCGTCAACTATGAAGCCTTAATGTCAGATATCAATGAGTTAACTCAGAGATGGATGTCACTACCAATGTCGATGATCGGGAGAATCAATATACTTAAAAGTAATATTTTACCTAAAATACTTTATTTATTTCAATACATTCCCTTATCACCACCTTTAGATCTATTCTCAAGAATAAAAAAAAAGTTAGTGGAATTTATATGGAACAACAGGAGGGCTAGATTACGTTTGTCTTTATTATATTTACCATTTGATCGTGGAGGTCTGAAATGTCCAAATTTTATGTTGTATTATTGGTCGGCACAACTGAGGTCTATGACATATTATTTTTCATCAAATGATCTCCCTCACTGGACTGAAATGGAATCATACAATTTACCTTTACCTCTTCCCATATTCATATACTCAGATTCGGCAAAAAAATTACAAAAACAAGTTAAAAATCCATTTGTAAAGCATATGATCAAAATATGGTGTGAAGCTAAAAACTATTTAAAAGAACCACAGTTATTGTCACAATTTAGTCCAATATGGGGTAATCAATATTTTAAACCAGGGAGAGCGGACGCTGTATTTAAAGTATGGAATTTAAAAGGGATACAAAAGATTCAGGATTTATATTTGCCATGTGCAGACAACATAATGACTTTTGAAGAGCTGAGGATCAAATTTAATCTCAATAGAACACATTTTTTTAAATATCTTCAACTTAGAAACTTTATTCGATCAAATCAAAATAAAGCTCTCACTCGACCTATTTATTCATCCTTGGAAAAAATGATGATGAAAGATAGTAAAAGAAAGGGTATTATTTCAGAGTTTTATAACTCATTGACACTATCTTCAAGTGAAAATTCACTGAAAAGATTAAACTACTGGAAAGAAGATCTGCAAATTGAAATTTCGGAGGAACAATGGGAATTGGCTTGTACAGAAGCTCAAACCAAATCAATAAATGCACGCCTTAAATTGATACATTTCAAATGGTTAATGCGGATGTATGTTACACCGGAGGAGTTAAATAGATATAACAAAAATATACCAGATACATGCACAAAATGCATGGAAAGTAAAGGAACCCTATTTCATTGTTTATGGGAATGTAGATTAATAAGAATGTTTTGGGAAGAGGTGAGGGTAACAATTGAAAAAATAATCTCAAAACAAATCATATTGAATCCTAAACTGTTTTTGTTGGGTCTGTACCCAGAAAAGCATAATTTTAATAAAAGTGAAAGAACATTCATAGACCTCAGTTTGCTTAATGCCAAAAAATGTATTGCACTATTATGGAAAAAGACTCATAGACCAGATGTGACTCAGTGGTTAAGACAGATGTTAACAAACCTTCCATTAGAAAGAATAACATATATACTGAAATCAAAGGAAATTGTGTTTGAGAATATATGGAGACCTTTTATTGATTATGTAAAAAATTTAAACATAACTCTTGAAGAAGAAGGTGAATGATGTGTGTGGACCTTGTAAATTCCAAACTGGTGAACATAATATGTATACTTATGTATTGGATTGTCTAGACTAAACAGAGGAGCATTGTTGAAGACTTGATTTTGTTGGTGGTTGTTGGTGTTTTTAGTGCATTTTTTTTTTTTGTAGTACTTTAGTGTTAGTGTTTGATTGTTTGTATCATGTTTGTTAAAAAAAAAAAAGGTTCAATAAAGATATTGTGGGAAAAAAAAAGATTGATTTTTATATGTGAAATACTTTTTTGGGTGTGCGAAACTTAAGAGGTGTACAAGAAGTCTGTGAATAGAGTTCAGTCATGCATGAATGTGGCTCCATTTGGCAACACAACTAGAGACCCTTTCAAACCTGAAGACAGCCATATGGCAGTATTTCAGACTCAAGAACAAGGAAAATAGCTATATTGGCAATATTCCTGACAGAATTGATATCAAATTTAAAATGTAATTGAATCAGGACCTTCTGAATCCTAACTGAGTCAATGTTGGAAATTCACTGATGATACCCAGCCCTAGATGATTATGTAGTAGGGCTGGGTGATTAAGTGAAATATAACTGAAACTGAACATTGAGACATTAAAACCAATGTAATCTTGCTCATGTCAATTTTTTCAGTTGCTCCCTTCTTCCTGTTGTGGGTGTATGAGAGCTTTCATGTGCTGCCCCTTTAAGACATCTCCTGCAAGTGCTGTCATGTGTCATGACAACCTGAAAGCTTCAACTGACCATGATGCTGATTTAAGGTCAAATCAGCCAGCACCATTACATAGGTTTCAAAATGTTTAATGGGAGTGTAATAGTTATGAAACAGAGCGCAAAATGTCGATACAAGTGTTCACGGTAGCAAAGTTTTATCGTGAAATACACAGTTAAATTTTTCTTAGACCACATGAGTTCACAGGAGAATCTGTCGCAAAACTGCTCGTGTGAACAAAGTACCAGATCTGGAATATGTGTAGTCACAGGGTAATTACACTGTACCATCATATTCTAAGTAGTACAAAACTGTTGAAGATAGATGTTAACCTTTAGGCACCATTTCATATTTTTTGTGCAATTGTGCCTTTTTACAGAAGGATATCATTTTAAAATAAGTTATATATAAGCTTCTAATTACAGCACAATAAACTGATAATATGAATATTATATAAATGTGAATTTATAGACTGGCTTAAAATGAGCTTATACTTTCTATAAAAGTAGAGTTCAGCACTTACATCAAGGACATCCTCTGTCTTGTAGGATGTCAGGATGTTGACAGTGACTTTCTGACCACTGCAGAGGCAGATGTCGATAGCTACCTCCTCTGTAGGAATCTGCTGGGTCTCCTGTAAGACAAACAGAAAAATAGTGGACTTTGATTCAGCCTCATGGGTAAACTGTGTGTTATCATTCCTATCATTCAACAGCAAAATGACACCAAAACAAATGCAGGATAGCCAGGGAGATAAAATTCCTGCAAGATACTATAGGTGTTTTTTGTTCAACTTTTCAAAATCCCCTTCACTTCAAGAAGAGACAGTACGGTGACATTAGATATTGTTGCGTTTCCTCTGATTGGTCTCATCAAATTTTGAGAAGACATTTTGGTTGCATCTGCATTTATTGCAACATAATTTAAGTGTAAAACAGAAGTTTCCCTTAAATGTCTGTACTGATGAAGTAACTTAGACAAAGATGATAAAATTTCTGATGATGCAGACACAGAAGACCAAATATAAAACAAAAGAAAAATGAAATCCACCACATCAGATGTGATTTGAAATGCATAAGTTTTTCTACAGACCTTAATTATTTTCATTATATGGACAAAAATAAGTGAAAACATCTACCTGTTCCTAAGAGAAGTGAAGTCTTTTTGTCATGTTTAGTTTACAAACAGGAAAAAAATTAAAGTTTTCAGCTCAGTGTTCAGTAGCAAAATGAGGTAGATTCATGCACTCATTTCTTCTACTGCTCTCAGTTCAGAATACAACTTCATCTCCTTTGATTTCAGTAATTATTGCTGTTTGGGCACCGTTCCCTTTTATGATAGAGTAGGACAAAAAATAAATAAATAACAGCTTCTGATCAGACTTTAAGAAAGAGGAAATGTTGAACTGGATAACTCCACGTTCTGTCCCCAGGTAGTCTGTCACCAGCTTGGCAAAATCGTCTATTATCTTCCCTGTTCTCTCAGAGGGGGATCTCCAAGAACAGCAACACGTGAGGTGCGAATGAAGCATTATCACGGAGTGGTAAGTCTTTTCTCATTCTGAACTTCATCAGTTTGTACACGTACAGATTATTTCAAATATAGCCTGTAATGATGCAACGCTGGAGGAGGTTGAAGAAAAAGAGGCAGAGTGGGAGTAATGTGGTGGCAGACCAATGAATCTGTCCATAATCGTGAATTGCATCAACAATTTGTACTGAGCTTTGCGTTTTCACAGCACTGTCCAGTTAAGCTGAGAATGTTCTTGCATCACTGCTCCTGCATAAAAAGCTTTCCAGCCTACCTTGAAGGGCTGACTCATCAGGTGGCTCATTATTTTCTGGTCTTTTACATAAGGATCAAAATCCCACACACTCTCCAACTACTTTTGCCATGTCTGGCAACAGGTTGCTTCCCCTCTTAGTTTCACTTTGATGCAATATTTTTTTTTGTTTTGATCTGCAAGTCAAACTTTCTCTGACACACCTAACCAGTAGATTATAAGCGGTGATGATACAGACCAAGATAAGAGTATGTTACGCCAACAAGTTGCATCAAAGAGTAAACATACCCCTACATCACTCTACCACAATGCCAGATGTAATTATCAGTAAGAAAGAAATGACTTCAGTTAAAGGTGCATCAGTGGTAAGAGGGAAAAAAATTCATCCAACCTGTTGTGCTTTCCTTAAGAAGCTGTTGAACAACTCACTGGCTCCAAGTAAGTGATCCTGACGGACTAAAAAAAAAAAAAAAAAAAAAGAGAGAGAAAATTAGCAACATAAATGAAAATACACCGTGTTCAAAATTATTATGCAAATAGGATTTTAGTGTCATAAACATTCAATTTTTTGTTTTTCAAACTCATGGATGGTATCGTGTCTCAGGGCTCTTTGGATCACTGATATCAATCTCAGCCACCTGTCATAATTAGTTTGCCAGGTGAGCCCAATTAAAGGAAAACTACTTAAGTTTGCTCCACATTAAGCATGTTTCACAGGTTTCAAGCAATATGAGAAAGAAAAAGGATCTCTCTGCTGCTGAAAAGCGTCAAATAGTGCAATGCCTTGGACAAGGTATGAAAACAATAGATAGTTCATGAAAACTTAAGTGTGATCATCGTACTGTGAAGAAATTTGCAGCCGATTCAGAGCACAGACTGGTTCGTGCAGATGAAGGCATAATGAGGAAGGCTTCTGCCAGACAAATTCATCCGATTAAAAGCGCCACTGCTAAAATTCCATTACAAAGCAGCAAACAGATATTTGAAGCTGTTGGTCCCTCTGGAGTCCCACGAACTTCAAGGTGTAGGACCCTCCAGAGGCTTGCAGTTGTGCATAAACCTATTATTCAGCAACCCCCTAACCAATGCTCACAAGCAGAAACGGTTGCAGTGGGCCCAGAAATACATGAAGACTAATTTTCAAAACAGTCTCGTTTATTGATGAGTGCTGTGCACCCCTGGATGGTACAGATGGATTGAGTAGTGGATGGTTGGTGGATGGCCACCAGGTCCCAACAAGGCTGCAACATCAGCAAGGAGGTGGTGGAGTCATGTTTTGGGCTGGAATCATGGAGAGAGCGCTGGTAGGCCCCTTTAGGGTCCCTGAAGGTGTGAAAATGACCTCAGCAAAGTATAGAGTTTCTGACTGACCACTTTTTTCCATGGTACAAAAAGAACTGTGCCTCTCGTAGCAAAATTATTTTCATGCATGAATGCACCATCTCATGCTGCAAAGAATACCTCTGTCATGGGCAGCAAGAGCGCGCCCCCTCCTTCTCGTTTATCTCTCCTCAGGTTATCACCACACCTGAGACAGGACACACCTGCACCCTCTCATCAGCCAGCGTTTATAAGGAAGCACTCTTCAGTGACTCGACACTGGCTCATCTGGGTATACTGGATGAAATAGACAAGTATATGATTCACGCAGGCGAGCTTGTTATTTACCTGTGTTCTCTCTCCTCTCTTCGGGTTGCTGCCATGGTGCGGGTGCGTCTCCGGGACTGTGCGCGCACTCTCCTGCCACATCATCGCCCATCAACAGCACACAACCTCCACCCGGTCAGGTACCACCAGCTCCACTCCCCTCACCCTGCTGGTTCGTCTATTCCCTGCTGGGGCCCTGCCGGTTCTCCTTCGGAGCTCACGTAAGTGGTAATTTGGCCAGCCTATTTTCCCCTTACTCTGTTCCTCCTACTCACAGCTCTCGTTTTCTCTCCACAGGCTGTTTCCTCTGGCGAGTGACCATTTCTGTAGCTGTGTGTTTGACATGAATAAAGATCTCAAACATGTTTGTTGTTTGATTGCTCCTTTTGTTGCTGCATTGCGCACGAGGGCTGATTGTTATCACAATCATGACAGAACAAGCCAGCCATGACCTTGGCTCAGCAGGTGCAGCAGCGGGGCAATCAGCTCTTGATCGCTTAGAAGTGACCGAGCATCAAATTGCCATGATGTCCCAGCAGCTGCAGACTATGATGCAGCAACTGGGTACCGTCACGCAACATTTGGCCAATGTGGCTCCTCCTCCTCAGCCTACTCCCGTTGTTCAACCTCCGGTGTGCCGTACCACCTCTGTTCCCACACCTGCCCCGTATGCAGGGGAAGTGGAGAAGTGTAAGGAGTTTCTCCATCAGGTACGGCTGCATTTGGAACAGGTTGGTGGGGGGGTACCCAGAGGATGTTGCAAAAATTCAATTTTTCACATTACTGCTACGGGACCAAGCCCTTAGTTGGGCCCGGGCCATGGCAGACAGCCCGGAAGGGTGGGGTTACACATTCGAGCAATCTGTGGTCACTTTTTCTCAGGCGTTCAACCACACCAAGAGTCAAGGAAACATCATAAGCCACCTATTGACTCTCTGCCAGGGCGCTCGGTCCGTGGCTGAGTACTCGGAGTTTCGGGTCGAAGCGGTGGACTCTGGGTGGAATGAAGCTGCGTTACGCAGCGCGTTCCTCCATGCGTTGAACGCCCACCTCTGCGACCACCTGGCGGTTTATGCGGTTCCCAACACTCAATTGTCTAATCGATCAGGATGTGGGCTTAGATAACCGCTGCCGTGAGCATGCAAAGGAGCAACAGTCCTCTCGCCTGTCCACCGAACGGGTGGCCGCTGCGGTGACTGACACTGGGGGGCTGGTCCTCCTCCAGAGCCGACGGACCTCAGTCAGTTTCAATTGACTGACAATGAGCGCCGGCAAAGGAAGAGGGCTGGCGCGTGCATGTACTGTGGTTCTGTGAAGCAGTCGGGACGAGTGCCCCCAGCGGCCAAAAGACGAATCCAGTCAGTAACCATGGGGTGGTCTGGCGGGTGGGACCAAGTTAACTCCCCCCGGTAATTTCTCTATTTCGGTCCTCGTGCAATTGCCGGGGGTCGAGAGGAGGACGATGGCGCTTGTGGATTCGAGGCAGAGGGCAATTTTGTGTTGGCCTGGTTCGTTCAGGACTTTGGTATTCCCACATTCAAATTACCCCCAACACCAGAGAATAACCACCATATCTGGCCGGGAGGTTGCGGTAGTCATCAAACGCATGGCACAGATCGCCATCGTTCTTTCCAGGAATCATCGGGAGGGACTCACGTTCCTAGTTCTCCCAATTTTATCTTCCCCAATGATCCTTGGCTATCTGTGGCTCCAAAAGTACAACCCCATTATAAACTGGGGCAAAGTTCCATCTCCTCCTGTAGCCCATTTTGTTTGGCTAAGTGTTTACGTTCAGCTGAATGTTCTCCATCTCTTCCTGTCTCTCTCCCTCCGGTCGAGCCACCGGACCTCAGCCTCGTTCCCCGAGCATACCACGATGTGGGGGAGGTCTTCAGCAAGTCAAGAGCGCTGTCGCTTCCGCCTCATTGCTCTTATGACCATGCTGTGGATCTCATCCCAGGGGCGAGGCTGCCATCCAGCCGACTCTACAGTATTTCTGGTCCAGAGAGGGAGGCAATGGAGAAGTACATAAAGGAATCCCTGAACACTGGCCTTGTTCAGCCATCCTCTGCTCCTCTTGGGGCCAGGTTCTTTGTGGGGAAGAAGGATGGCTCGCTGCGCCCGTGTATTGACTACCGGAAGCCCAACGCAATTACAGTCAAGGACAAATATCCCCTGCCCTTGATCAACTCCGCGTTTGAACTCCTTCAGCGCTCATGGGTGTTCACCAAATTAGATTTGCGCAATGCCTACCATCTTATCCGCATTTGTGAGGGGGACGAGTGGAAGACAGCATTTAAGACCCACCAGGGGCAGTTTGACTATTTGGTGATGCCGTTTGGGCTCACCAACGCCCCCGCTGTCTTCCAACGGTTAATTAACGACATCCTCCGTGATATGCTGTACCAGTTTGTGTTTGTTTGGATGATATTTTGATTTTCTCCCGCTCGCCAGAAGAACACCAAGTCCATGTAAGAGCCGTCCTACAACGGCTCTTGGAGAACCAGCTCTACGTTAAGGCCACGAAGTGTGAGTTCTCCACTAATTCCACCACCTTCTTGGGCTTCATAATGGCTGAAGGGAGACAGATTGCTGACCCGGCCAAGGTGATGGCAGTGCTCGATTGGCCAACTCCCCACTCCTGTAGGGAGCTTCAACCCTCCCTTGGGTTTGCAAACTTATCGCCAGTTCATCTGGAACTATAGTGGGGTAGCACTGTCCTTAACACAGCTGACCTCTGTTAAGGTCCCCTTTCGGTGGACCAAGGCAGCTGAACAGGCCTTTTCCAAATTGAAAGGCCTGTTCACCAACACTCCAATCTTCGCCCAGGTCGACACGCAGCTCCAGTTCGTCCTCGAGGTGGATGCGTCTGATTCAGGGGTGGACGCTGTCCTCTTGCAGCACGCATCCTCCAACCAGAAGCTCCACCCGTGCACGTTTTTCTCTCGTCTGCGAGGAATTACGATGTAGGAGACAGAAAGCTGCTCGCCATTAAGTTGGCATTGGAGAAATGGAGGCATTGGTTAGAGGGGGCTATTCACCCCATTGTTGTGTGGACCGACAACAAAAACCTTGTGTATTTGCGGTTGGCCTGCCAACTTAATGCCGGGCAGGCTCATTGGGCCCAGTTTTTTTCAGCGGTTCAACTTCACCATCACTTACCGGCCTGGCTCTCGGAATACCAAACTGGACGCGCCATTGTGCCAGTTTGATTGCGAGGAGGTAGCGCCCCCTTCCCACCCCCAACCCATTCTTCCCTCTTCCTGCGTCATCGGTGCCCTTATGTGGGATATTGAGTGGAGGGTCCGTCAGGCCCAGTCTCGGGAGCCTGTACTAGCAGGATGCCCCCGGAACCGCTTGTATGTCCCAGCTGCCCTCCATAGTGATGTCCTCCACTGGGGTCACACCAGCCGCTTCACCTGTCACCCTGGGATCGCCCGCACCACAGACCTAATTCGGCGGGTGTTCTGGTGGCCCACGCTCCGGCAGGACGTGCAGGAGTATGTGAGGCCTGCCAGACCTGTGTCCGGGGCAAGTCTGACTCCTCCCCCCCGGCTGAACTTCTCCATCCTTTGCCCATCCCTGGTCGTCCGTGGTGTCACATTGCTCTGGACTTTGTGACTGGACTTCCCCTCCTCCCACGGAAAGATGGTCATCCTCACCATCGTGGACCGCTTCTCCAAGGCTGTGCATCTGGTGGCCCTCCCCAAACTCCCCTCAGCCTTAGAGACGGCCACCCTTCTCACCAAGCATGTGATCCGTCTCCACAGCATTCCTGTGGACACTGTGTCTGACTGGGGCCCCCAGTCCACGTCCCAGGTTTGGAGGGCCTTCTGCCGGACAATGGGCACCACTGGGAGCCTCTCCTCTGGAAGCCATCCTCAGAGCAACGGGCAGGCGGAGCGCGCCAACCAGTCCTTGGAGGCCACTCTGATGTGTAGCTGCCAAGAATCCCTCCGCCTGGAGCACGCACCTGACCTGGGTGGACTACGCCATGAACTCAACCGGACTTGCCCCTTTTGAGGAGTCATTGGGGTATACACCTCCGCTACTGCCGATGACCGAGAGGGAGGTCGTGGTTCCCTCTGTGGGGGTCCATGCTCGCCGCTGTTGGCGCCTCTGGAGGCCCGCCCGCTCTGCCAAGCGCAATCAGGCCATGGCTGACAGGAAGCGGGTGCCCGCCCCCAAGTATGCTGTGGGACAGCAGGTCTGGCTGGCGGCTAGTCAGATTCCCCTGAAGGTCGGCTCCAAGAAACTGTCTCCCCGCTTCCGGCAACCTTATACGATCTCCAGAGTGATCAACAATGTTTCAGTGCAACTGAAGCTTCCACCGACCCTAAGGGTGAACCCGACCTTCCATGTCTCACATATCAAACCCCTCTCGGTCAGCCCCCTCTGCTCCCCCCCCCCCGAAGCTGCCTCCTCGTCCCCGGATGATTGATGGCCACACCGCCTACACTGTCCATCAGATCCTGGATGTTCGCTGTTGAGGCCGAGGTCTACAATACTTGGTGGACTGGAAGGGCTATGGCCTGGAGGAACACTCCTGGGTTCCCACGTCCCGGGTGCTGGACAAGGCTATGCTCCGGGCCTATCACCGAGCCCATCCCGAGAAGCCCTGTGGACCGCCAGGAGGTGCTCCTAGAAGGGGGGACCCTGTCATGGGCCGCGAGAGCGCGCCCCCTCCTCCCTGTTTAGCTCTCCTCAGGTCATCACCGCACCTGAGTGAAAGGACGCACCTGCACCCTCTCATCTGCCAGCGTTTATAAGGAAGCACTCTTCAGCGACTCGACGCTGGCTCGTCTGGGTATACTGCCTGAAATAGACAAGCAAGTATATGATTCACGCAGGTCAGACCGTCATTTACCTGTGTTCTCTCTCCTCTCTTCAGATTGCTGCCATCGTGCGGGTGCGTCTCCGGGACTGCGTGCACTCTTCTGCCACATCATCGCTCATCAACGGCACACAACCTCCACCCGGTCAGGTACCACCAGCTCCACTCCCCTCACCCTGCTGGTTCATCCATTCCCCACTGGGGCCCTGCCGGTTCTCCTTCGGAGCTCACATAATTGGTAATTTAGCCAGCCCATTTTCCCCTTACTCTGTTCCTCCTACTCACAGCTCTCGTCTTCTCTCCACAGGCCGTTTCCGCTGGCGAGTGACCATTTCTATAGCTGTGCGTTTGACATTAATAAAGCTCTCAAACGTGTTTGTTGTTTGATTGCTCCTTTTGTTGCTGCATCACGCATGTGGGCTGATTGTTATCACAATCATGACACCTCTGTCATTGGCTGCTATGGTCCTAAAAGGAGAGAAACTCATGGTGTGGCCCCCATCCTCCCCTGACCTCAATTCTATTTAGAACCTCTGGCGCATCCTCAAGCAAAAGATCCATGAGGGTGGGAGGCAGTCCACAGCAAAAGAGCAGCTGTGGGAGGCTATTCTGACATCTTGCAAAGAAATTCAAGTCGAAATACTCCAAAAACTCAAGTTCAATGGATGCAAGAATTTTATAGGTTATATCAAGGAAGGGGTTGTATGTTAACATGTAACTTGGACTGTTAACCTGTTTTTGATTGAAATAGCTTTTGATTTCAGTAAATATGACCTCCTTATACTGCAAATTCAACAAATGACCATTTTCAGTCCTTTACAACCAATAAAATGTTTTGAAACTCTGTTGTGCATAATAATTTGGAACAGTGCATTTTGAGTTTTTTATTTTTGCAAAACAATAGTTACCATTGGGAGGTTTGTTCAATAAAATTTGAATTATGCTCTAACAGTTGATTTGAAAATTATACTGACTGTCATTTGCATTGACTATTTAGGGAAATCAGAGACAAATATCATTTGCATAATAATTTGGGACGCGGTATAGTCATATTGCAGTGATGTATGGAATGAGTTTTTTTAACTTACAGCTGAGTAATGAGAAGTGACTTTGTGGACCTCAAGTAAACAAAAATCCTTTTGGTGAAGTTATTTCTTCTTTTCCCTCTTGTGCAATTTGCTTTTGTTCTTGGACTGAACTTTTTAATATAAATTGTCAATAAAATTCAGCCTAACGTGCAAATCTACACTTTGTCAAAATAACTTATCCAGATAAGTGAAATTTTACAAAGAGCATTTTACAAATATTTCTGTATGTTACTCTGAATACTACTGTTCTGTTATACCATGAAGTCTCAACATTTAACAAAACATAAAAAGCTGTGAACCATCTGTGTCGGAGCAGATCGTGTTTGTAGTGGTTCCTTCAATAACTACGTGGCCATGATGTAACCAAGTGGACTTTCAGCCAAGAACACTCCGTGTGCTTCCAGACTATGAGCAAATACACGCTGAAACAACGCTTCCTTGTTCTTCTGTAACTGCCAGTGCTTGAAGGGATTAAAACAAGCTCTCTGCATTGCTGCCAGTTCTACTTATTAATGTGTGTATGCAGAATGTTCACCCTTGACCTGTTTATAGAATTTGGGTAATAAACCATTATGAACCACTCCAGATGGACAATTGGGGGTTTGAACATGATGGAAAATAAGTCTTTAAAGATGTTATGAGACAATTTTGCAAGAAAAAATGTGTTATTTTTGTAACCATTACACTAAACAGATGTGCTTAACTTTTTTAAATTAAACCTTTTAAAATTCCAGTGTTCCATCTGTGGAACATTTCACATTGGCTGGAAATTGGCTGGATTGCCAAGGGTTTTTTTTTTTTAAATACATTTTTAGCAGATTCTATGGGAATAATGCATGCACCATTTAAGTTTTATGAAGCATTGAAATTAATGTTAATTCAGATACTGCTGCCACAAACCTGAATTGAGTATTTCAGTTATTTGAGCTAAAAGACTCCCTTGTAGAATAACTTTGGTTGTGCCCAGTCTGTGATATTTTAAGGTTAATTAACATGAGTGTTTTTTTTAATGCGAGACATGATATCTTGGTTCAGATACAAAAAAATCAGTTCTTTAGCAGCGTTTTTCAACCGGGATGCTGCAACACCTTAGGGTGCTGTGAGAGATCGTTAAGTGTGTTATGGGAAATTGTCTAAGGCTGCTTTCAAACTACAACTGGTGAGCTGCAGGTGTGGGTTCCATTAGAATAAATTAACACCTCAATAACCCTTCATGGCTTTTTCAAATTTTAAGGAGAAGAGAGTATGATCTCTCACAAATAGTGCATTTCTCCAGTGTATCAAGTTTCATGTCCTCACATTGCGATGTCATACAAACATAACGTGAGCCTGGAGGTTGGGGATACCAGCCGCTACTGATTAATTGAGTCACTGACATTTTTACAAGTCTTTTGTCAAACTCAGCACAGATCAGTGGTTGATGGAATACAACAATCTATAGGTTGCTGCTTCCTCCCCTCCGTTTCAATGGACAGGACTGCAAAATGTGTGTGTGGGGTGTGCGTGTGCATTTACAATTTTATTTGGAGGGGCCGTGTGTTGTGTTGCATTTTGTGTTCAGCACCACAGAAAGCAAGATACATTTTTAAGAGGGGGCAGTCACAGAAAAGAGGATCAGAGCATTGCCGGGATAAAGTTAATGTGGGGTTAACCAGGATAAAACCTCCTCTATAAAGCACATCCCAATGTTGGCTGCCCTCAGCACCAAATAAGCGGAAAACTGTCACAGTGCTCCACAATCCTATCTGTCCATCCACCCTCAGTCTTATTTTCAAACTAATTTATTCTCCGGGTAACAGTTCAATAACGCTGATTTGTATGTAGCTGTGCCAGGTTTCACACAGAGTATAAACAAATTACAACATGAGTGCAGCAGAACCATTCATGGCTATTTCCTGACAGCTCCATAATTCCATAAAGTTTTGAATTTATAAAAAAGTGAATTCCGAAGCAAATGTGGGAGCATTTTGGACTGAAGTCAAATGACCAGGTAGAACCCAGTAATGTCAATAAACCACTATGTGCACAGACAGACGGATGAACTGCTCCATAATAATAATCCACAAAGGGGTCTTCAACCGACGGGGGATAAAAATGAAGTTTTAACCCTTTAAACAGCAGGAAAAATACCTCTTCTCACCAACTGCTGTATGTAGATAGTACTTTTTTTTAAAGTGGGACTGATTTCAAACACTACCAAAAAAGCCACACTGTTGCTGGTATTTAAATTCAAACCTTGATGAGTGTTTAGTTAAAAGTCCTTCAACCATAAATGACTTACTAGCTTGCATGTACTTCTCCAGCTGTTCTCGTCTCTGCTCGACCTCAGCAGGGGTCAATGTGAAGATCTTCTTTGGGGGGAAAGTAGGCACCATATTGCTTCCATATTCTTTTTTTATCTGTCAATGCAAATCACAGCATGTGAAGCTCAAGAAAACCAGTCAGTGCACCGTTTAACAAGAGCACTCCGGGGCGAGTGCAATATTCCCCACCTCCATTTTCTCTGAAGATCCCAATACTTACTAAAGGAGAGCAGTTTTCAACTTTTTAATATAATTATTGGGGCATAACCAAATTATGATGTCATCCATGAATATACAACTAAGTATACAACCCATAGTTGTACATCAGGATCCTGAGGTGAACCTATGTAGCAAGTTTGCTGACCAGAGAGCTTTACGCATTCTATAGCAAGAGGGCATAAGGAGTGCTAACCTTGACCTTTTCACCCCAAACTCCTAGTCAGAATCAAGTCACTGTCTCAGGATAAACTTGAATATCAGGTTTGATGACCTCAGCTTTCTTTGTTGTTGAGATATCGTTTATATGCCATTTTGATGTTGGCCTTTAGCCTTGTGATCCAAACCCATAGTCATCCTTCAGGGTCACAGGGTGAACCTGTGTACTAAGGTTGGTGACCTTAGCTTTAATCGCTGTACAGTAATAGGGCATAGGGAATGTTAACTTTGACCTTTGGACCCCAAACCCATAGTCAGGTCAGGGTGTAAGTCGTCTAAGATGTGTCTTAGATACAACTACTGTGTCAATTTGGAAAAGCCTATATCCTTTCCTTCGGTAGTTACTGCATTCACAAGATTTAGGGAAAGCTGACCTCTGACTCTGACCTCAACATTATCCAATCAGAGTCAAATTGCAGTATACACATCATCAGGGTATATCAAACCCTGGTACCAAGTTTGAAAACATCTGGAACAAAACTGTAGAAGTTGATTTCATAAGACAGTTACCATCTATTAACTGAGATAAAATAGGACATCATAAGTCAGGGGTTATAACTCCTGCAAAAATCATCCAATCAGAGCCAAATTGCAATATGTACATCATCAGTGTATATCACACCCTGGTACCAAATTTCAAGACAATCGAAATTGTAGGAGGAGTTGACTTCACAAAACTGAGACAGGCAGATGGACGGACTGCCCCATAACATAATCCCCCTTCGGTCTTCGACTGGTGGGGAATTAAAGAAGGTGGGGAGCTAAATTTGTATTTCCCAATCCTGCACAAAACATGCTTTTTTGTTTCGTTTTTTTCTTTAAACCTGTAACATTTTCCAAACATTTTTTTTTTTTTTTTACAAGCGGACAATGACAAAAATGAAATTTATATTGGATATTTGTTAACTTTGTTTTCATTTTTTAATTTTCTTTGGCATTGGTCACATTTTTCAGTTAATCATGATGCAATAAAATTCTTCTCTCAAGGGCGATATAAATACAGTACATCAGGGTTTACATGGACAGAAAGAGGGTATCTGTTAGTTGAGCAGAACCATATGTGTGCTAAAGGGAGGATGCAGGAAATGTTTCATAAGTGAAAGGAATACAAGAAATCATTCAAACCTTAATCTTGACATTGTAGTCTTTGAAAATGTGTCCAGTATGTGTTACACACTGTTGCTAGGTAATGAGGAAAACAAAATGTGTACACTTCATTTAAAATGATAGGTGTGCTGCAAAAAAAGTTGGGAAAAGTTGACTGTCTTTAATAAAACCCAATTACTGTTGAAAATACACATGTAGCTGGATAAAAATAACTATTGGCTTTAGTGCAAAGTAAAGTTTCTGGAATCAAAGAGTTCCATTAATATTTCCAAGAAGTACATTTGAAGGTTTTGAGATGAATCACACGTTTATTTTAAGACATGTTTCATCGAGTAGCTGAAGGCGTTTCCATGTGTAACTCTCACACATGGATACATCTGGAACCTTGAATGTCTAGTCAGTCCAAATTTACTCCATCTTCCAACTTCTTGACTCATTTGTTTCCATACTGTATCATCTAGGAGCTGGTAGTTTTGAACCACAGAAAACTTAAATGAAGACTTCACCAAATTAGAAGCAAGCATCAAACATGGCTAAATTTTACTTTGTGTTTCTCAGGCAAAAGCCATTGAACACACTTATTAGGTATCAGGATGAAGATAGACTAAGGGTAGTTTCAACCTGGGCTGCAACAGCTCTCAAGTAGTTGGAGAATGGGATTCGTGAGGGATTTCCCAAAATCTCTCCAAAGGTTTGCAATTTCCTCTCGTGAGTCACATGACCTCGCTCTAGTGTTGCAGGAATTTTGAACATGTTCAGAAAATTTGTGCGACAACTTTTCTCTTAAAATAATCACAGACGTCACGGGCGTCTCAAACCCTTCTCAATTTAGCTTCCGAGAGTCAGAAATTGTGAGAAAACTCAGACAACTTTGCGAGGGGTTGAGGACCTGTGAAACTAAATTGTGACTGATTGGAGACAAAAAGCAGCTGCAGCAGGGACAGTATTACAGGCAGCAGCCTGGCAACTTCCAGCACCAGAGTGGTACTTTCAGGCAACAACAGCAGCCTGGCACTAGTCAGCAGCAGAGTAGTCACCATGTTGCTCAACTGCAACAGCAGTAAGGGGACATGCAGCAGTCTTCAGCATGTCAACCTTACAGCATTACAAGAATTAACAAATGAAGATAAAACTTGTGCAGGACTTGATTCAGCAAAACAGTGAGGACTGGGAGGAGATAGAGTGCACCTGCCAACTGATGAGTAGAAATTCTACATTCTTATAGCACCATTTTAGTTTACATGATAAACTAAAATAATCATTTATATGGTCCCAGTTGCACAATTAGCACAGATAACTGTCCTGTGAGCGTTGCATAGGATTTGGACGACCACCACAGGAGTCTTTCAATTTTGTCTCGTCCATGTTGCGAGAATATCCTACAGCACCTGCATGACATGTATTCAAACTCTCAGCAAATTTTGCCCCAAAATTTTAATGTAGTTTGTGTGACATTAATGTAATATTCATGCAAATGTGTCATATGTGGAAATTCAGTGCAATTCCAAGTGAAAATTGTCAGAAATTTGCGTATTTGTTGCACATTGTTTTTGTTTTACCTCCAACTTGTCACATGCTGCAACAGCCCAGTGAGGTACTACCCTAAGCAGAGAGGTGTTTTTCACACTGACATATTGCCCTGTGGAATTTTTCAGTTTGCCAGAGGTAGCACCTGCTAGTCATACAAATGAGCTCTCATAGCCAGACTGAGCATGGGTAAGATTCATCAGAATCAGTTAAAACTGAAGTAATGCAAGCTCATGCAGGTTCCTTTAGGCAGAATTTTCCCTGCTGTGCTCTAAACAGCCTCAAATTTTGCAGAAGTGTGGTCTTGTTTAATTATCTATACATGAGGGAAACATGACAAATAATTAGCATTCAAAAGTCACAATCACCAGTTTTTTGAGGTCCTTCCAAAGCTGCCTGAAGTATTTGGGGGTTGACGCTTAAATATTTTCGTGTCTTGTTCCCACTGCCTGTTGCCAGGCAACGACAACTGTCAGACTGAATTGAAGACTGAGATTGTGAAGTTTGGCCCCTTGCTTGCTTATTCATTTATATGTGAAAACAGGAGAGTGGGACATTTATAAGGTGTTGTAAACATCTCAAAGTGCAAGGGGCCTACAAGTAGGCAGCTAAAAAAACCCAAAATCAGTTCTTTAGACACTACATTTAGCTTTTAGCACACCAAAAAACTGTAACAACTTTACTAATTTTCAACACTGCAGTTTACATACAATAGGTGTGACTATACTAATTGCTCAATAACAGCTAAATTTCCCTGAGGCAGACAGACAAAAAATATGCTAAAGAACGGCAATGCAACACTTTCCGCCAACATTTTTTGGGATAAAGTAAATTTTCCCAGCAGTCAGGGTGTAAGAAAGGCCAAGAACATTCCTTCCACGTCACAACACTACCTCCTTAATAATACTGTCTGCATAGAATCAAGAGCTTGAATTATGGGAGGAACAGAAGCATGAGTCTTCAAGTCCTCCATGATTCAAAGTGATGGGAGGCTGGCGCATCGATTATGCAAGATAAAGACGAGTGAAAGGTCACAATAGGTGGTTGTGGTGACATTTACACAACATTCAAAGCGCCACACATGCAGAGAGCATATTTTGATGGATTAAGGCTCACCTGTTCGTGAAGGCCAAAAAGTTGACTGTAGCGTACCCGACAGTGTAACACACCATTGACATGGATGTTGTAAGCCTGCAAAAAAGAGGTGAAAAAAATTTAGCAAGGGAGTACAGTGACTGTCGAGTTATTTGGGTCTTAGCTTTGATGCCTGCCTAAACTCGACTCGGCATGGCAACCAACAGAACGCTGGACAACTCCACTTGTCATTTTTCTCCATTTATTTAACAAATTCAAGGAATGACAAGCATAGTGCAGGTTGATAACCTTTAAAAGAAGAAAAAAGGGAAAGAAAAGAGCACCTAAGATAAGAACTGAAGTATCCTAATTCAATCTTATTTGGCCAAATCTATTAAGTCAAATAAAATTGAATAAATTTACTTATTTGCCATGTTTATCTAATTTATTACAAAACATCTTAACCTACTCATCCAGATAAAAAATTTTCCATATTAAATTAAGTTGCTAAATTAAGCACTGCACAAACTCAATTTCACCATTCTTTCACCATTAAATGTCAACTAAAGCACCTGTTTTCCTTAATTGGAATCAATTTGCTACAATCACATAACTGATTCAACCCACCACCTACAAAAGTGATTAAATTAAACACACCTATAACCTGCAAATATACCATTATCATCATCATCATCATCATAGCAGTCTGTCGTGGGCGACAATGACCGTTTCATTTAGGTCTGATCAGATTCCTCCACACAGCTCTGTACTTATCCTTCCGCTGCCAGGAACTCCTGTCTATGTCCAACTTCTTCAAGTTTCTTTTTGCAGTGTCTTTATATAAACTCAAATTGCACACTTTTCCTCATATGTTACATTATTAATGCCCAAATTATCTTAAATAAGATAAAACAAATCTCACCAGTTGTGTCTCTGTGGTCACTAGTGATGGGTCCGACAACACCGATGCGTCGGCGCACGCGTCGAGCTCATAGAGCGAAACCCTGTGTCGGTGCGTATTGCTTTAAGAAAGTCATGTGACCGATACAGGTCACGTGACGCTAGCGCGTCGAAACACTGACGCGCCAGCGTTTATAAGGAAGCGCATCTGTCAACGGGATGCATTTGCCCAAAGATTCTCGTATGTGTTGCGGACGGTCCTTGTGCAAATTTATCACAAATTATGGAGCATGAGCAGCCTCAAGGAAAAAAAGGTTTCCGCCGTGTGGGACCGTTTTGATCTGATATCGGAAAATAAGGTATTTAAAAATAGTATTTTTAAAATACTATTTTCTTTGTTTTAATTTCCTTGTTGTTTCATCCTGTTCCTCTCAGAGTTTCCACTTGATCTATCTGAATTCAAATTCATTTGAAAGTGACTCTTAGTTTACTCTTCATATTTTCTGCAGGCTAAATGTCGCATTTGTTCGACAGAGCTGTCATATTTAAACAAAAGCGCCTCCTCAATGCTGAGACATTATAGGGCCAGGCATGAAAATGAAGTCCCGGATACACCCAGGATAGACTCAGGTATACAGCCCTTCTACTACTTACTCACAGTTGCTTTATTGATAATTAATTCCTACTAATTTATTCTTTACTTCATTTTTAACCATCAAGCTTCCAGGAAGCAGATGCTGGATGAAGCTGTGCTCAATTTCATCGTGAAGGACTGCCAGCCCCTCAGCATTGTGGAGAGTGAAGGGTTCAGGGAACTGATTCAGGCCCTTCAGCCCTCATATGTTTTGCCAACCAGAAAGGTTTGTGGAAATTATCTAAAGTAGTAGTAGATATATCCAATTTATTTAATCTTTAATTTAAATATATGGATTTGCTTTTGGTTTGACTTGGTGTAATTTTCAGACCATCAAACAAATGGTGGCCAAAAAGTACGAGGAGGAACGGGAACGAGTGAAAATGCAAGTACAGCAAGCTGTGGCAGTGAGTATAACAGCTGACATGTGGACATCTGTGAACATGGAGGCGTACTTGGCTCTTACCTGTCACTACATTAATGAGAATTTGCAGTTGTGTACGTCTGTGTTGGGAGTGCAATACTTTCCACAAAGTCACACTGCTGACAATTTGGCCCAAGTCAAAAGGGGCATGATGGAGGACTGGGCCATAACCAATAAAGTAAAGTGTTTTGTGACCGACGCAGCATCAAACATGATTGCATCCACTAGACAGCTCCAAATTCGGCACTCAATTTGCATTGCACATAGTCTCAATTTAGACGGGACCATCTTCACAACAGCTTTCTGCACCCACTTCAGGCATGTTATTCAGCATTATTTGTTTGTTGTTGTTTGGAAATCATGTACTAAAATGCCAATTTGTTGTTTTTTAGATAACCTTTGACAACATCTCAACATCGAAGTGGGCAGGCAGACCAAAAGTGTCACAGCTGATGCCATCCAGGAGGTGCAGCGATACCTGGCAGAAGGCAATATTGCCAGGTCCCAGGATCCTATGAGATACTGGTACAACCAAAAGACCATCTATCCAAACCTCTTTCAGCTTTCCTTACAATTTCTCTGCACTCCAGCATCATCTGTGCCATGTGAGCGGGTGTTTTCTTCAGCTGGAGAAGTTGTATAAAAAAAGCGTAACAGACTCAATTTCAAAACGTTGGAAAAGCTTTTTTGTTTTTTTTTTTCCACAATATCTTTATTGAACCTTTTTTTTTTTTTAACAAACATGATACAAACAATCAAACACTAACACTAAAGTACTACAAAAAAAAAAAAAAAATGCACTAAAAACACCAACAACCACCAACAAAATCAAGTCTTCAACAATGCTCCTCTGTTTAGTCTAGACAATCCAATACATAAGTATACATATTATGTTCACCAGTTTGGAATTTACAAGGTCCACACACATCATTCACCTTCTTCTTCAAGAGTTATGTTTAAATTTTTTACATAATCAATAAAAGGTCTCCATATATTCTCAAACACAATTTCCTTTGATTTCAGTATATATGTTATTCTTTCTAATGGAAGGTTTGTTAACATCTGTCTTAACCACTGAGTCACATCTGGTCTATGAGTCTTTTTCCATAATAGTGCAATACATTTTTTGGCATTAAGCAAACTGAGGTCTATGAATGTTCTTTCACTTTTATTAAAATTATGCTTTTCTGGGTACAGACCCAACAAAAACAGTTTAGGATTCAGTATGATTTGTTTTGAGATTATTTTTTCAATTGTTACCCTCACCTCTTCCCAAAACATTCTTATTAATCTACATTCCCATAAACAATGAAATAGGGTTCCTTTACTTTCCATGCATTTTGTGCATGTATCTGGTATATTTTTGTTATATCTATTTAACTCCTCCGGTGTAACATACATCCGCATTAACCATTTGAAATGTATCAATTTAAGGCGTACATTTATTGATTTGGTTTGAGCTTCTGTACAAGCCAATTCCCATTGTTCCTCCGAAATTTCAATTTGCAGATCTTCTTTCCAGTAGTTTAATCTTTTCAGTGAATTTTCACTTGAAGATAGTGTCAATGAGTTATAAAACTCTGAAATAATACCCTTTCTTTTACTATCTTTCATCATCATTTTTTCCAAGGATGAATAAATAGGTCGAGTGAGAGCTTTATTTTGATTTGATCGAATAAAGTTTCTAAGTTGAAGATATTTAAAAAAATGTGTTCTATTGAGATTAAATTTGATCCTCAGCTCTTCAAAAGACATTATGTTGTCTGCACATGGCAAATATAAATCCTGAATCTTTTGTATCCCTTTTAAATTCCATACTTTAAATACAGCGTCCGCTCTCCCTGGTTTAAAATATTGATTACCCCATATTGGACTAAATTGTGACAATAACTGTGGTTCTTTTAAATAGTTTTTAGCTTCACACCATATTTTGATCATATGCTTTACAAATGGATTTTTAACTTGTTTTTGTAATTTTTTTGCCGAATCTGAGTATATGAATATGGGAAGAGGTAAAGGTAAATTGTATGATTCCATTTCAGTCCAGTGAGGGAGATCATTTGATGAAAAATAATATGTCATAGACCTCAGTTGTGCCGACCAATAATACAACATAAAATTTGGACATTTCAGACCTCCACGATCAAATGGTAAATATAATAAAGACAGACGTAATCTAGCCCTCCTGTTGTTCCATATAAATTCCACTAACTTTTTTTTTATTCTTGAGAATAGATCTAAAGGTGGTGATAAGGGAATGTATTGAAATAAATAAAGTATTTTAGGTAAAATATTACTTTTAAGTATATTGATTCTCCCGATCATCGACATTGGTAGTGACATCCATCTCTGAGTTAACTCATTGATATCTGACATTAAGGCTTCATAGTTGACGCTGGCGACTGATTCTAGCTTAGGCATAATTTGGATTCCTGAATATTTAAACTGATTTACAACATTGAATTGATTTGCCTCAGGGGCTGGGTAATTTCTCTGGGTCTCATTTAGCATTAATATTGAAGATTTAGTTTTATTTATTTTATATCCTGATATTTCCCCAAAATTCTTTATTAAATTCAACAAGGTTGGAATTGATTTTTTTAGATTCGACATAAACAAAATTATATCATCGGCGTACAGGGAGATTTTATGTTCTGTTGGCCCAACTTTAATTCCATATATTTGTGAATGTAAACGTATCGCTATCGCTAAAGGTTCAATTGCCATAGTAAACAGTAAAGGTGAAAGTGGACAGCCTTGTCGACATCCTCTATTGATTTTTATTGGTTTTGAAATATTGTTATTTGTTAGGATTTCTGCTGTAGCATTATTGTATATTATTTGAACCCATTTTATGAAATTATTTCCAAGTCCAAACCTTTGTAGGACTTCAAAAAGAAAGGGCCATTCAACTCTATCAAAGGCCTTTTCGGCGTCCAATGATAGGAGAGCTGTATCCGGTGCTTCTTTATTAAAATAAATAATATTAAATAGTCTTCTTACATTATGGAAGCCTGGTCTACCCTTTATAAAGCCATTCTGATCTCGATTAATAATATTTGGTAAAATTTCTTGTATTCGTCTTGCTAAAATTTTACAGATTATCTTAAGGTCTGCGTTTAATAGGCTTATTGGTCTCATATTTTCACATTTATTAGAGGGCTTACCTGGTTTTGGCAGCAGTATAATTAAGGCATTATTTATGTATGATGGTAAATTATTATTTTGAAATGCTTCTAAAACCATTTCCAAAAAAGGTTTTATTAATTTATTCTTAAATTTTTTATAAAGGTCAACTGGAAGACCATCTGGTCCTGCACTTTTTCCTGATTTCATATTATCAATGGCTAGCCCAACTTCTTCTTGACTAATTTTAGACTCCAATATCTCCCTGTTTTCATTTGGTATACACGGTATAGATAGTTCGTTCAAAAACCCATTTAGTTTTGTTAAATCAGGTTCATTTTTGGTATCATATAATTTTTCATAGTAATCTCTAAAGGCTCTATTAATTTCTAAAGGATCTATAACTACCTGTCCGTTACTTATAATACTGGTAATTGGTGTTTTAATTTCCAATTGTTTAATCTGCCATGCTAATAATTTTCCTGATTTTTCACCTTGTTCATAAAAAGATTGTTTCAATCTTAGAAGACTCGAGGCAGCTCTATTCGCTGATTTTTTGTCGTATTCAGCTCTCAAAATCAGTAATTCATTCTCCAACCTTGGGTCACTTCCTGCATACACTTTTTCCTGAAGACTTTTTATTTTATGTTCCAATTTAGCTCTCTCCTCTCGAGTCTTCTTAGATTTTGATCCTGTATAACTAATAATATGTCCCCTAATAAAAGCTTTGAAAGCCTCCCACTTTACACATGCTGATGTTTGTGTAGTATTGATGTCAAAGAACTCGTCTATCTGTTTTTCTATATACTTGACAAATTCCTCATCCTGAAGCCATTTATGCTGAAATTGCCATCTACCTGATTCCTTTGTCAATTTTTTATCTACATATATTAGACAACAGGGTGCATGATCAGAGATCACGATGTTATCATAAAAGCAGTTTTGAATCTTGGACCTTAATTCTGTGGAAATCAAAAAATAATCAATACGTGAGAATGTCTTGTAGGTACTGGAATAACAAGAATAGGCTTTAACTTGTGGTTTCATTTCTCTCCATATATCTAACAATCTCAATTCTTTCATAAAATGATTAATAGTCATCCTACATCCAATGTGCGTACAATCCAGTCCTGTTGATCTATCCACACCTGGATTCAATGTACAATTAAAATCCCCTGCTATTATATGTTGCCCTGTAAGTGATGATAAGATGAGAAATAAATTAGCAAAGAACTTCTGATCATCTATATTGGGACCATATAAGTTCACAAGATTTATATTTTCTAATAGCAAAGAACCTTGAATGATTACATATCTTCCAAATTTGTCTCCAATTACATTTTTCACTTGGAAAGGAACTGATTTATGTATGAGAGTCATAACTCCCCTGGCTCGGGATGAAAATGAAGAGGTGAATACACTTCCCTGCCATCTACTCCTAATTCTTTTAACATCCTCCTCTATCAGATGAGTTTCTTGTAAAAACACAATTCTTGAACCCATGTCCTTTATTTTATTCATAACTTGTTTAAGTTTTTTTAAATTTTGTAGACCTCTGCAATTCCATGAAGTTAAATTAAGATTAACACTTTGGTCCATGATCAATAGAGAGTTTGGGATTACCTTGCAGTGTAAACATGCTCATACAGAGAAGCAAAAACATGAGTGGTTGAACATTCATCCTACAAACTACACACAAACAAATTTCCCCTTCCCACACTTGTGGCAAACCCCCCAAAATCAAAAGAAAAATTCTGTCTCCCGATATAGCCATCGACCGTTCCACACCCACGGGGAACAGCCTAAGCCACTCCTTCTTCATCCTCCCAATCACCCTAACTCTACTGCTTTTAATGACGTAACATTAACTCTCCTCTGTAGTTTTCCAACTTAACTCCAAAATTTTTAACAACTTTGTACATCATAGTTTTTTTTTTGTTGTTTGTTTGTTTTGTTTTTGTTTTGTTTTTTTAATATTTAATACAATCTATATTTTGTAAACTTACTATTTACTTCAAGTCAGTCAGATGCCTGTGCAAATGCTTAATTATTCTACCTTATATTTTGTTCATGCTTAGCTCCCACCAGTCTCTTCTTCTTCTTTGATCTTCTTGATGAACTCCTGCGCCTCCTCTGGGGTCTTGAAGATGTGGGTTCTGCCCTCATACGTGGTCAGCAGTCTCGCAGGATAGATTACACCATGACGAATCCCAAGGTTGCGCAGCTCCTTACGTACGGGATCAAACTGCTTCCTCAATTGCTGGATTCCTGTGGCCAAATCTGGGTAGAACCGCACCTGCTGGTCCTGGTGTTTAATCTCTCCTTTTTTAGCTCGTGCAGCGTTGAAGATCTTCATCCTGTCTCTGTTGCTAAGAAACTTCATAATTAAGGTCCTCGGCGGTCCCTTATCTCTCCGTGGGCCAATACGATGTGCTTTTTCCAGAACCACTGCTGATTGCAACTCCTCGCTGCCCAGCACCTCCGGAATCCACTTTTCCAGAAAGGAACATACGTCCCGACCTTCTGATTCCTCTGGAAGACCCACCAGCCTCAAATTATTCTGTCTCGACCGAGATTCCAAATCCAAAATATTATCTTCCAGAGATTTATTTTTTTTTTCCAAAGTGCGCACCTTTAATTGAAGACGGGTGACGTCATCTTCAGCACTAGCGAGACGGAGCTCCATCTGCGCCGTTCGTTCTACACAGTCACCCAATTCCTTTCTTATTCCTTCCAACGCTGTCATAATCCCATCAAATCTAGAGGAAAAGTCCGCTCTCATTGAACTCATGGCAGCCATCAGCGCATCTGCGCCATTTCCCGCAGATATCGCAGCGTTGCCAGCCTCCTCCGCCATATATGGAGTTTTGTTTACTGCGTCACAGACCTGAAAGTCCGTTAATTTGGACTGTTTCGGCGGCTCGCTTTTTCCTTTTCCTGGTTTTCCAGCCTTAGGCTTCGCCGACATATCCTCGCCCAAATGCTGGGATACGTTCTGTCCCAAATGAGAGAGTTATTTGCCGATTTTTTTTTTTTTCCAGGAGCAGAGCAGAGTGAGACACGTCCGTCCTACGTGGCAGCCATAACCGGAAGTGAGCTTTTTTGTTTTTAATAAAAATTTGTAAAAAAACAAACAAAAAAAAAAACAAACAAAAAAAAAAAATCCCAGTCCACAAGCATCCTCATTCACAACACGTTCACTTAGATTTTCACGTTATGATACATGTTCACATTATTTATTGACTGTATCTAAAAATATCAACAATATTTGAAATTAAAATGAAGATATGAAAAAATACAATGACTTAAATTATATACTGCTCAAAAAAATAAAGGGAACACTAAACATCCTAGATTTGAATGAAATATTCTTATTAAATACTTTGTTCTTTACATAGTTCAATGTGCTGACAACAAAATCACACAACAGCATGTGAAATTGATTGTCAATCAGTGTTGCTTCCTAAGTGGACAGTTTGAGGGACAGTGTTCCCTTTATTTTTTTGGAGCAGTATATTATTGTATATACTAGGTCATCAAATCAGTGTCAGTTGAGTCTGTCAACTAGGTTGCCTGTAGGGATTTTTAAGGTCCAGCAGGTGTCAGTATTCAGTGAGACAGTATCAACACAGTATCAATACAGTTTTGCAATGTGTCGAAACGCATCATGACGCATCATGACGCCTCATGGACCCATCACTAGTGGTCACCCATGCATCAAGGAACCCTGCTCTCTGCAACACTGAGCAAACAAGTCCCAGCTGCTCAAGTGAACTGACTAATGAAGCCTCTGTCTGCTGAGCTGCCACACCTACAACCAAACTGCTCCACACTGCCCTCTTATGACTGCACATGGAAAATTCCTAAAATACACCCAACAAAAGTACAGCAGAAAAACTAAAGACTGAGGAAAAGAAAACAGGAAAAAAAACCAAAAAAAAAAAACAGCAATATGATGATTTATAGCCTAACAGTGACATCTGTACATTTATGACCCGTGCTGGCAAAATGAGTTGGAATGTGCGCCGCGTCATTATGAGCTACAGGCAAGAGAAGTAATAAATCATGACACTCTGTTTGGTAGCAGCAAGTCCCGGGAAAACCCCCGGGAGTGCCTGGTATCACTGTAAAGCTTAGAAACCGTACTTTCTAAAAATACACGTTTTGGCGGAAGACATGACTCTCGACCGATCAAACGCAAGTTTTAAACCTAGCCAAAATATAAACAAACTGGCTTTTATCGGGTCCATTTTTGCATACTTCCTACAAATTAAATATCATTTTAAAGATCTTTCAATACAGAATACGGAAAAAATGTTACCGCAGTTTTGGCAGTTTCCTCAGAGTGACTCATTTTGCCAGCACGGGTCACATTTGTGATTAAACTAGTTGACAGTATTACATAGAAAAAAATAGGGGGATAATACTGACACATAAATGTACAATGCAAAAGTCGACAAAATACATAAATATCAAATATTAATTTTCCTTTTCTCTTCTTTCACAATGGATCATCTGCCTCCATCTCACCCTATCGCTTGCATCTTCTTCTAACCCAGGATTTACACCAACTCTGGATGCAGTACGGATGGACTCTTGTGTTCATCCCTAACAAAGCTGTTTATGGTCTGCAGTGGCATGGATGAGAACACAGTTTGAAATACAAGATCATGCAAGAATTATACAAAATATTGCAAGATCTCAAGAAAGACCCGAGTGACCGAGATGAACCGATCACAGTCACGTGAGAACAACAAGGAAGTGAGACATAGCGGCTCCCCACCTGGATTTTTGGGCTCTAAATAAAACTAAGTAGCCCGTTAATTTTAATTCTATGAAGCATTTGTATGTCGTCAAGTTTTTACCTTCTTTGACACAGTGCTGGAGGAGTAGACCTCACAAAATAACAGACGGTCCTTAAATCATTTGATTAAACGGCTATTAAATGCCACAAGATAGCACCGCCATCAGTGTGTGAATGTGTGTATGAATGGGTGGATAGCAGGATCTGTAAAGCACTTTGGTCATCTAGAGATGAGAATAAAAGCGCTATATAAGTGAATACCATTTACCACGTGATTTCCTTGCAGATTGTATCCAGCATCTGTCAAAAATAGACTCGCGTTTCATTACCAAACCAAATCTGATGAGCCGGATTCATTCCACAGTGATTCGGACCAGGTGGGAATTAGAAAATTGATGAGAATGGGAACTATTTGCTGCGGAGGCCGGATCGCAGCGGTAACGGATTGCAACCGTAGTCAGTGTAAATCCAGGGTAACACCAACCCCTCTCCGTGGTCTCCTTCACTATGAGAGGGGGCTGAAAAGTTAATGGGCTGACCATGATGCAGTGGTCAAACTTGATCAAATGTGGTTTACTGTACCCATATTCTTGAGAATTCTCTCACTCGCAGCTCTACTCTCTTGTTCCTCGGCCACTGAAGCACAAATACTACTGGCTCAGCACCAACGAGCATTAATTTCTTCTTACTTAGCCTATGAACTTTTTAGCCCCCCATACATCCATGAATCTTCTGTGTTCTTCCTCTTTCCTCCTGCCTGGCAGTTCCATACATCCAGCATCCAATATATCCACTATCCCTCCTCCACACATGTCCAAACTATCTCAGCCTTGCGTCTTTTGCTTTGTCTCTAAACCACTCGACTTGAGCTGTCCCTCTGATATATTCATTTCTAATCCTGTCCCTCCTAGTCACTCCCAATGACAATCTTAGCATCTCCAACTCTGCCACCTCCAACTCTACCTCCTGTCTTTTAGTGAGAGCCACAGTCTCCAAACCCTACATCATAGCAGGTCTCACTATTAGGGCTGCAACTAACAATTATTTTGGTAGTTGACTAACCTAGTGACTATTTTTTTGATTAGTCAACTAATCGTGATTATTTTCTATCATGTCCACCAGCTCAGCATCCTGCTGGCACAGCTCCTGTTCGGGGCTCTAGGTCATGTTTTATCTCACCTGTTTAAGCCAGCACACATGTGAAAACCACTTTGTTTTTAGTCTCTGCCTTAATATAATGTAGCCTATTATAAAAAGTTCCCATAGCTAAATAAAATAATGACCCATCAAACATGGGTTGGAAACTTGAACATTACAGCTTAATCAGAAGTGTTTGTAGCAACACAATTAAAAAATAGATGCTAAAGTGTAAAAACTCAAATAGCAGCTTTGCTGCTCCATAAAGACTGTTGTAACTGTGTGTTAAAAACAAACTAGAGTAATAGTCAACTCCATTAAAGTAAAAAAGAAAATACACGAGTCCATCCTGTTTGAAACCTTACTGGGTCTAGAAGTTTAAAAGTTTAATTAGGCTACAGATGAAAATTAAAATAACTTCTTCCGACTTCCGGTTATGGCTGCCACGTAGGACGGACGTGTCTCGCTCTGCTCTGCTCCTGGAGAAAAAAATCGGCAAATAACTCTCTCATTTGGGACAGAACGTATCCCAGCATTTGGGCGAGGATATGTCGGCGAAGCCTAAGGCTGGAAAACCAGGAAAAGGAAAAAGCGAGCCGCCGAAACAGTCCAAATTAACGGACTTTCAGGTCTGTGACGCAGTAAACAAAACTCCATATATGGCGGAGGAGGCTGGCAACGCTGCGATTTCTGCGGGGAATGGCGCAGATGCGCTGATGGCTGCCATGAGTTCAATGAGAGCGGACTTTTCCTCTAGATTTGATGGGATTATGACAGCGCTGGAAGGAATAAGAAAGGAATTGGGTGACTGTGTAGAACGAACGGCGCAGATGGAGCTCCGTCTCGCTAGTGCTGAAGATGACGTCACCCGTCTTCAATTAAAGGTGCGCACTTTGGAAAAAAAAAATAAATCTCTGGAAGATAATATTTTGGATTTGGAATCTCGGTCGAGACAGAATAATTTGAGGCTGGTGGGTCTTCCAGAGGAATCAGAAGGTCGGGACGTATGTTCCTTTCTGGAAAAGTGGATTCCGGAGGTGCTGGGCAGCGAGGAGTTGCAATCAGCAGTGGTTCTGGAAAAAGCGCATCGTATTGGCCCACGGAGAGATAAGGGACCGCCGAGGACCTTAATTATGAAGTTTCTTAGCAACAGAGACAGGATGAAGATCTTCAACGCTGCACGTGCTAAAGGAGAGATTAAACACCAGGACCAGCAGGTGCGGTTCTACCCAGATTTGGCCACAGGAATCCAGCAATTGAGGAAGCAGTTTGATCCCGTACGTAAGGAGCTGCGCAACCTTGGGATTCGTCATGGTGTAATCTATCCTGCGAGACTGCTGACCACGTATGAGGGCAGAACCCACATCTTCAAGACCCCAGAGGAGGCGCAGGAGTTCATCAAGAAGATCAAAGAAGAAGAAGAGACTGGTGGGAGCTAAGCATGAACAAAATATAAGGTAGAATAATTAAGCATTTGCACAGGCATCTGACTGACTTGAAGTAAATAGTAAGTTTACAAAATATAGATTGTATTATATATTAAAAAAACAAAACAAAAACAAAAAAAAAAAAAAAAAAAAAACTATGATGTACAAAGTTGTTAAAAATTTTGGAGTTAAGTTGGAAAACTACAGAGGAGAGTTAATGTTACGTCATTAAAAGCAGTAGAGTTAGGGTGATTGGGAGGATGAAGAAGGAGTGGCTTAGGCTGTTCCCCGTGGGTGTGGAACGGTCGATGGCTATATCGGGAGACAGAATTTTTCTTTTGATTTTGGGGGGTTTGCCACAAGTGTGGGAAGGGGAAATTTGTTTGTGTGTAGTTTGTAGGATGAATGTTCAACCACTCATGTTTTTGCTTCTCTGTATGAGCATGTTTACACTGCAAGGTAATCCCAAACTCTCTATTGATCATGGACCAAAGTGTTAATCTTAATTTAACTTCATGGAATTGCAGAGGTCTACAAAATTTAAAAAAACTTAAACAAGTTATGAATAAAATAAAGGACATGGGTTCAAGAATTGTGTTTTTACAAGAAACTCATCTGATAGAGGAGGATGTTAAAAGAATTAGGAGCAGATGGCAGGGAAGTGTATTCACCTCTTCATTTTCATCCCGAGCCAGGGGAGTTATGACTCTCATACATAAATCAGTTCCTTTTCAAGTGAAAAATGTAATTGGAGACAAATTTGGAAGATATGTAATCATTCAAGGCTCTTTGCTATTAGAAAATATAAATCTTGTGAACTTATATGGTCCCAATATAGATGATCAGAAGTTCTTTGCTAATTTATTTCTCATCTTATCATCACTTACAGGGCAACATATAATAGCAGGGGATTTTAATTGTACATTGAATCCAGGTGTGGATAGATCAACAGGACTGGATTGTACGCACATTGGATGTAGGATGACTATTAATCATTTTATGAAAGAATTGAGATTGTTAGATATATGGAGAGAAATGAAACCACAAGTTAAAGCCTATTCTTGTTATTCCAGTACCTACAAGACATTCTCACGTATTGATTATTTTTTGATTTCCACAGAATTAAGGTCCAAGATTCAAAACTGCTTTTATGATAACATCGTGATCTCTGATCATGCACCCTGTTGTCTAATATATGTAGATAAAAAATTGACAAAGGAATCAGGTAGATGGCAATTTCAGCATAAATGGCTTCAGGATGAGGAATTTGTCAAGTATATAGAAAAACAGATAGACGAGTTCTTTGACATCAATACTACACAAACATCAGCATGTGTAAAGTGGGAGGCTTTCAAAGCTTTTATTAGGGGACATATTATTAGTTATACAGGATCAAAATCTAAGAAGACTCGAGAGGAGAGAGCTAAATTGGAACATAAAATAAAAAATCTTCAGGAAAAAGTGTATGCAGGAAGTGACCCAAGGTTGGAGAATGAATTACTGATTTTGAGAGCTGAATACGACAAAAAATCAGCGAATAGAGCTGCCTCGAGTCTTCTAAGATTGAAACAATCTTTTTATGAACAAGGTGAAAAATCAGGAAAATTATTAGCATGGCAGATTAAACAATTGGAAATTAAAACACCAATTACCAGTATTATAAGTAATGGACAGGTAGTTATAGATCCTTTAGAAATTAATAGAGCCTTTAGAGATTACTATGAAAAATTATATGATACCAAAAATGAACCTGATTTAACAAAACTAAATGGGTTTTTGAACGAACTATCTATACCGTGTATTCCAAATGAAAACAGGGAGATATTGGAGTCTAAAATTAGTCAAGAAGAAGTTGGGCTAGCCATTGATAATATGAAATCAGGAAAAAGTGCAGGACCAGATGGTCTTCCAGTTGACCTTTATAAAAAATTTAAGAATAAATTAATAAAACCTTTTTTGGAAATGGTTTTAGAAGCATTTCAAAATAATAATTTACCATCATACATAAATAATGCCTTAATTATACTGCTGCCAAAACCAGGTAAGCCCTCTAATAAATGTGAAAATATGAGACCAATAAGCCTATTAAACGCCGACCTTAAGATAATCTGTAAAATTTTAGCAAGACGAATACAAGAAATTTTACCAAATATTATTAATCGAGATCAGAATGGCTTTATAAAGGGTAGACAAGGCTTCCATAATGTAAGAAGACTATTTAATATTATTTATTTTAATAAAGAAGCACCGGATACAGCTCTCCTATCATTGGACGCCGAAAAGGCCTTTGATAGAGTTGAATGGCCCTTTCTTTTTGAAGTCCTACAAAGGTTTGGACTTGGAAATAATTTCATAAAATGGGTTCAAATAATATACAATAATGCTACAGCAGAAATCCTAACAAATAACAATATTTCAAAACCAATAAAAATCAATAGAGGATGTCGACAAGGCTGTCCACTTTCACCTTTACTGTTTACTATGGCAATTGAACCTTTAGCGATAGCGATACGTTTACATTCACAAATATATGGAATTAAAGTTGGACCAACAGAACATAAAATCTCCCTGTACGCCGATGACATAATTTTGTTTATGTCGAATCTAAAAAAATCAATTCCAACCTTGTTGAATTTATTAAAGAATTTTGGGGAAATATCAGGATATAAAATAAATAAAACTAAATCTTCAATATTAATGCTAAATGAGACCCAGAGAAATTACCCAGCCCCTGAGGTAAATCAATTCAATGTTGTAAATCAGTTTAAATATTTAGGAATCCAAATTATGCCTAAGCTAGAATCAGTCGCCAGTGTCAACTATGAAGCCTTAATGTCAGATATCAATGAGTTAACTCAGAGATGGATGTCACTACCAATGTCGATGATCGGGAGAATCAATATACTTAAAAGTAATATTTTACCTAAAATACTTTATTTATTTCAATACATTCCCTTATCACCACCTTTAGATCTATTCTCAAGAATAAAAAAAAAAGTTAGTGGAATTTATATGGAACAACAGGAGGGCTAGATTACGTTTGTCTTTATTATATTTACCATTTGATCGTGGAGGTCTGAAATGTCCAAATTTTATGTTGTATTATTGGTCGGCACAACTGAGGTCTATGACATATTATTTTTCATCAAATGATCTCCCTCACTGGACTGAAATGGAATCATACAATTTACCTTTACCTCTTCCCATATTCATATACTCAGATTCGGCAAAAAAATTACAAAAACAAGTTAAAAATCCATTTGTAAAGCATATGATCAAAATATGGTGTGAAGCTAAAAACTATTTAAAAGAACCACAGTTATTGTCACAATTTAGTCCAATATGGGGTAATCAATATTTTAAACCAGGGAGAGCGGACGCTGTATTTAAAGTATGGAATTTAAAAGGGATACAAAAGATTCAGGATTTATATTTGCCATGTGCAGACAACATAATGTCTTTTGAAGAGCTGAGGATCAAATTTAATCTCAATAGAACACATTTTTTTAAATATCTTCAACTTAGAAACTTTATTCGATCAAATCAAAATAAAGCTCTCACTCGACCTATTTATTCATCCTTGGAAAAAATGATGATGAAAGATAGTAAAAGAAAGGGTATTATTTCAGAGTTTTATAACTCACTGACACTATCTTCAAGTGAAAATTCACTGAAAAGATTAAACTACTGGAAAGAAGATCTGCAAATTGAAATTTCAGAGGAACAATGGGAATTGGCTTGTACAGAAGCTCAAACCAAATCAATAAATGCACGCCTTAAATTGATACATTTCAAATGGTTAATGCGGATGTATGTTACACCGGAGGAGTTAAATAGATATAACAAAAATATACCAGATACATGCACAAAATGCATGGAAAGTAAAGGAACCCTATTTCATTGTTTATGGGAATGTAGATTAATAAGAATGTTTTGGGAAGAGGTGAGGGTAACAATTGAAAAAATAATCTCAAAACAAATCATATTGAATCCTAAACTGTTTTTGTTGGGTCTGTACCCAGAAAAGCATAATTTTAATAAAAGTGAAAGAACATTCATAGACCTCAGTTTGCTTAATGCCAAAAAATGTATTGCACTATTATGGAAAAAGACTCATAGACCAGATGTGACTCAGTGGTTAAGACAGATGTTAACAAACCTTCCATTAGAAAGAATAACATATATACTAAAATCAAAGGAAACTGTGTTTGAGAATATATGGAGACCTTTTATTGATTATGTAAAAAATTTAAACATAACTCTTGAAGAAGAAGGTGAATGATGTGTGTGGACCTTGTAAATTCCAAACTGGTGAACATAATATGTATACTTATGTATTGGATTGTCTAGACTAAACAGAGGAGCATTGTTGAAGACTTGATTTTGTTGGTGGTTGTTGGTGTTTTTAGTGCATTTTTTTTTTGTAGTACTTTAGTGTTAGTGTTTGATTGTTTGTATCATGTTTGTTAAAAAAAAAAAAAAAAGGTTCAATAAAGATATTGTGGAAAAAAAAAAAAATAACTTCTTCCAGTCCAAAATAAATAATAAAAAAAAAAAAATTAAATATCAGTGCAGGGGGACTTCCGGTTATGGCTGCCACGTAGAACGGACGTGTCTCGCTCTGCTCTGCTCCTGGAGAAAAAAATCGGCAAATAACTCTCTCATTTGGGACAGAACGTATCCCAGCATTTGAGCGAGGATATGTCGGCGAAGCCTAAGGCTGGAAAACCAGGAAAAGGAAAAAGCGAGCCGCCGAAACAGTCCAAATTAACGGACTTTCAGGTCTGTGACGCAGCAAACAAGGCTCCATATATGGCGGAGGCGGCTGGCGGCGGTGCGTTTTCTGCGGGGAATGGCGCAGATGCGCTGATGGCTGCCATGAGTTCAATGAGAGCGGACTTTTCCTCTAGATTTGATGGGATTATGACAGCGTTGGAAGGAATAAGAAAGGAATTGGGTGACTGTGTAGAACGAACGGCGCAGATGGAGCTCCGTCTCGCTAGTGCTGAAGATGACGTCACCCGTCTTCAATTAAAGGTGCGCACTTTGGAAAAAAAAAATAAATCTCTGGAAGATAATATTTTGGATTTGGAATCTCGGTCGAGACAGAATAATTTGAGGCTGGTGGGTCTTCCAGTGGAATCAGAAGGTCGGGACGTATGTTCCTTTCTGGGAAAGTGGATTCCGGAGGTGCTGGGCAGCGAGGAGTTGCAATCAGCAGTGGTTCTGGAAAAAGCACATCGTATTGGCCCACGGAAAGAAAAGGGACCGCCGAGGACCTTAATTATGAAGTTTCTTAGCAACAGAGACAGGATGAAGATCTTCAACGCTGCACGTGCTAAAGGAGAGATTAAACACCAGGACCAGCAGGTGCGGTTCTACCCAGATTTGGCCACAGGAATCCAACAATTGAGGAAGCAGTTTGATCCCGTACGTAAGGAGCTGCGCAACCTTGGGATTCGTCATGGTGTAATCTATCCTGCGAGACTGCTGACCACGTATGAGGGCAGAACCCACATCTTCAAGACCCCAGAGGAGGCGCAGGAGTTCATCAAGAAGATCAAAGAAGAAGAAGAGACTGGTGGGAGCTAAGCATGAACAAAATATAAGGTAGAATAATTAAGCATTTGCACAGGCATCTGACTGACTTGAAGTAAATAGTAAGTTTACAAAATATAGATTGTATTATATATTAAAAAAACAAAACAAAAACAAAAACAAAAAAAAAAAAAACTATGATGTACAAAGTTGTTAAAAATTTTGGAGTTAAGTTGGAAAACTACAGAGGAGAGTTAATGTTACGTCATTAAAAGCAGTAGAGTTAGGGTGATTGGGAGGATGAAGAAGGAGTGGCTTAGGCTGTTCCCCGTGGGTGTGGAACGGTCGATGGCTATATCGGGAGACAGAATTTTTCTTTTGATTTTGGGGGGTTTGCCACAAGTGTGGGAAGGGGAAATTTGTTTGTGTGTAGTTTGTAGGATGAATGTTCAACCACTCATGTTTTTGCTTCTCTGTATGAGCATGTTTACACTGCAAGGTAATCCCAAACTCTCTATTGATCATGGACCAAAGTGTTAATCTTAATTTAACTTCATGGAATTGCAGAGGTCTACAAAATTTAAAAAAACTTAAACAAGTTATGAATAAAATAAAGGACATGGGTTCAAGAATTGTGTTTTTACAAGAAACTCATCTGATAGAGGAGGATGTTAAAAGAATTAGGAGTAGATGGCAGGGAAGTGTATTCACCTCTTCATTTTCATCCCGAGCCAGGGGAGTTATGACTCTCATACATAAATCAGTTCCTTTTCAAGTGAAAAATGTAATTGGAGACAAATTTGGAAGATATGTAATCATTCAAGGTTCTTTGCTATTAGAAAATATAAATCTTGTGAACTTATATGGTCCCAATATAGATGATCAGAAGTTCTTTGCTAATTTATTTCTCATCTTATCATCACTTACAGGGCAACATATAATAGCAGGGGATTTTAATTGTACATTGAATCCAGGTGTGGATAGATCAACAGGACTGGATTGTACGCACATTGGATGTAGGATGACTATTAATCATTTTATGAAAGAATTGAGATTGTTAGATATATGGAGAGAAATGAAACCACAAGTTAAAGCCTATTCTTGTTATTCCAGTACCTACAAGACATTCTCACGTATTGATTATTTTTTGATTTCCACAGAATTAAGGTCCAAGATTCAAAACTGCTTTTATGATAACATCGTGATCTCTGATCATGCACCCTGTTGTCTAATATATGTAGATAAAAAATTGACAAAGGAATCAGGTAGATGGCAATTTCAGCATAAATGGCTTCAGGATGAGGAATTTGTCAAGTATATAGAAAAACAGATAGACGAGTTCTTTGACATCAATACTACACAAACATCAGCATGTGTAAAGTGGGAGGCTTTCAAAGCTTTTATTAGGGGGCATATTATTAGTTATACAGGATCAAAATCTAAGAAGACTCGAGAGGAGAGAGCTAAATTGGAACATAAAATAAAAAATCTTCAGGAAAAAGTGTATGCAGGAAGTGACCCAAGGTTGGAGAATGAATTACTGATTTTGAGAGCTGAATACGACAAAAAATCAGCGAATAGAGCTGCCTCGAGTCTTCTAAGATTGAAACAATCTTTTTATGAACAAGGTGAAAAATCAGGAAAATTATTAGCATGGCAGATTAAACAATTGGAAATTAAAACACCAATTACCAGTATTATAAGTAACGGACAGGTAGTTATAGATCCTTTAGAAATTAATAGAGCCTTTAGAGATTACTATGAAAAATTATATGATACCAAAAATGAACCTGATTTAACAAAACTAAATGGGTTTTTGAACGAACTATCTATACCGTGTATTCCAAATGAAAACAGGGAGATATTGGAGTCTAAAATTAGTCAAGAAGAAGTTGGGCTAGCCATTGATAATATGAAATCAGGAAAAAGTGCAGGACCAGATGGTCTTCCAGTTGACCTTTATAAAAAATTTAAGAATAAATTAATAAAACCTTTTTTGGAAATGGTTTTAGAAGCATTTCAAAATAATAATTTACCATCATACATAAATAATGCCTTAATTATACTGCTGCCAAAACCAGGTAAGCCCTCTAATAAATGTGAAAATATGAGACCAATAAGCCTATTAAACGCCGACCTTAAGATAATCTGTAAAATTTTAGCAAGACGAATACAAGAAATTTTACCAAATATTATTAATCGAGATCAGAATGGCTTTATAAAGGGTAGACAAGGCTTCCATAATGTAAGAAGACTATTTAATATTATCTATTTTAATAAAGAAGCACCGGATACAGCTCTCCTATCATTGGACGCCGAAAAGGCCTTTGATAGAGTTGAATGGCCCTTTCTTTTTGAAGTCCTACAAAGGTTTGGACTTGGAAATAATTTCATAAAATGGGTTCAAATAATATACAATAATGCTACAGCAGAAATCCTAACAAATAACAATATTTCAAAACCAATAAAAATCAATAGAGGATGTCGACAAGGCTGTCCACTCTCACCTTTACTGTTTACTATGGCAATTGAACCTTTAGCGATAGCGATACGTTTACATTCACAAATATATGGAATTAAAGTTGGACCAACAGAACATAAAATCTCCCTGTACGCCGATGATATAATTTTGTTTATGTCGAATCTAAAAAAATCAATTCCAACCTTGTTGAATTTAATAAAGAATTTTGGGGAAATATCAGGATATAAAATAAATAAAACTAAATCTTCAATATTAATGCTAAATGAGACCCAGAGAAATTACCCAGCCCCTGAGGTAAATCAATTCAATGTTGTAAATCAGTTTAAATATTTAGGAATCCAAATTATGCCTAAGCTAGAATCAGTTGCCAGTGTCAACTATGAAGCCTTAATGTCAGATATCAGTGAGTTAACTCAGAGATGGATGTCACTACCAATGTCGATGATCGGGAGAATCAATATACTTAAAAGTAATATTTTACCTAAAATACTTTATTTATTTCAATACATTCCCTTATCACCACCTTTAGATCTATTCTCAAGAATAAAAAAAAAGTTAGTGGAATTTATATGGAACAACAGGAGGGCTAGATTACGTCTGTCTTTATTATATTTACCATTTGATCGTGGAGGTCTGAAATGTCCAAATTTTATGTTGTATTATTGGTCGGCACAACTGAGGTCTATGACATATTATTTTTCATCAAATGATCTCCCTCACTGGACTGAAATGGAATCATACAATTTACCTTTACCTCTTCCCATATTCATATACTCAGATTTGGCAAAAAAATTACAAAAACAAGTTAAAAATCCATTTGTAAAGCATATGATCAAAATATGGTGTGAAGCTAAAAACTATTTAAAAGAACCACAGTTATTGTCACAATTTAGTCCAATATGGGGTAATCAATATTTTAAACCAGGGAGAGCGGACGCTGTATTTAAAGTATGGAATTTAAAAGGGATACAAAAGATTCAGGATTTATATTTGCCATGTGCAGACAACATAATGTCTTTTGAAGAGCTGAGGATCAAATTTAATCTCAATAGAACACATTTTTTTAAATATCTTCAACTTAGAAACTTTATTCGATTAAATCAAAATAAAGCTCTCACTCGACCTATTTATTCATCCTTGGAAAAAATGATGATGAAAGATAGTAAAAGAAAGGGTATTATTTCAGAGTTTTATAACTCATTGACACTATCTTCAAGTGAAAATTCACTGAAAAGATTAAACTACTGGAAAGAAGATCTGCAAATTGAAATTTCAGAGGAAAATT